>JAPSGF010000006.1:2242481-2369271 GCA_035772895.1 Perdix hodgsoniae | reverse complement strand
AAAAAAAGAAAAAAAAGAAAAAAAAAGAAAAAAAAGAAAAAAAGAAAAAAAGAAAAAAAAAAAAGAAAAAAAAGAAAAAAAAGAAAAAAAAGAAAAAAGAGTGAGATTCTTCAGCCCTGAGATTATGTTGTAGAGATCTTCTAATGCCTTTTTATTTTATTATATTAGCCCACAACATCAGAGACAGATGTTGGTAGTATGTTGAATCTTCCCACCAATATTCCATTACATTTTGTTGCTGTGCAACAGATGGCAGAGAGGCAGTTTGACAAAATGGCGTCTGACATGGAAGTACGAATGAAGAACTGGGACTAGTATCTCTTCTCCAGACTGGAAACCAGAGGGCAGATTTCAGCCTTCCCAAGGGTAATATGTCAGAGAAAACTACCTGTTTCAAATGCTAAACACTAGATACCATTAAATCCATTAGCTCCAGAAGCACTGCAGACATCTGCTTCTGGAACTAATCTGTCTATCTTCTTGTTGTAGAAGCCAACATAATATGAGATGATAGAATTTCACTTTGCCATTTTTCAAAATCCACAAAATAATACAAAAAAAAACCACTATATTCTAGGGACATGAAAAAAGTGGAACAGCCTACTCAGAATGTTAGGAAGGGCCAGATGATTTGCTTGAGCAACCACAAGCAACATGATATCCAACTGGCTACATTTTGCTATTATTTGCATAAGATGCCTCATCTATCCTTGCCTCAGCTATCACCGCCATTTCATCAGTAAGTCTTCAATATTTTGCTTTTCCTCCAGTTAGTTTCTTCAAGCCTTGTTTACTGCATAACACTCACCATCTCTGAAAGCAGAATAATTATTTGCCTCACAGATTTTTAATGTCTGTCATCATCATAGAAACAAAGTTGCTTTTCCGTATACCGGTAGGTGAGGGGAAGGGGCCAGAGTTTCCTTATTTATTTTAGGACTCCAAGTATTTAGTGTCTCCAAGTAAAGTCAGACTATCCACCAATAAGGAGCAGTCAGATACCTGCAGTTTGGCTTCTTAAAATAATTAGCAACCTCGGATGGGAAGCCCAACTCCTTCCAACTGTATCTGAGAGAGCACAGAAGTTCACATGGATTGACATAAATAACAAAAGTCTGGAGACATATTGTCAAAGTCTGGCTCATCGCAATATGTAAAGACTCTGGCAAAGACAGAGGAAGAATTCCATACTACAAGGAAGAGTTCAAATATTTCCTTTATGGCCAAATTATAAGTACCTCAAACATGAAATCAGCCTTGCAGTTTCTGATATTTTTAGCTTCAGTCACTAAACATCTAAATTTCTCCACAGTGCAAGCAGCAATCTGCGAGAGCAGATTTCTCACCTCATGCTGCTGACCAGTTTCTAGAGAAGAGAAGCCTCTCACTGCATTCTGTTTGGGGCAGAAGTTCTGAATAAAAGGAATTATTGATAATTTAATATCATACTGACATGTGTACAACCTTAATTCTGTTTTGCCTGACATTATAAAAAACTGCCACCTCACTGATTCTTTATTTTATTTTTCACAGAAGTAAATGTAGAAGAATTTAAAACCATATTCTGAACTTATATAAATTATGATTTTTTTTAATTAAACATGATTTTGATTAATCTTTAAGAATCTAATAGATAACAAGGGACTAATACATACCTTATCACTTCACCATATGTATCCTCACACACATCTGAAACATTTGGTTTATTACTCTTTCCCAAATACTTTGTAGTGTATTCTGTTCTCATTTAAAATACCATAGCATCTACAGTAAATCGTCTTGCTCCAAAGCACCCCAGCTCTCACATTGGGTGGTCTGCTTCATTTTATCTGTCCCAGATAGCTTGTATGTTTACATAGATCTGGTGGCAAAGTTCTCTTTTGACCTCACTCAGTGCATGGCAGAGTGTTAGGCATGTATTTCTCAAGTCACATAAATAATTGATTTAAATTATTATTTACATCACGCACAACAGGATAATGGTACCCATCTGGAGTGATGCTGAGTAGGTTTGCAGTATACGTCACAGATGCTTTATTCCATCACCACTTCCTGGCAGACCCCCACACCACCGACTCACATCTCCTACCATATAACCACTTCTGTGCTGATGTGACTTCAGTCTTTGTGATAATGGTGTCAGCAGAACCTAGGAGAGGTGGCTTCACCATCGTTTCAGTTTGCCCAAGTCTTCTTGCTGTGCATATTGGTCAGCTTGTTTGCCACAATTTTCAAATGTGGATGAAGGAAAAATTCTCATTGCTAAGCTAGAAGTGAGAAAGACACAGCCTGTAGAAGAAAGACAATACATATGGGACTGCTGTAGCAACATCAGAGCTCTCTGAAGTAGCCAATATGTCCATTCTAACCACAGTATACAAGACTTTGCGTTATTCAGAGTTTTCTTGTGTGTGATTGTACGTCTAAAATGGCAAGGGCAGTCTTTGTGTGGGAGTACTGTGGAGGTTTTGAATTAAATCCTTTGAATTCCTTTTTTTCACATTATTTTTATTTTCCATAAGAGTAGGTGGAGAGACAGTCAAACTGGATGGAAAAGGTGCTACTGACTCATAAGGATGAGAAATAGTCGGCCTTAAGAAGGCATTCTGGATTTATGCTTGCTGATTCATAACTTCCTACATACATGGGGGGGGGGGGGGGAGAAGGGAATTGTGGATTCTACCCTGAGCTATAATCTGTAGGAAACCCGCCCTCCCATCTCAAAGTGAGACACTAGTTTCAGAGCTGTAGGTGGACTTAACTTCAACTCACAGAATTATGTTCCCAGGAAAAAAAATGTGGAATAATGGCATGAAAACATTATCCTCAGACTACCAATTTCTACTTCCTCCGTTTTCACAGAATAGTCCAAAAACAGCCAGATCTCAAACTTCCCAGTTTACCACCAGGTAAAACAAACATACTAATCAAACAAATGACAAAATAGGGTTGAATAGGAAAGCTACGAAAAACTGAATGTTGTAAGCAGTAGAAAACTGCTTTCCTTCTTCCATGCAAGAGTGCCCCAGAATCTAAATATGACAATAGAGGAGGAAGATTAGCAAAAACTAGAAGTACAAGAAGATGACAGTTAAATAAATAAGGTGAAAACAATTTCTTTTCAAAGGAACTTGAACATCTACTCATATCCAACCAGTATTGGATCCAGCACTTATGTCTTCATAAGGTTGCATGGAACCCAAAGTAGGAAGATTTGGGGAATAAATGGAAATTGGAGAAAATTGAAAAAATTCCAGTTCTCACTGCTCAAAATTAATTGAGCATTGCAGATCATGTAGAACATGAGTAGCTTTGGATCTTTTCTTCCTTCTCATTCCCTTAAAGTGATTGCACAGAGGACATATCCTGCAATGCCTCAGCAGCATGCAAGATATATCCCTGAGCTGGGATTAAGAACAAGACTGCGAATTTCTAGTACCATAGTCAAAAATCAGATACTGTACTTAATGCCACTTTAGCTGAAGTCCTTTATTACAATTGGTGGGTTTGTGAAAACTTGTTCAAGAAGAGGTGATAATTGAAGAGAGCTTGGTATTCTGAAATCAGTTTCAGTCCTGTAATATCCTGCTAGTGGGAGTAGGAAAATTTAAACTTAGACTGTTTTAAGTAAGTGCTGAGAAATTATATTATCTTTTTTTCATGACTGTTACATTCACAGGTATAAGGTTTCTTTTACTTCAGGTTTAAGTCAGAATTATGATCAGAAAAGGTGAAAAATGACAACAATGAGAGAAAGAGTTGTGTTGAAGAAGTTCAGATGCTGAAGAAACTCTATGTGGCTTGTGCTGCCAAATCAACAAATTTTTACATAACTTAAGCAGAATCATCCTTGACTAGGCTTAACTCCATCACAGTGAGCAGTGGAAAAAGTTGACGCTGGTGGAATTATTGAAATGAAAAAGCAGAATTTTTGTTTGAATTGTTTAAATATAGTGTTTCCACCAAATGATTACACAAGGTAGAGTGGAGACTACAGTCAAATTCACAGTCTTCTCTCATATCTGTTTATTTTTCTCAGAAAATACTGTTGCTCCAACTGTCCTTCTTGACAAGTTTTGCTGGCATCTAGAGAGTAAACAAACCAATTCAAGTACAGAAGAGTCTTGGGTCAAATTCTGGTTTTAATTGCATCTGTGTAGAACTGTTACTCATGAGCTCTGCCTGCAAGCTAAGTGAATCAGAAGGTCATGTTTGGCTTCTGGGAACAGGAATTTAGAGTCATTTTCATCCCACTGGAAGATTACTGCAAAGCTTGCTACAAGTTCTGCTATCCCCAAAGGACTGCGTTTTTTTCCGAAATCTTGATAGAGACTTGGCCCCTATCACTGTCTTAATGAGCAATCCCTTTCTCTATGTAATGACTCTTGGAGAAGCTGAAATAGAAACTTTATTAACTGTTGAGAATACCTTTGTGTCTGAGCTCAGTGAGAGAGGTCTGTTGTGCTACTTATCCCAGGTTTCTCAGGACTGTGTTGCCCTTCTCGAAGGTGAAAGTCCTAAGGCAAAATGCAAGGTATGGCTCAGGTTTGTCAGAATATCTGAGATTGTTTAAATATGAGATTTGCTTTCAGGCTTCTCTAGGTAAGGAATTATCTTGTTTATTTTCATCACACCAGATGTCACCAAAGTAATTTTGATATTCAGTGGCTAACGTAAAAGATTTATGGTGCAAAACTGTGCTGGCAAAACACTTGAAGAGCACAAAGGCTGCTTTATAAAGCAAAAAACATAGATCAATAGCAGCAGAATTCATTAAGATGGCAATTTCTTTATTATGTTAGGAAAAGGCATGATAGTTTCATTAGTAATAAAGGGAAAACTCCCCGAGAGTTTAAAGCTCACTGTATTAAATTCTATACTGCTTGTAAAGATTTGATATTTAGGCCTCCTTCTTGGCCTTATCCAAGTTTCTAGGTAACAGAGATATCTGTGACATGCTAATCTTTAAGGCTTGAGATGTAAGAAAATTGCACCCCACAAAGATATGTGTGAATGATTACTCTTTTTTCAACCCCACTCCACTTTAGGAAAAGAGATGCCAGGAGAATGCACTTTTAATAATTCCTAGAAGAATTCTGTCAAGGTTATAGAGACCTTATCAGCTTCCCTGCTATGAAGTTCTCACATCACATGGCCAGAAAAATAATTTTCTCACATTCCCTGGATGAGACTGAAACTAGCACAAAGATGATTGACCATCCTTTTTGCTCTCCTGTAGCAGGTGTTGGGCACCTGGTTCTCCTAGATGCCTTTTGAACCCTTAGCACTCAGTTTCACCCTCTCACAGCAGTGCCTGTGGGCTCGGTCTTGCTAGCCCCTTGACCATGGAGCAGAAGATGCTGTGACCAGGGAGGGAACATCAGTTTCATTCCATGGTATGCAGTTCAGCACTGAGATTTATGGTGAGGTAGGCTGTTGCAGGTTTTTCCTTTTCCCACACTCCCCGGTTGGCTGTCAGTCACCTGTCAAAGCAGCCGAAACAGTAGCAGAAGCAGGCTTTAGCATCATCAAACACAAGTCATTAGCCTTAACTAGACAAGAGGAACAACCTTCAGGGATCTGTTCTTATCTCCAAAGGAGAAGGAGGAAATGAAAATATGATGCATCTCTGTGGAGTCTATAGATCTGAGTTCATTTCATTTTAGTGCCTTAGCAATGGAAAACAGAGGCGGATTTCAGCTTTTAGTGCTTTACTGCTAAGATTAATGTTTTATAGCATTCATAACAGCTATATTTTCCCTTTAACATTAAGAGTTATTATCTGTTGTTTTTTTTTTGCACTGCGCTCCTCTTTTGCTCATAGCTTTTCTGCATGTCACATACCTGCTTGGCTGGAGCAAGGATAATGAATGGTTTACCTGACAAATTCGAATGTTCTGCTGGCAAAGAGGAAATGACTTTCTCAGATAAAGGAATCATCACAGAATTGTGAAGGCTAGCTCTTCTTTTGTTAGTTGCTGGTTATGCTCTTGTTCATGTTGTTTAGAAAGGTTCCCACCAGTAACACAGAAAAAAGTATATGGAATTGATTTCATCAGACAGCTTGCAAAGAGTCATCGGTAAAGGCAGCAGACTAAGGATATCTTCAAACTGTTTGTTGAAAATACTGAAATATGAACTCTATTGTCTCTTTGTAATTGGTTGCAGAATTCATGTGTATCATTTCTGTTCCACAGGCATGGCAGTGTAACTCTGATTTATACCACTATTGCAGAGGTTTTAGAATTTAGGAAAAAAAAAAAAAAAAAAAGATATTGACTATTATTTTCTGAACGTGGGTCATGAACCTTTGGAACATCCTGTATATGAAGATTCATACCCATTTACAAGTAAACAAAGGAAATGGGGCACGCAGGACTGAAGCCAAATCATTTATATTTTTATTTATAAAAATATTTTCTTGTTAGCAGTGAGCCCTAGCTAAATATTTACAGGATGTACAGGATATCTCCAGCCCAGAAAGCCAACTGTATCCTGGGCTGCATCAAAAGAAGTGTGGTCAGCAAATCAAAGAAGGTGAGGGATATAAGAAAGAAGTGGACAGACGCTTTAGCAGGGTCTGTTGTGATAGGACAAGGGGAAATGGTTTCAAACTAAAAGAGGGGAGGTTTAGATTGGAGATTAGGAAAATGTGTTTTACAAAGAGGGTGGTGAGGCACTGGAACAACTTGCCCAGAGAAGTGGTGGAAGCCCTGTCCTTGGAGATATTCAAGGTCAAACTGGATGGGGCTCTAAGCAACCCGATCTAGCTGCATGTGTTCAATGCAGGGAAGTTGGACTAGATGACCTTTAAAGTGCCCCTTCCAACTCAAACAATTCTATGATTTGGAGATTCTATGATAAAATGTTGTGGTACATTAAGCCAGATCCCTGTTCTCCTCCAATTCCTCCCCAAACTTCTTTTAAAACATGAGAACGTCTGCTCCGCTTGTGTTCTCTAGGGCTGTATCTCCCAGGCCTGGGTGGTCCAGCTG
This sequence comes from Perdix hodgsoniae, assembly GCA_035772895.1. Taxonomy (NCBI): domain Eukaryota; kingdom Metazoa; phylum Chordata; class Aves; order Galliformes; family Phasianidae; genus Perdix; species Perdix hodgsoniae. Next base: position 2,362,276 of record JAPSGF010000006.1, on the reverse strand, counting down.
CTTAAGACAAAAATCAGACAGGGAGGCTCCTGCCAAGACCACCAGAGAAAAATCTGTGGGGACAAAGGGATCCTCCAAGTCACAAAACCTGAGGGATTTGCCCTGTAACTTTAAGTTGTAACCCAGGTCATTTGACCTCCACCCAGTAGAATGGCGTTTTAATTAACATCCTCCTACAGTCCAAACAAAAACAGCATAATCTATGAGTCTGGCTCTTTGTTTTCATCTAGGAGGTACAACTGGAAGGTATGGGTAGATTAATTCGGGTTGCCATGAAAGCCAGGTAGTTCAAGGTATTCGGAATACATCTTTTCTGTTCTCCAGAGCAGGCTTAAAAACAGAAAATTGTCTCCATTTATGAACAAAAATGTTGCTAATTTTTCATTTCTTTAATGTAAAAGGAAACTCAATACAAAATCTCTTATATGCATCTTTCTATATTGCATTGTTTAAAAAGTCTGAGCATATTCTACTATATTTGACTTATATTACATTTTGATGCAGATGTTGTCCAAGCAAATAGATGAATAAATACACAGGGTGAATCATGCTTAGGACACTACTTTTTTTTTTGTAGTCAAAAATATATCTTCCTGTCAAGACTTTAGATCTCTTTTATTTAAATTAACAGCTAATTAAAAAAAAAAAAAAAACTTTAGATAATCAGAATGACATGGACTGAAATCCTCAGTGATTTAACAAAACGCATAGAGCCATTCAGTCTGATTCTCCATTGTAAATTGCAAGCAATGTAAAATGAAGGTGATTGAAATTGTAGCCTGAGTAATTCATGGTTGACTTGCATGGAATGTGAAAGTGAAAAGTAGAAGACTTCAGGTTGTTGGCAGAATTAGGAATAGAGAAAGGATTTTGCCCATTATGCCCAAGAGTTGGTAAACACACAGAGTTTCCCAGCTCTGTTGCTGACTGGACAAGGATTGCAATAAATATGTCATGTTGTATTATTGGGATGTTCAAGAAATTGACCATTTAATGGTCTGGCTTTTTTAATATAGAGTAAGAGGCATATTCCTGTAACATGCTTTAAAAGAAGACTTATATACTAAATTTCTCTTGAGTCAGTGATGATTTCCCATTTTGATCTGTAATACATTTGAGCAATGCAGCCACTGTGATCCATTAAATTTATAAATATGTATGTACCTATCTTTTTGTCCCATATATAGCAGACATATTTAAATATGTCTATTTATCTAGAAGTATCTATCTTTTCATGAACAAGTAGCCATAGCATTTAAAGTATGGTCTGCAGATCTATCAAGTCACCAGGCAGACTTCAACCACTTACATCTATTCAGAGTAAACATCAGAATCCTCATACCCTGGAATCTATGGAAGCAATTGTCATTTCAAGTTTATCACGTTACCAAAACTTACTTTTCATTTGAAATAATTTATTTTGTCACAAAATATTTTTCACTTTTTAACAACAGATATAACACAATTGCATTACTGTTATAAAGAAATATTCATACTGGTGCAAATACAGTGTTGCTAACTACAGACCGGCCTACTTATATCCTACCTTTATCCTGCAAGAAGGACGGGGCACTTCTTATCCTAAATAATCTGATTCCATATTTGTCACAGATTTACGGGAACCAAGTAGTATTAGCCAATGGTATCATTCTAAAGGTCTACTGAACAATTTTTTTTAAACCTTCATTCATAATAGTCACTGTTCAAAACACAATAATTCAGCTTTCCAGAATCCCAGAACTCCAATGGCTGAGGCTGGAAGGGATGTGTGGAAGTCATCTGTCCAACCTCACTCTCATGGAGGGCCACGCAAAGCAGGCTGCCCAGGACCATGTCCTCCTGGCTTTTGAAGATCTATGTGGATAGAAATAAAATCATAGAATCATAGAAAGGTTTGAGTGAAGGGACCTTAAAGAGCACCTAGTTCCAAAACTCTTTTTTGGGGCAGGGCTCCCACTCATTATATCAGGCTGCCCAGAGCCCTGTCCAACCTGGCCTTGAACACCTCCAGGGATAGGGCATCCACAGCTCCTCTGGGCAACCTGTTCTAGTGCCTCACTGCCCTCTGAGTAAAAAATTTTCTCCTAGTACCTCATCTAAATCTCTTCTCTTTTAGTTTGAAACCCTTTCCCCTTGTCCTATCACTATCTGCCCATTTAACAAATTAGTCTCCCTCCTGTATATAAGCTTCACTTAAGTAAGTGCTGAAAGGCCACAATGAAGTCTTGAAGTTTTCTCTTCTCCAGACTGGACAAGCCCAACTTCCTCAACCTTTCTTCATAATAGGGGTGCAAGAGCTCTCTGATCACCTTCCTGTCCCTCCTCTGGACCTGCTCCAACGTCTTCATGTCCTGATTGTACTGGGAGCCCCAGGACTGGACACAGTACTCCAGATGGGGACTCACAAGGGCAAAGGGAGACAATCATCTCTTCCTGCTGGCCATCCTTCTTTTGATGCAGGTAAAGATGCAGCTGGCATTCAGGGCTGCAAACACACACTACTGGCTCACATCCCAAAACCCATAAGTTTTTATCCACAGGGCTGTTCTCAATTAATTCTTCTCCTAGTTAGTACACACATGTGGGATTGCTGAAACCCAAGCACAACATCTTGCATTTGGCCTTGTTGAATCTCATTCACATGGGCCCACTTTTCAAACTTGTCCATGCCCCTTTGGATGGCTTTTATTCTTTCTATTGTGTCAACTGCACTGCTTGGTGTCATATGCAAACTTGCTCAAGGTGCACTCAGTACCCCTGTCTCTATGTCATTGATAAAGATGTTGAAGAGCACTGATCCCAAGACAGACCTCTGGGGGACAACATTCATCACCATCCTCCACTTGGACATAGAGCCATTGACCACAGTCCTCTGCCTGTGACTATTCAACCAATTACTGAATAATGTATGTTTCAAATTCATATCTTTCCAATTTAGAGATAAGAATGTGAGGTGGGACCACATCAAAAGCCTTGCAAAAGCCCAGAAAATATCCAAGTTTCTTTCAGAAAGAACTAGAGAACTTATTTTTCCTGGGTCTAAATTTTGTTTTCTAATTTTGCAATTTCATGAGTATTCAATATTTGTCCTCATTTATCCTCTAAGAAAACAACAACAATGGCAACAACAACAACAACAAAAACTGATAAATTGGCTTTAAGTTCTTAAAATCTCCTCTTTCTGTGCCCAGTGTAGCTTAGCTTGTCATGGTAGAGTTACAGAAAGGACTTGAGGGAAATAAAGACATTTTATGAAAGTATATTCATTTCAAAGCATCACAGAAGTCAGTGGGTGAGCACCATGCTGACCACCATGCTGAGCCATATTCATCCCAGAGGATCTCCCTAGGCACAGTTTGTTCCTGCACTGACGATTAGTGGATCATAGCAGAAACTAGATGTGATACACTCTAATTGATGCCAATAATTTACTGAAGCTTTAAATGACCAGATTTTCTCCTGAATTAATTGGGAAAAAGCTTTTACTGTGGTCTAAATATTTTCATGCAACTATAACCAACCTTAATTACCTGGAAACAGCCTCTTTTATACAGGTTTTTCAGAAGATGGAGTCTTCTGAAAGTCTTCATGGTGCTCTCTGTACAGCCAAAAGCACAAAATGAATCCTGAGTGGCCAACCGCATGTCAGAACATGACATGCACAGTGCCTTGAGTGTAAATTAGAAATCTGTATCCATTTTCATGGATGTCTTTTATTGATAACCACTGATCAAGAGTGTAGTCTGTTGGTCACCTACTCCCCCATCCACAGTCAAGCTCTCCTTCCACTCTCAGGCTGTTAGTTGGAAAGAAAAGAGAGCAAAGAAATTCAGTTTTGTTTATGTGACTGTAGCCAGAAGGACTAGAAATAACTTTATTTTGCAGACATCATTTATAAGTAGATGTTTTAGTGATCTCAAAAGGCAGGGATGTAGCACAGACATCATATGACTGCATAACATAACATCAGATCTTGGAAGAAAAAGACAACTGCCGTGTAAATGGAAGAAAAAAATAAGTTAGACCTTCCCAAAAGTCCTTTTGGAAGCATAGAACTTAGAGCTACAATATAGATCATCACAAAAAAAATCACACACACTATCCCATGGACTAAAGCAAGACCAGGTCCATGCCTGTCAGATGTTCCTTCTCTTCATTTAACCTATCTTTCTATCTGCAGTGCCACCTTTCCTTAGTCTGATTCTTGAGGGTTTTCCTCTGGTTTCTCTTCCCAATTTCAACTTCAATACAATTGTCTTTAATACTTAATTTCCCCTTCTGATTCACCCAACAATAGCAAACACAGAGACACCAGTCTTGTAGAGACGTGCAGAGCACTGTATACCTGCTCTTCTAATCTACTTCTTTTTAAAGCAGACTGAAATGGTGATACTAATAAGGATTTGAACATACGAAGATTTGAAGCTGTGCGTAATTCAGTGTTCAGATCCGAAGAAAGAGGAAGAGAACTGCAGGGTAATGTCCTGACATGCACATTTGCACTCACACATCTCACAACTCATGGGTCTACCTTCAGACTGGAGATTTAAAGGGCAGTCTTAAGCTTTAGGGATGCATAATTGTCCTCTTTTTCTAGTGCCTGTATAAGGTATTGCAAAAATGGATCAGTGTAATTGGGATGGAGGAGAATTTCCCCTACAGGAAGATGCTTCTGTTATTGTTTTTCTATGATTAATGACAAAACTGTCATCTTGACTTCCTAAGCAAGAAGACTTAATTAACACCTTGCTCCTTAGAACACTGACATTATTTGTCACACAGGAGTGATCTTCTACCCAGAAATGTTTGTACAGTCTGTTGGTGGAAGTTCAGGGACAGACGCCCAGGCCTGCATCTGCAGGCAGTTTTCACAGCAAGTGTCAATGTGAGTTCACTGTGATATTTAAATGTACCACCCAATGGAGTAACAAATATAAGTTAGACCCCAGTGGAGAGAAATTTATAACTTGATGGAAGATAACTATCATAAATCCAAGATAATCTGATCCTGGATATGTCTTTATAATATTCTTGTGAGGCTTTTAATGCAGGTTAACATTTTCTGAGAATGAATGAGGAAGTTCTCACTCTCTGAAGTGTGAATTATAAATTGATTCTTGCACTTAAGTAATTCTGCAAATAGTTTTAACTCTTTGAATTTTAGAAGTTTACAGCCAGTAATGTATTTGAGGCTGATTTTGAATAGCCAGTTCAAACCTGGAATGGTCAAAAGCTTCAGCCTCTGGAGCAGCAGAATACTGCATTTATAAGAACTGCATATGAAGTCTGTGTAATACATTGTTCTAGTTACCATGACTACCTCTAATAAATGTTTGTATACCTCAGCAATGTCTACATCCAGTTACAAACCCTTTATTGACATTCACTTCCTGCTGTATTTGGCACAATAAACTGAAGTCAGGAACAATTATCATTTTAAAGGAAACAGATATGGCATGTTCACACTTTCAAGCTCTTTATTTTTTTTTCTCAAAATCCCAGGTGGTTAGAGTAGCACATACACAATTACAGCACTCACAGTGATTTCAGTCATTTATGGAGCAGCCGGTAGGAGGGCTAATGCCTGCGTTGTGCCTACAAACACATGCTCAGGCAAGCTCTAGCACTCGACCTGTGTTGGTAGTGTTAGTTCTGCTAGAGTACAGTTTCCAATGCTACCTGAAGCACAAAAGGTTTAAACAAGTCCAACTTCATGCTTATTTGTTTTTCTTGACAACATCACAGGCACTGGACACAAGTCAGGGCAGGAAATTAGGAAAGACTTCTTCACAAGAAGGGCTGCCCTGGAGCAGGCTACCCATAGGGAAGAAGGAAGGTTTTCAGGACTCAGCTAGACAAAGCCATGGGTGACCTGATCTGGTGTTGGCAATGGTGCTGGCAATGGACAGCCATTCTGTTTAAGAGGTAGTCCTTCACCATCTCCAAAGTCCCTTCCAAATATTTTTCTTGTTTCTATCCCTTGTTAATGCTAAGAGATCCCATTATCTGAACTGGATACTGTAAGTTTAATATCCCTATACATTCACATACACATATGCTCACACACACGAATGACAAGCTAACAAGTGCCAGGACAAGAGGTACTGGTCACAAGGCTGAAACATAGTACACTCCATCTGAACACCAGGAGAATACCAGGAGATCATTAATCACTGAAACAGGATGTCCAGAATTTTTGTGAGGTCATCTTCCATGACGAAGATCGTCAAAGTCTGTCTGGTCATGGTCTTAGGCAACCTGCTCTGGGTGTCCCTCCTTGAGCAAAGGGGTTGACCAGATGACCTCTAGAGGTCCCTTCCAACCTCAGCCATTATGTCATTCAGTGATTTTGTGAACCTGTACTTTAAAGAACATTAAATATACCTGCATTTTTATTTACACTTTGCAGACAAGTAAGTTCCAAACTATGGCTTCTAAATATCTGTTTGATCTATGTGTAGGTATTATTTTTGCCCAAACTGTGGGCTATGGCCCCCAATGGGGGTTGACAGGATAATTCAGGGGAGGAAGAGTTGCAGAATGCATAGTGCAGCCATCAGCAGCAGCTCACGTCCTCCAGGGTGGAGGCATGAGTGCTTACAGCTGCTGCAGTCATTTCAACTGGTTTGTACATTCCTGCCTATAAGGAACTGAATGGATACTCTGGCGATGCACAAAGATAAGATAAAAGTGTGTTACATTTTGTAGGGTTTTGAGAAGTACTGATGTTATTTGTCTCTTGCAATGCAACAATTCAGAGATTTAAGGTTAGATGTGTTGGATAGGGTCATTAGCCCTGCACTGCAAGCCTCCATATGGATAAGCTGGTTTTAGTGACTAGACAAGGCTATGAGTAAAGCAAGCTCAAAGAGAAATAGCAGCCTCAATAAATCTCTGGGTATCTGGAATGCAATGAGAAGGGCAGGACGCTTCTGTGGAACAAAGCCAACCTTCCATTAACTGATTTCTGCTGTGCTGGACTTATCCTAATTTGCAGTGTATATTTTGATGGGAAGAAACCATCATTTTAATTGAATGGTCAGTTTCATTCTAAGTCTCTCAGGCACTGCAATGCCACTTGCAGAAAAAATAACCTTTGGGCCACAACTTCTAGTTCCTTATTCCAAAGAAAACAAAGATTTGGTAAAATCTACTTCAACAAGGCATTTTCTTTATTTTCAGAAATATTTACTAGTCTCAGAAAACACTGAAATCATATATTTAATCATATATGTAGAAAGCTTACAAAAAAGGAAACAAATCCTGCAGATCTGATATGATTATCACACTCACTACCCACAAGGCTGATGGCCAATGTTTCCCTTTAAGGATCTGATTTAAGATCTCCTTGTGTAGAAGGAAATCTTCCAGCAGCAAAAACAGCAGCAGTGGCAATGCAGCACAAAAATTCTTCAAACATGGTCTAGAATTTGTTCTTATGACTGAACTGCAGCACTGGATAGAAAATATACTTTTAATAGATTTTAGAATTAAAATGTACTTAGCATTAGTGTCCTTGTTTCAAGTATGCTTTGCTCCCTCTCCAAATCCTTCCTCTCAAATGCTTCTGTTTCCTGTTCTCTATTCTCAGCCAAAACATCCCTTACAAAAGTAAGGCTCTCTTTGGCTCACTTTGGCTCTCTGGGACACACCAGATTGTACACCTTTTCTTTCACCTCTCCTTGATCCCTGGTACTTCTGGCTCAGTGCATGTTTTTCTTTTTCTCAAGCCTCACTTTTTCAGTACATCCTACCTACCTCTGCATGTTCTTGGCTTATGGAGGTCAGTGGGAACTGGCAGCTGGTGAGGAGCAGCTCCAGCAAATGCATAGGGCAGGGAAGGAAGGAAATTCTGCAGCTAATGGTGCAGATGGAGCCTGACCCTATTGTGTTCACTTGGCCCTGCCATTCAATGGATAAGTCTTTCCCTTAGCCCTGAGCAGCTCTTTCTGTATCTGCTGCAAACCCAAGGCTGGTCAACAACTCGTTATACTACTGAGCACTAAGAATTTGCTTTCTTAAATATCAGACTTGTAACGGGATTAATCTGTCATGAGAAACAAGAGTTTCTGCACATATAAGTAATCCTTAGAAACAGTAAAATAATGAGAAATTACCAAGAGTTACTTAAAAAAAGATGTTAGGAAAGAGACATTCCAGATTAAAATGCCCTAACATTATTACTTCTGATAAACACAGCTACCTTATTGTCTCAGATTCCTGGCAAGCACAGGGCACAAGCATGTATTACACATAATAGGCAACAAGCTGTGCTTGAGAGAAAGCTGAGAAGTATAAAACCCATCTTAAATAAAAATCAGAAGACTTTTGTATTACATTGTTGTGCTACCTTCCCATAGAATTCCCTTGAATTTATTAAATTATGTTGTTACTTTTTTTTCTTTTTTCTTTTTTTTTTTTTCTGTTCAGCTTTAACCTACAACTTCCTGTTTACTTTGAAATGTAGTATGAGGTTATTTTCTGCCGTTTTTTTCTTTCTCCCTTCCTTTCTTCCTTTCTTTCCTTCCTCCTATCTTCTTTTTAATCTTCCTTCCTCTTTTCCTTCCTTCCTTCCTTCCTTCCTTCCTTCCTTCCTTCCTTCCTTCCTTCCTTCCTTCTTTCCTTTTTCCTTTTTTTCTTCACTAATCATTTCAATAACCAGTAAAAGCTGATGGGGTAGTTCATTCCAAGAATGAAGTTAATGAAGGAAGCAGATTTTGATTCCTTACAGAATTAGAAAACTGTGTCCATGGAAACAAAAAGAGAAGTAAAACCTGAGATTCCCCTTTTCCTCTCTACTGTATGACGTGACAAGAAATAATCAGTGTAGTGATATCTGAGGACAAATATTTTGTTGTAGCAACTCCAATACATGAAGTGCCAGGAAACAAGCATCAGACAAGCTCCAAACGATGACACATGCTAAAAGGTAACACCTGCTACTTTCCCAACTACTGTGTCTTGGCATGTGGTGCTACAATGAGAGTCCCAAAGCTATGGATCTGCAGATTTATATGGGTTTTCTCTTACTTGTACTTTTGTACAAAGAAAAGGAAACTGGTTTTAATTCTGGCTTGGCAAAATGTATCACAATAGCTCCTTAAACCATGTATTATCATAGCTGATGCATGATCATGGCTTTCCTGTTGATAAAGGTCTCAAATTTGGTTTGTGAAATTATTTCTCCCACACTAATATTTGTACTTTACTTCTTATTGTAATCAAGACGTGTCAGAAATCCTGATCTGAGGTGACATTTTTCTCCTACATTTTTCTATTCAGAATTGTGTGCATATACCAGTTCTCTCCCTCAGAATGACACTACATTCTCGGTACATATATTTAACATCATTATTTAAAAATAATAATTTTTATGAGATAACTCTCTCCTCTGATCTCTCTCTGACATGACTTCCAACAGCCTTGCAACATCTTCCTTTCTCTTCCTTTAGAAATGCTGCACTCTCATACTTCTATTTTTCCAGAGAGTACAGACCCGCTTTTTTGGACAGGTCAGCTTTCCCAGACAGAAAAGAACTCTCATACCTCATGCAATTCAGTGAATCTTTTCTGTTGCAACAAATATACATTAACTGACCCTATTTTAATAACTTGTGGCAGCTCTTTCACTTTAAACCTCTGTTATATAGCCATTTGGGAAATTTGAAGAAAGGATTTAGCAAACATAGTCACAGCTACGAAATATGAGTCACACTGAGGCAAACAACTACACACACCCCACACACACACGCACACACACATGCATACTAGTCATAATCAGTGCAGTTACTGATTTAATGGACCAGAATGACCAAAAACTACAGCTTATAACCTTCAGATAGAGATTTACTACCAAAGCCTTCAGTTCTTCCAGTTTACGACCACAGGAACAAGGCACCCAAACTTTGTTTTGACCAGAGGCAAGAAACTACATGCACAAGTCCACAAGGCATAGTTTGAGAGTTACTGTTTTCTCTTTACTTTTTCAGCTACTTAAAATAGTCCAGGTTTTCTTCCTTCCTTCATTTACCTTCATACCTCATATGATACCAACACTTCTTGTTTAAGGTGCAGAGTTTGTCTCTTCTGCTATTTTCCCTCATCTCCACACTGACATTATTCTAATGCTTTGCTCCATCTCAGAATAACCTGGGTTACTGGTTGAAGTATCATCCCAGCAACAAATTAGCATAGGAACATCAATAAAGTCTTCTCTGATTCAGAAATCAGTCTTTTTGCATTCATTAGCCAAACTAACTAGAAGTGAGCAAGAATGGGTGAGTTATAGCACAAGTGATGGTACTTCTCCATTAAATTATTCTTGAGCTAACTTAGTTGGAAAAATGCCCTGTTACTTCATCCTAATCTAAAAAAATCCTTAAATCTGACTCTAGAACTGGCAAGGCTTCAGAAGTATCTTCTAAGTACAAACACACGCAAAAGTCTACTAGATGGCAATGATTAGTTTCTTTTGCATAGATTTCAGCATGCATCTTCTCCTGAAAGAAACAAATAAGATGAATGCTTGCACATCACTAAGAGTGTATCTGACTAAAATCACCTCCTAACCATATCTCTTTCAGCTCTCAGCAACTTCACCTTTTATTTGGGGGTATTTTCTATGAGGTTCATATGTATGCTTTAAAGGAGATTATCCAAATTTATCATTTCTTGAACATATTCTATTTCTAACCTCAGCTGTTTATTGCTTTCATTTCATTGTCAGATCAGTACCCCGGTGAGTATGAAACAACACATCTCTTGAACTGGAAGTCTCATGAGAGTTAACCAGCCCCAATGCATGGGCCGTGCACTGTGCTAACATCTGTGCTGCTGCCAAGCCCCAAATAACTAGCTCACGTACCTGCACAGTCTAGATAGATCCGCAGTCTTATTTTCAAACATGCTCCTCAAAAAACTTTTTAGGAGTTCAGTATTATGAGTCCTTGGCTTCCCTTTAAAATTCTTTCTGGCAGTTCCTACAATTAGTCATGCATGACTTTATATTTAATAGCTGTAATTAAATCATAATTTATCTAGTGCTTCAACTGTGATCTACATGAGCAACTTTGCTTTCCCTAATAGGATAGTTACTCAAGTCAATAGTTTCTTGGCCATTCCATAGAAGCGACTCAAATGGTAAAAGTGAGATTAATTTTGGGGGACTGCTGAAACATCCCTCATTCCAAAGAACAGTTAAAGTATTTGAATTCATGTTTTTGCCTGGGAACAGCAACAAAAAACCCTTCTGGCGCAAGAGTGCTTTCCTCTATCAGCTCCTTTTCTTTACCTTATATGGTGAAAACAACTGTAATGTTTTAGCAATGTCTTCACAAAGAAATTGCCACATTTTGGAAGTCTGATAATCTCAGATGTTTCCTATTTTCCTATAGTAAAAATGACTGTTTTGTTATTGATTTCTGTGCTGTCTTAGTTTCTGTTAGTACCACTTGGCTTTACAGCTAAACCACAGTTTCATTGTAGAGGTGACACTCTTCTTAGGCCAACAGCTGGAAGGAAAGACTGCTCTTTACTCAAGAAGTCTGCATAGATCACACACACAGGAATGAAGGCCAAACACTGAAAACTTGACTGTAACTACTCAGGGCAGTCAAACACAAGGATAGAGTGTAGATGTCTCAATGTACATCCAATACCTTAACCCAAAGATCATCCTTTCAGACTGTGTTATTGCTTTTATTTCTTTCTTTGTCTTTAAGGTCATTCCAGGCAGGTCTCAAATGCTTCCTTTTGTTCTTTGACATCTAGACTCCGAAACACAATTAAAGTAATCCAAAAAACAACTTTCAAATTTATTGTTAATAATTATCATCAAGGATATCAAGCACATAGAACAGGGACAAAAAGAAGTGGTGGAGGAAGGGGGAAAGGGAGGGAATAGGAGGAAAGGGATTCTCTAGCTTTATTCTTACCTTTGTTTGTCAGCTTTTTCTCTTTACCTCAAATTACTTATCCTTCCCTCTTCTTGGCTGCTGAAAATGGATCCTCTCTTTATCTTTCTACCCTCCCTGTCTAGTGCTGCTGCTTTTAGAATCCTTTTTCATCTTTCTTTTTCTATCCTTGAATAAAACAGCAAATACATTGGTTAAAACAGTAAATACATTTGCTTAGGCATGATTATCCACCGTAACCTTGGTCTTTTGGGACACTCTTGATGAAGGATGAAATTTTAGCATTTCTGTTCCCAAATGTTTCTTTATCCATCTAAGCCTTTATCAAAAACTTATCACAATGAACAGTTCATCAGTTCAGTGGCACGTTTCCTAGTTTGTCATACTTTACTTTGAGACTGTGCTTTCAGCTTCCAGTCTGACATTTTTTCTAAGTTTTCCTTCCATCTATTAAAAAACAACAATAACAACAACAAAACATTATCTAGTTGAAATTCTTTCTTAGCCAGACAAGGAGTGGAACACACAAATCTAAGAACTGATATACCTGGGTAGATAAAAAGTCCATCTAGCCCTATCTGCCCATTTTGATAATGGATAGCAAAAGTTGCTTGAGGAGCATCAGAAGCATATGCAATTAATTCAGTGATCTTTCATGGAGATATCCAACCTGTGTCTGACAGATAGTCAGCTTACAAACCTTCTGAGCCAAAATTCGCATAGAAAATGCTGGCAAGAGAAGTTCTTGCATCACTTTGTCTGAATCCTCAAAGTCATGCAAACTTCTGGCTTCCAAAATATCCTGTGACAATCAGTTTTTCTATGTGTGTATGTGTTGTGAAAACAATTCCTTTTTTGTGCGTGTTTTGAACCCAGCCACTTTAGCGGTAATGCTTTACATTTCGCTTTGCTAGAAATCATCTTTCTTATCTAGAAGGAAGATAATTTCCAAAAGGTGTCCAGGAACACTTCAGGCAGACACTGAATACTTGGGGATCAATGTCAGACCCCAAGCAGAGCCTATCCACCGTAAGACTGGTGGTGATGTTCTCTGTTACTATACAGACATCTGTGCAACTCACTTTTGGACTTACTAAAATGTGCTTATAGTCTGAGAAGTGTGGGATCACTTTGCAGCTTACTCTGTTAGAGGAGATTTAGGGCAATAAACTGTGCATCAGAGTCATTAGGCAAAAATTCACAGGACAGCACAGGATCACACAGCAGGGCAGGTTCCTTCAGATCCAGTACATGTGGACCTAAAGTGATCTTTAAGGATGTGCAGGTGAGCAGCCAGGCAAGCACCCATTTAGTACTCAGCCATCTCTCTGTTACCACATTGCTTAAGAAAAAATGTGTAATTACTCCAGCAAGTGGTTTTACATGATATGTAGGCAGACTGTCTGTGCTACACTTTAACAGCCTCTAGCTATAAATAACATTATTAGGAAAGCACATTGCCTTAGATGGAGAGAACAGAGATAATCACCTTTCTGACTGTCTAGAAATATATTTAGATTTCATGTTTAAAGATTAAAAATAGACTCAACAAATGCACTCAGTTTTTGACATTAAGTTAAGCTGCTTACCCAAATGATACAATTGACACAATAATGCCAACTGTTTATTAAAAGTTTTAAAAATCATTAAAAGCTGGTCAAAAATCTTAGACCTTAAAAAGACTCTGATTGAGAGTAATTGAAAGGTGAAAAGTAGGGCTGTGTCAGATTCATCCCAGAAGACACAGTGCGGGAGGCTGACACAGCCATGCGTGTACACTTCCATCCTGATGGACACTGCTTCCTTGGACAGATGAGACACCACAGACTTCAGCCTAGATTTCCAGCTAGTATTGGAGCTGGTTGATGAAAAATCCTAGACTGCACATTCTAGATGATTTTGGCTGGGATATTCTGTGTTCCTCCTTGACATGTCAGAGACATTAGGGGCTAAAGCCATGTACTTATTGTACTTGTACCAGAGTCTGCTGATGGTGTACCCCTCATTACTCCCTCTTCATGCCTGCAGCCTATCCCTCCCTTGTTCTTCACACCTTCTTTACGTGGTGGGAAGAAAGAAGCTGAACCCCATATTTCTTCTTTTGTGCTCCCACACTCAACAACCATTGGCCCATAGGCAAAACGGCCTGGTGAAAGCGCCAAGTGTCTCATGTGGCAGAGACTGGCCCAGAAATTCTGAGAGCCTCCGTGCAGAGAGCAGCTCCCCAGGAAGCTGTGGCTACACAACGTGCACCTCCATATAGGTACCCCCTTCAGTTTATATGCTGCCCCAGGGAGGTGGATACAGCCCTGTGATCTGTTTTCACTGAAGCCACATTAATCCAGTGACTCTGCTCTCTTGCACTGCACAGATGCAGATGACATGGCTGTCATGAGAGCACTGTTAAGATGCACAGAACAGTGTGCACTGGATGCACACATCATACATCCCTTTACATTGTTTCCTTCAGTTTAGTCCATGAAATGATCAAGCAGCCTCAGAAATAGCAGCTTTGCTCCAAAGCGTGCCAGCCTGGCCTGTGACCAGCTGTAACCAGCAGTGGGCTATCACGTAGTATTTCAGCAGGCATATATATATATCTCTGTGGAAAATATTAATTGACCAGCCTTACTGAACTAGCGAACTACATATCAAATTGCTCTGGTTAGGTTGGACTTCCACTTTTTATTTGTATAAATGCAAATAAATATGTGCGCACACCGAACCGCACTGCCTTAGCAAACAAAAAGCAGAAAGGAGGACGTAACTGGCCTGCAGCCTATACAGGATGTTCATTCATACATGATGCCTGCTCTGAACACTCCTTGCTATAAATTTCAGTTTGGTTGTTTTCCTGACAGAATGGCAATCCCACACCCAGACACTCCCCATATGTTCTCAGAAAAGTTGTAAAACGAGCTCTCTGACTCAGGAGTTACACACTGTGGGTAAATACAACTGATAACAGCCCACAGACCACAGGTCCGTGGTCTGCAAAGCTATCAGGTATGGGACTTCATTGGCATAAATGACCAAATACAGGTGAAATCTCCAGTGTGGGAGAATTATTATAGCTTATGAAGAGTATAAATAAGGGGTTTTGTTGTTCTTGTTATTGTTTTAAAGCTGTATTTTGGTCTTCATCATTTGGTTCATTTAAAAATTGAATTTCTGTTTTTACATATTTACCTCTGCTCATCATTCATTCACAGGGATAGAATAACTTGTCCTTGATCTTCATGTCTTTCCAAATCTCATAGCAGCTGGCTCTTGTTATGATTCTTCATCTCCATTATTGCTCTTGAAAGAGAAATGCCCACGAATAAATACAGGAAAGAAAAAAGAAGAAGAAAAAAAAAAAAACATAAAAAAACACCTTTGTATTAATGTTTATATCATATGTTTAAAATATTAACTGAGTAGCTGAGAATGCAAGTGACATCCAAGTTAAAAACAAACTTTCATCATAAGCCTGGCAGTAAGTATACAACTAGTTTCTAAAGGATGTTCTACTTCCTTCTGCTTTCCACATATGAGATGTTTATTTTATATTTGAGTAGGCTTATGCAAACTGGACAGCTCTACAAACTTCTGATTAGATTGTTTAACTTTCTGGTGAATGTGTGGCACAAATCCCTCTTTATGACAAAATCCAGAAGACAAACATGTTATGGACTCTTGCTGTAGAGATTCATCTCTAATTCAGACTGTAGCAGCTGAAGGTCTGATGTGATAGTGGAGAAAGAGCCAAGATCCTTGCTTTCATATAGCATGCAGCCAGTTGATCATTTTTGCTATGTACAATTTTTGTTTGCTTGATTCTCAAAGCATCCACTTTGTGATTGCTAAACAGGAAATGAGAAGCCTTGTAATAAGATCTTTCTTTAGTTAAACCAATTTCTCCCCAGAGGATGAGGCTATTACTGCACACTTTGATCAAACACAGTGTTTCTGAAACAAGGTGAGTCTATGCAGTCAAAAAGACTGCCTAAGCATTTCTTATGGATTATTTTTGTATCAGTTTTAGTTGTTATTAATTCCCATTGATATATTCCTGAGCTAATCTACTTTCTCACCAGGGGTATGACCCAGCTCTCAGCAAAATAGATGGGAACCTTTCTATTAATTTCAGTGGGATCTAAAGTGATCCCTAAGGATCAATTAGCTGATCATTGTTCAGTTACGTACAAAGCTCTGCTAGGGATGGATTTTACAACTATTTTGCAAAAGGTCCATCCAGAAACTAGGAGGTTTTTTTAACATTTACTCTTAAAGTTCACAGTAATTCATAGCCTCATAGAGTAATACAGTAGAAAGCATTATGAGTGCAAATGTGAGCACCAATATTTTAAGCAAATATCTTATTTACTCTCTGCCACTGGGGCCTTTGAAAAGAACACCCCATCAATTCTTAATGATAAATACCTAAAATAAGTGTCATTGAGAGACACACTGGATCTGAGCAGGAAAATAAAAAGTATTGTATTCTGAGACCTTTTTAGTACTGTTTAATTATTACACCTGAGGAGGATACTGTTCTCTGTCCTCTTTTTTGAAAGAACCGTATTTCTAATAGTGGCATTTACATAGACTGTAAAAGAATGTCTCCTGACTGGAGTAGATGTGGGGAAATCGATGCAGGGAAAAGGTTGTTTCACTGTTTTGTGCTGCCTTCCAGCCTAGAGAGCTAAAAGCAGTTTCCAATTTCCAGATGAAACACTTGAGTCCAGAAGTAAATATTATGAGTCCTTGGTTTTACTGAGTGTTATTGTTATTAATGTTAGCAATGTTAGAGGTGTGAAGAATCCAAATAATTTACCACGTGGTTTTACCATGCTAGGCCATCTTGATATCTTTCTTTGATAACTGTCTTACAAGATGAATGAAAGTTAAGTATAGCATTTAAGGAGCTAGGAAATTTTCATTTCAACAAGGACATTTATTGCAAATATAGGTGGATAATGAGCAGAGGTCAGTAGGTAGTCTTGGAAGAGAAACTACTGGCTAGAGGAAGACTAGAAAAGGTGTTTTTAAAAGATCAGCCAGGAGGTCCAACTTGTTCAGTACTGCTATCAGATAATTTGCTACAGAGAAAGAAATGAGGTAATGAAAACAGGTGACAGTTCTTTTTCTTACTTGAAAGTATTTTTCATCATAGTATGGGATCAGGCAATTTTAAAGGAAGAACTGGATAACTTTAAGGTCTACAGTAATAGAAATAGCACAAAACACAACATTATGATTGCAATATATTCCAGTTGCTAATAAGATTTTTTTTTTTTGTTTTTCCAGAACATGCTGGCCGGAAATAAATGGAGAAATAACTGGGAACATCAGTTACTCACAAGATGATTATGAACACTCAGTGTAATCTGACTGTGAAAAAGGCAAGTGCAATCCCTATAAATCCTTTTTTTCAGGAGAGATAAGAAACTCTTAATGTCATTGTACTTGTGAAACCTCCTCTGTGTATAGTTCTGATTGCATCAGTTCAAGAAAGATGAATGCAAGCTGAAATATAGTGAACAAAGTAATGACAAGAAAACTGAAAGCACTTAACTTGTCTAGCAAAACAAGAACTGTGAGGTGATGTTTGCTGCACCTCAGATGTAAAAAGAGAGGAGGGAGAAAAAATAGTAGAGCTGGTAGGTGATATCAGGGTGATTAATGCTGAGTGCAAACTGCCCATGGACAAACATAACATGGAAATTAAGAAAAGCCTTGTAATCAGGAATAAACTGAACAGCTTTTCTCATACAAGAATACGACAAGCATACGGCCAACCAGGATAAACTAGAGGATCACTTTCAAGTGAAAGTTTTATATAAATTGATTTAACTCTACACTTGAAATCTCCTGGAGTGTTTTTGATGAGTAGATAGGTGAATCTGGGTCACTCGGGCCTAACTAGTTTTGCCAGAAGCCCTGGAGGCTGATGACTGGTTGCAGCAAGTTCACAAACACATTAGCAATCAGATTATGAGCCAGAGGTAGGATGAATGCAACTTTTGCCAGAATATTTTCCCCTGCTGTGGCACCACACAGTATGTAGTGCACTGAAAAAAACAGAACAAATTGCTTTTTCATTCCTTTCCCCTTCAGCCCATATTTACATTCATAAACAAGGCTCATCACATTGCCTCAAACACAAGTATTCCCTAAGCAGAGAAGCAGCATAATTCATATCCTTGACCTATTCCAGGTAACAGTTAAGATTATTTTCTGGGAACATTAAAATAGCTTTCCACAAATAGATAGCACAGTGGTAACAGCTTTTCTTCAATAACTTTGCTGATATAACCAAGATTTCTCTTCAGATCTACAGTTCTGCCAGGCATCTGTGGGGTTTAATTGTAAAAGCAAGAACTGTTGCAAGTTGTTGGGAGGGCTAAGATACCAGTGGTAATTTTTATATGATCTACTTTTATTAGTAGTCTTCTCTTTTGCTGAGGCAATTTCATGTCATACCCTTCATGGTGTGGTGGTATGTGAAATGCTATTACCTTCATTGTACTCATGGAGACTGTATGACTTGTGTGGGAAAAAAGAAATATAGAAATACTGTGAATACATCTGTCAAGATGTTCCACTGAGTAACTCCTCTGTTCCACTCTATGAAACTTCAGGTGAGGTTACTAGGGATTGCTGCCTAGGAAAAGGCCAATAGGATTCCTTTCTGGAATAGTGAGGCCACATATATTTCTAGTGTGTGCAGCTGAAACGACAAAAAAACAGTCATCAATACTTCCTACAGCACAGAAGAGATGTGGCTACAGAAGAACTCTTGGCACTCAAGCCCACTAATTTTGGTTTTCTGAATAAAGGGTTGTGCTGTCCTGAAAAAAAAACAAAAAACGTTCTTTTTCTATTGTAACAGGGGACGGGTGAAAACAGAGGCAGGCAAAATATACAAGACAGCTTAAAGAAGGAAACCTCATACACACTAATGTTTCAGATCTTTATCGTTGATTTAACTTGTCCGTGGCAAGGAGCTGTTGTTTATAGACCTCATGTTTCTCTTATGAGTGATTTGTGCTATGCTGATTTATAGAGTGAATGAAATTTCTGTGTTTTTGAGCTATCTGCTTCACCTACTTACCCTGTAGAAGCCACCAAGAAGTCAATCTGGTGAGATACCCTCTATGGCTTCTCACATTTTGTCTTATGTCCTCTGTTCAGGCTAAATAGCTTACGTCAAAGCTATTAGAAAAATGAGATTAAAGAACACGAGTCATTGTCAGACCACTGAAAATGCAGTACTATATGCAGCTACAGTTTACACCTCAGACAGATGGCCTAAACAGCCACTAAATGAGGCAATTATTAGTTCATCAGTAAGAAATACTGAGATTAGGGTTGTGTTACAGATCACCTTTTTTTGAATATTAAAGTTTCTGAGTCAGCTGGTTCCCTACAGGGGACCTCTGCAATAGTGCTGTTACTTAAGACTTCTGTCCTTGCTCCTTGCTTGTCCTTGACACAGCAGCCAAAGCAGATGGGTCTTCCCAGGAGTTGGGATTGAAATTCTGAGAGGGGCTCTAGATCTAGATCTTCTGGAACAGAAATTTAAGCTGTTACCAAAAATAAATAAGTAAACAAACAAACACTTCCCAAATTCCCATCATTTCAAAAGAAAGCAGTCAGTATTGCTTTTTCTGACAGGCCTTATGCTACTGACATGAATTCAGGTTCCTCTGAGCATGGGACACATCTTCCAGGGCACTTAGATGGTGGAAGTTCTGGTTTTAGATGAGACCTGCAAGTTCTTTTGCTCTGAGGAGATCTCTGTGATCTCTGTGTGTGTATACACATGGTGTAAATCTATGCACTGTGAAAATGTAGGGTTAAAGATGTAAGCACATCATGAGGCTAGCTGCTTTATCTGCCAACAGAATTTTTTATCACACTTTTGGCTTTAGCCTCCCAGAAACATTTTGGTCCTACTTTAGGATCAAAATCCTCCACTATAAGATAGCACATACTTCAGATGTAAAGTCCAGAAGCAAAACTAGGTAAGCTTTGTCTACCTACAAAAGCAAAAATGCAAAAGGTCTCAGGAGACTGATCCTTTGGATATGTACTGTGTCAGAGTTTGAATCCTGCTGACTTCAGAGGTCTTGCACTGCATGTAAGTTAGAACAGATCTTCAACACCTTTATCTAAATGTCTTTGCTTCAGATGTGTAATCACTGGCTAACTCACCTTAGATGTAAGTGAAACTAAAATGGTAAAAGTTAAAAAAAAACATGTTGCATATTGAAAAAGCCTCTGTTCATTGGTACAGGTGATGCTGAGGTATCAGTGTCTGCTAGAAATGGCAGTGGAATTCTTTGAGAATATTCTGATGCTGATGTGTAAAAAAAGGCATAAACATTTAGAGGAACTTCCTTTTCAACCTGGTCACACTAGGTTTCAAGAAAAAGTGTCAGGAACCAGCTCTGAAGCACAGCTTTGCCGTGCTTGGCAGCTACATTCTCTGTGCCAGCTGCCAACAGAGCTCCAAGGTGATCTCATTGTTACCTTCTCTTCATCCTCATTTCCTGAGAAACTTGAGCTTTTCCATTCCCACTCTCTCTCCATTTGTATCTCAGTTTGTCTGTCATTCTCCTACCCTGATAGCTTTTTGACTCTGACAGCTGTTGACAATCAAGCCTGACTGAAAGAGACAAATTCTGATGGGGTTTCCACAAGTCTCATGAAAATCAGCAGATGAGTACAGGAAATTGAGTGATGCAGATCAATTTCATCGTGAGTTCCACGAGACCTATTGGCTGGACACCCATCATGCATTTGCCTGCTCCCTGATCAGCATGCACCTGAGCCAGCGCATCTGCAGCACTGTGCTCAGTGGAGGGATATGGGAGTGAAATAAGATGAGGAAAAACATGGGGAATTAGTTGACATAAAAGTAAATTAGGATTAATGGGAGGATGTGTAGCAGTATGAGTGGAATGGAGATCTATGAGACTGGAGAAATCTTATGGACTTTGGGGAGAAAAAATGACCCTCATGGCCAGGTCAGATGAAAATCCATAGGAAGTTGGGCTCCCTTGTTCTGCTTCTTTTGAAACAGGGTAGGTGACTTATATAGAACTACACAAAGTGAAAGAAGAGTGGCAAAAAATGCAGGCCATCAGAGTACAGCCATCCATGTTACAATTTCTTTAGGTACTCTCTTCATTCCAGATTAGGACAAATTTGAGACCAGATGCAGCTGTATCTGTGCAGTAATCACTTTCAGAGTGAAAAGGGACTTTAGCTAAGCTTCCAATGCAGGCTCTTGCTGAGTAACAGAGTATCTGCATTTAAACTAAGAAATCCGTCTGCCTCAAGTTGTGAATGTGGGTTATTTTCAAGCACAAATGCTGCCCTTGACATAGATAAAGCAGGCCCCCTGTCAAAGATCAAACAGAAGTCTCTGTCACATTGTTTCAGACTCCTGTTTGCTGCCAGCATCTGATCCTCTCATCATTCATGCTGCATACATGCTTGCTCAATCCCGGCTCCCTTCTGAAGTGAAACGACCAGTTTCCTTGGAGAGGAAGCCTGGACACAGTTGACAGAATAGTTTGCTCCAGGCTGTGCTCCAGACAAACAAAATGGACTTGGATTGCAACAAGTTTAACTCCGTCAGCTCGTGGCAGCCGTCTGATGTTATTCCAACAGGCCTTGTGTCCTTAAATCCCCCAAGTGCTGTCATGGCAATCCTCAAGCAGGCAATACATACTTCGAATTAGTTAATCGCAAACAAGTGACAATAATCTCTCAGGGCCATACAGGGTCAGAGGAGACCTGGGCCAAGCTCTATCCTGAGTCCTGCCATGCTGCCCTGAGAGCTACTCCTGAGCACTGTGGGCAGGAATCATCTCCCACCACTTGGCCTGTGGTCACAGACTGCCCCTGGAGCAGCTGCCTTTGTACCACAGATGTAGCCACGGAGAAAGCAGGGTAGATGCCAGAGCTCCCAACAGAATAACTTTGCTGGACTCGTGCTGGGCTTAGGACTGGAATTTGAACTATTCACACTGATAGGTGCAACCCCTCCCCAGTAACTTTCACTTGGGATGTTCACGTGTCACCTCCAGTCCTTCTTAGAGGCCGCTTTTAAGTATTCTCTCAAAATAGATAATGAGGTAATAATTTTAT
Organism: Perdix hodgsoniae; assembly: GCA_035772895.1. Classification (NCBI taxonomy): domain Eukaryota; kingdom Metazoa; phylum Chordata; class Aves; order Galliformes; family Phasianidae; genus Perdix; species Perdix hodgsoniae. The sequence goes on along the minus strand of JAPSGF010000006.1, from coordinate 2,340,218 downwards.
TTTCCTAGTTGCTTAAGAAGAGTGTTAGAAGAGTTAATCCAGGGATCAAAGGCCTTTGTTAGCAGAGTTTTTTGAATCCCATGTGTACTGGTCACAGAAATAACACAGAAAATGTGCAGATCTGAAAATGACAGCCAGGATGGAAACCAAATCAGCTGCTGTCACTTAACAGCACTTAGTGTGTTTTACATGTTTGGGTCAAGTTTTATTTTGGTGCGTTTTTTTTGTTTGTTTGTTTTGTTTTGTTGTTTTTTGTTTTTTGTTTTGTGTGTGTATGTGATTAATTAGCACTGTAGGATTTAGCCAGCTGCTCTATTTTTTGTGAAAAGAAAACTTTACGAAAGGGCCTTAAACTCCACAAGATATTTGTATGTCAACTGCATGCTCCTGTTTATAGGATGATAAAGATATCTTCCAATCAGTAACTCTCTAAGAAATGGGCATTTCATAAAAACAAATTGCAAAACAAACAAACAAACAAACAAACAAAGAAGCAGACATGGCTTAAGTTAACAAAACATTGATATTCCAAACTCTTGTTGTAACCTTTATACTTAAGGCATTGCTAAATTCAGACAGCAAATCCATTCACATACAAACCAAGGATAAAGAATTTGGGTATTCAGGGAAAAGGAATATTAACAGGTCCTGTAGAGATTGAACACAAAAATAAGTGGAGATTTTCCATGACTCCCACAAGATGATATTAATTGCCTTCTGCAATACCCAGTAGAGCTTGTATGAAGGCACTTAACAGAGGTGTATGTGTTTTTAAAGAGTGTTAATTTAAGACCTGATTTGTTTGAAGATTGACTTGAAAGAATTTCAAAGGATGTAGCTTAATTAAAAATATTCCAAACTTTGCATTCTTCGCAAAACCTTTTGACCTCTAGCGACATTTAATGCTTGAAGGTGAGGAGTTGACTGACTGCTTCTCACTTCACCAAAGGGACTCCTGTTCCTTCCCTGATGCAACAGTCATCATTAATTGTTGATAGGTGCTCATTACACCAGTTTAAAATAAGCGCCTGAAGAAGTGGCAGATTAGCATGTTGCAGGCATCCCGTGCACGGGGGATTACTTTCTCCAGCTGTGCATCAGACCTGACTCACCCCTTCCAAAATCCTGAGAACAGAGCACGCACGTAAAGGTCTGTGTGCTGCAGCCATCACAACGTCTGGTATTCCCACCGACAGAGAAATCAAATGGAGTCATCCATTAATAGGCCAGTGAGGAGCCATTAGGGGGACTCCTCCACCCCCCGCGGCTCCCTGTGACTGATGGCCTGCTGTCACTGCCTCTGTCGGGGCCTCTCAATGCAGGCTGTTTGCATTCAGTCAACACTTTGCTTTTATAGGCCTGTGGAGCCAAAGATTGCTAGACTTTTGAACCCCAGGCTAACTTCTGTCTGGCTACAGCCTCATTTTCTGGAGCCAAAATCGTTTTTAATAACTACACAATAACAAGTAATAAGGGTAAAGTCTGCTAATCTTCTCTTTTGGGCCTGGAGGTTATGTATTCAGAATCAGTTGAGGTGAAGGTAGAATTACTGCCATCAAAGGCCGAGGTTACTTTGTAAAAGAGGTTGAACTCCAGGTCAAGGAAATGTTAACTGGACAAAGAAAGATCAGGGCAGATAGTGTTAAAATTAAAACTGTCCTACTGAGATAATGCAGATTTGACTGCTTTGGCTCTAGGAGCTAACTGAATGCAAGACGTGAAAGAAGGTGAAGACATTTCTTTCAAAAGGTGAAAACACGGTTAGCAGTAAAAGATCTATCGACTTGCTTTCCTCTGGGAATGTATTTTTAGTCTCTTCATTCATTAAGACAAAAGCAAAAGATCTTATTTTTGGTGGCACCTTCTACTTGGGCCACGCCGTTTCTGAAAGCTGTTTGATTTACTAAATTAAATAATCTGCCTTAAATCTCTGTCCCGAGAGCCCCAATACAAAATTCATTAGAAACGGAGAGATGCCCTCCCTTGATTTCAAAGAGATGGGGACAAAAGAGACTTTTTTCCCCCTTAGCAGTGTGGCTGAGAGGATGGACAAGTCCAGACTGATGCGTCCAGTGGAGGAAGTGTACTCCAGAGCACAACAGTATCCTGCATACAGCACAAGGCTGGGTTTTGTGCCTCCGCTGCTCAGCCATAAGCACAGTTTGAGGAAAGGGTCCCATTTCTCAAGAGATCAGAGCCTAACCACCAAAAACCTTTCCACATTCAAAATAAAATCACAGGTTATGCATGGAAATCCAGCACAGAGCAGGGCAGACCTCATTTCACAGTGTGGAAGATTAATTCCACTCGCTGCCATCAAAGATAACAAATATGCCGTTGCTGGTATCAAAGCTGACAGCTTTGACAGCATCGGTGGCACTTGGTTCTCCCATGGCTGCAAGTGGGCCCTCCCTGCTGCTGCCAGCGGATGTTGAGCCCCTATATGGGAGTGGAAGAGTGGAAGTGCTGAGGCCAGCTATTTCACATGTCAGGTCCTGCTGAACTCTGCCATGGCACCCTGACCATCTCCTGAGCTTTCAGAAAAGACACAGAAATGCTTGGACTTTTGTGCAAGCAAGAGATCTTTGGAAATCCTCAGTACATGGTGGCAATTAGCATAGCAGCAGAATTACCTCGCAGTTCAATTCTTGGGGCAAAGATACATTTAATGGTGCTGTGTTTGCCAGCTGGATTAAGCCAAGCACGTTAAAACAGATATGGCTTTTTGTTTCCAAGCTGACCTACCTCTAGAAGGATCCTCTCATGGGTCCTCTGCAAAGCTGGAGGCTCACAGAAAAGCTTGCACACTATTGGAAGAAAAATGGTTTTGTAAAAGACCAGTAGTAGCAAAAACATCTCTCAGCTTGGTGATGGAATGCTTGAGGGCACAGGGAAGGATATCTCCAGCCCCACATCTCCCTCTCAAGGAGCTGGCATCCAAAAGGCCGCTCCTGGGCTGTGGACAGGAAAGTTTCTGGCTTTTACATAAGCAGAAGAAATAAAATTAAATAATAATAATAATAAAGCAATACCCAGGCTTGTTTAGTTGTCTGTCTTTTTGTTGGCATTTCCCAGGGTTTTTAGGAACCCCAGACTAACATCACCTACATGCAAATATAAACTTCCTCCATACATGAGTGAAACAGATCTCATCAGTCACCACTTTCTTCTGTGGTAGGTAGGCTTTGTTACACTGGAGTAAAATAAATTATTGGCAATGACTAATCACAGGCACAATGTGTGTTGTTTTATTTTGTTTTCAAAGCATTCTTCTGGAATGGAGATAGAAAATAACTAGTGCATTTTTATGCTAATTATGGCTGTGTGAGTTACTCCAGATAGATGGCACAACAACATTAAATTCCACCCAATTAAGGAGAGCAGTTTTTTTTCCAAAATGTAGCACATGAATAGTGCCCAAGGTACGATAGGCACTGCTTCTTCAAGAATCAGCTCAGAAGTAACCACCGTCTGCTATACTACCAACAACAAATCTCCATCTGCCTGATTTAAACATGGCACAGGCTATAGTAACTGGTATGACAGTACCATAAAGCAGCAATATATTTCTGTGAATATGACAAACCGATCTTTAGTCAGATATTCTCAAACTGAAATGCAAACCTGTCTCCTAATTCAAATGCCTCCATTCGTGCTTCTTTCCACCTTTGCTCTGCAAAATGCCATTTTGCTTTTGTAAATGAAAACTCACCACCAAAACATCACAATAATTCTTCACATAGGCCAGCTTTTTATTTTATAATTTAATTTATAAGCACATTGTGACTGTTACACAAAGGTTTGTTCAGAAATGGAAGAAGAAATATGTATATAATAATGCTTCAGAATAAAAACTGGCCACCTTCCACAAGGAACTTGCCATTTTGCATGTGGGAGTTATCTGTTACCCAGCTAATGAGACAGTCCGGGAGTCTTGAAGGTTTCATAGAATGGTAGAATCACAGAATGGACTGGGTTGGAAAGGACATTAAAGATTATCCCATTCCTACCCCTCTGCCATGGGCAGTGACACTCCCCACTAGATCTAGTTGCTCAAAGCCCTATCCAGCTGGGCCCTGAATGCCTCCAGGCATGGGGCTTCTCTGGTCACCCTGTTTCATTGCCTCATCATCTTCATAGTGAATAATTTCTTTCTTATATTTCATCTAAATTTACCCTTTTTTATCTTAAAGCCATTACCCCTTCTCCTATGATTACTTGCCATCTGTAAAAAGTCCCACTCCAGCTGTCCTTTAGGGTCTCCTTTAGGTACTGGAAGGCCTCTATAGTCTCCCTGGAGCTTTCTCTTCTTCAAGTGTAACAAGCCCATCTTCCCCAGTTTTTCTTCATAGGAAAGGCGCTCCAGCCCTCTGACCATCCTCGTGGCCTCCCCTGGACCTGCTCCAAATGCTGCATGTTCTTTTTGTGCCCCAGACTTGGAAGCAATATCCCAAACAGGGCTTTACAAGGGCAGAGACAAAAGGGAACAATCATCTCCCTCACCCTGGTCGCCACCCTTCTTTTGATACAGCCCAGGATATGGTTGCTTTTCGGGGCTGCAAGCACACATTGCAGGGGACAGACTGCCCTTTCAGTGGGATCTGATCACCTGACTGGCTGGCCTAGCATCAGTCAGTACACTGCAGCCATCACTCTGGCACTCTGCTTCATCTCAAAGTAGTGACCACAAGTGCTTCCCTTATAGTCTGGTGACTTTTTGTTTTCTGTCCAAACAACAGCTTGCCCATCATATTCTTGTTATTGCATGCACAAATCAAGCAGTGTGGTACTGCTCAGGCTTTGTCATGCACTCCTTGCCTTGGGCCATAACTCATGTCTCCTTTCTACCATCACTGTACAAAAGAGCATTTATTAAATGCTCTGGTACTGAGTACGAAAGAAGTAAACACAGTGTCTTTAGCCAGGTCTGTGATTACCAACAGATCAAAGACATGTCTGACAACAATTGTGACTTCTAGTCTGACACCCAAATACAAAAACTGCGAGAAACTTCTACAGAGACTGAATCAATCCTCATCATAACCATAGGTAAGAGACCCGAGGAACAGGATTGTCTGACTTTCACTTTGAAACAATGCATGTTCTTTCAACATTCTTTAAATAACAGTAACTCACCTTTACAAGAACACATTAGAAAGTCTGTTTTTCCTTTTTACCAAAGTAATGGCACTGGCATGCACAGTTCCTGTGTCTGATTGACCACTGTATTAATTCAGCCTTGTTTTAGGGATATGATTTATAGTGCTCCACTGACATGAACTATGAGCCCTATCTGTGATGCTCTCAGGATCCAGAGAGGAGGATGGACTTTTCCAAATTGGCTCAGGATTTGTGATCAACTTGCCCAAGTTCCTGGTTCAATGATCCTTTGACAGACCAGCCTCCCAGAGTGTGACTGTTCTTCACCTTCCAAAATGCTTCCTCCTCCCATATGCTTCTCAGTGAAAACACAAGGGCATATAGATCATTAATTAATTCAGAAAATTCCAGCATTGTGGGAAACTGTCCTGCCCAAAGATTCCTGGCTTCTTCAATCATTAGCCAATATTATTATTACATGGCCTACACTCTGCAGAGTATTTTCACAGCCAAAAGAATACCCCAGTTCCTTATTCTGCCAATAGCTAAGTATGCTAAGTACTTTCCTGACAGGAATAACCTCACTGAACTCTGTAATGAGACTCAGCCATTCAAAGGCATAGGCAAGAGCTGTCATTCTGGAATATAGCAACACGCACGTTATTTAAGTTGAGCTAAATGCTGTACCTGGCTGTGCAGGACTCAGAAAAAAAGGGAATGTTTCTTTTGACCTTGGTTAATTATCATCTTTATTATTAACATCGCAATATTGCCCCATAGCTCTAACCAGCTCTCATTAGCTAAGGTACTGTATAAACTTATCTGATGACTGAAATCTGTGCCAAAGGAAGCTTACATACACTTTGAAGCATAAAAAATGAGAATCCTGTTAATTTTATTCCACCATAATTGGTAGGGTCTTTTGAAACCTTAATACCATAATAACAAACTGAGGGCTCAAGTGTGATCTCAGCCACTCTTGTGTAAAGCCATAGGAATGCTGTTCATTTAGACCTCATTGGAGAGGCTGTGAGAGGTATTGCTGCACGAAGAAAAAACTCTATCAGAAGGATATTACAGATTACAGAAGTCCCACACCTAGCTGCCACATGAGATCCCTCTAAGTGTACAATTTTTAAATATTGTTGAAACCCTGAAACTGCCAAAGACTCACTTCTCACCTTTCCGGATGTAATGTCACCAAGGCACATGCTTCCTGTCAAATGATGCTCATTTTCTCCTCTGTCAAGGCCACCAAATGTTAATGAGTGGTCCATATCACCCATATTTTCCTCTGGGAAAACAGAGAGGTGAGAAATATTTATACCGCACAATGCAAAGACATGCAAGCTAGCTGCTCGGGTACAGACAACACAGCTCTTCCCAGGCACTGTGCTATCAGAAACCCCACCATCACTCTGCACCAGAAGCCCACTCAGCTGCCTTTTATTGCTGCTAGCTTACCAACAAAGCTCTGCCTGGCATGTGCAATGTGCCACTTCCCAGGTGCTCAGACCCTGGGCACAGGGTGCCCTACGGGGAAGGCAGCGGCAGCATGCAACCACAGGCCCTGGCCAAGCTCACCACCCTTCCTCCAGGCACCCAGCGCTGGGGCTGTTCAAGGAAACAGTCAGGGATTTTGTTACACAGACAAGAAAACAAGGCATCTTCTTTAGAAAAAGGAGCCAAGCCTTCTCAGATGACATTTTCAGAGGGATATTCATTTCTTTTTATCTTTATAGATCAGCCCGAGGCATTTATAATCGAGTCCAAACAAAGTCTGGCAAAGTTGTAAACATCTGAAAAGAAAGTCCTCTTACAAGCGGAAGCATTGGTCCACCTTAATTACAGACATTGCTGCCTGCACTGACAGTAATTTGCAAATATAAAAAAGCTTTTGTTTACATACAGCAGCCTGCAAAACGTCAATTAAAACCAAAACCTGGGTGAGGGATTGTAAACGTATGTGTGAAGATTAATCTGTTGTTCCCGCTTTGTATTCCCAGAAATCAGACACATTTAGTCTGTGTTTACAACAAAAACATCCTGCAGTCTGTGTGTTACCCAGTTACCTATGATTAGATGGAGTCAGTTCAGTGGTTCTGCTTGGATGAGAAGTACTGAGCAGTGTGTCCTCAGAGGGCAGGGCTGGCCTAGAAACCCCTCAGACAAATGTCTGCGATGGAAATACTGACATAGCAAATGGTGTTTAGATCACTGATAGCACAGGAAATCCTCACTGGTTGAGCAGTAGCTGGACTCTCACTGATGCTGAACTTTTTCCAATGTGTTGATAGGTTCCCAGGACACTAAAACATCATTTTTAAAAATAAGGAGCTATTGAGATATTTTAACCTTCTTGCCCTATGTCTCATCCAGAACCATATGCAGGAAAAAGATCACCCGTGTTCACGGTGGCCTCTATATAGGGGCAGACAGCAGCATTGAGATGTTCAAGGTTGTAATGTCCACAAGCCAATGGCAGGGTCTCAGCTGCTATGCTTATTTACACTACTGGAGAGTTCGGTGCAACAAGTGAGCATGTTCTCACAGATAGTAAATATCCCAGTTTGCTTCCTGGCTGTTTCTGTAAGGACATCATCTCCCAGAAAGTGGAAGAAATGCCACCTTTAAGCCACAGTGAACTTTTGCCCTAAGTAAGGCCAGTGTCAGCCATCAATCTGTTTCTCAGATGGCTTCGCTTGCAGATGGGAATTTGTTTCCTGTGGAGTCAGCAGGAAAGAAAGAGACTTCCATAATGCCCCAAAACATGACTTCAACAGAGAAACAGAGAAATAAATTAAAATGGAAGTCTTGGAGTTAGACATTGCCCATTTGGAAAGGCAGAAGAGCTGGGCAGCAGGACTCCTCGGCACACATGTGCCTTTGGCGAGATGAACAGAGTGCCTCACCACAGCCTGAACTTTGGGGTGAGCAGACCTCCCACATGGGGCCATTTTGTGTCACTGGGATCTGCAGTGTTGGAGCAGCCTGGGGGTGGGAGAGCGCCAGCGTTTCTGCTTCCTGCGTCCTGGGGATCGCAGCTGTGAAGCAGAGCAAGGCGCACTTTCCGATGCATCTCAAATATAGTCCTGAATGCAGCTTCTGTCATGAAGAGATATTTCCTAAACAGACTCCATACCCCCACTTTCCATCTGATAATCATCTCCTTGTGCTTGTGGTAAGTCAACATCCTTCATCTTTGCCTTATGAGGGAAAGCTAAGGCTGTGAGCACTCCAGAATTCCCTCAGCACTTGCAGATTCCTATGATAACAAACAACAGAAAGCATCTAACGTGTTTTTTTCCTTTCCTTACAGAGACATGCGCTTTACTTAAAAGACGGCAGCTCCCATACCAGCTCTCTGTGCTATCTACCGAGTACAGAGTATGCTTATCTCTCCAACTTAGCAATGAAGGAAGAAGAAACATGATGCAGAACTATCCATTTCCGGTTGGTGGGGGAAGCAAGGACACACACCCTGCACACCACTGACCCCACGTGCCATGTGGAAACATCAGTGGGCATTGCCCTTGAGCTATGAGCTGCCTGGGAAAGACCCAGATGCCTTGTCTGTAGACAGCACCTTGCTGCAGTCCTGTGGTTACTGCTGTAGGATAGGGTCTGGCACACTATTTTTTGAATGTGGTTTTAAGAACGCAGAAGAAGCTGAAGAAACACTTTCCAGATACACAGTCAGTCCATCCAGCTTCAGTTCTACCAGCACTGGGTAGCCACGTGCTTGGCCTCTCCCCACTTTCCTTCCATAACTGACCCTCTGGGAAGCCTGAGGAGCCAAATACTCTGGGGAATGGTGATGGGGAAAAAAGTCATTTCTTGGAACCTAGTGAGAGGACAACAGCAGTATTTTCTTACCTCTTCCTCTCAAATCCTGTCATTCATGAAAACTGAGTCTGTGAGACTTATCCTGTCCTTTGCTGTGATAACAAAGAGAAGGGAGGCTTAAAGCTGGGAGAAAGTGGAGCTGAAATACAAAGAGAACAGGAAGAGTATAACAGGAAGAGGGTAAGAAAATGAAAGAAAGGCAAAAAACAATCCAGGAGTTAGGGCAACGTGTGTAAGAACAGAAGGTGATGGGAGAAAGGACAAGAAAGAGAACAGGGAAAGAAAAAATGACAGATACAGTAACAAAAACAGAAGGAGGTGGAAGCCATTTTGAAGGTGGTCATTGAGTGGTTTGAAAGGGCATGAATGGGAAAGTGGAAATGTGAGAAAGGGACACAGCACTATGAATTGCACAACATTCCTGCACAGAGAATAGAAAGCCAAGTGCTAATGCACACCCAAACAACAAGGGGAACCCTGGTCTTGCAGGAGCAAAGGGGATGTTGGTGGCATGGGACACAATTTCACCCTTTGTGCAAAAGGCACAGGTGGGCCACGTGAGAAAGCTTTGGCTCTGAGGGATTCGTTCCTGGTGGTACATGTTTCTTTCTTGACATCTCCACAGCTTCTGAAGTAACTCAGCATCTTACACTCCTCCACTATAATATGAAGCATGTTGTGATTTTTGAGCTACAAAGAGGGAATATTCCCCCCTCTTCCTTACAGACACTGGGCCTGTCCCTGCAGGCACAAAGGATTTATTCTTCCCTTTACAAATTACTTTACCAGCCAAGGAACTGCTATAGCTGCCAAACGCCCCAGCAGCCTGAGACCTCTGCCCCATCCCTGTGAGACCTGGAACAAGGGAGGGCAGAGAGACCATGAGTTATTGGGAAACAAGTGCTGGGGGCAACTGCAGGGCAAACAGATCCCAGCCTCAGGAAAGCCAGGGAGGGCTTGCGTGGCCATGCCATGGCTTTCACATTGGAGTACAGGCAAGTGGGAGTGAGCAATGCTGGGGAATGCCCTCTCCTCTTTTCCCTTCAAACCGTCTGTAATTCAGAGTTGGTACATGAGAAAGTGTGAAGAACCCCAGCAAAATCAGGGGCCAAACCAGGTGTTGTATGATTGGATTTGGTGCAGCTGTGGTTGGTCTGCTTGCACCCAAAGTTGTTCTCGTTCAATCCTGTTTCACCTTCAGCCATAGTTTCTGACCAACAGCTCTGGTCCAGGGCCTGTTTGAGGAGAAATTATGGCAGGAGCCAGTTCTCTGCCTGGTTGCCGCAGGGTGTGTGAGCGAGGCTGGTTTCCCTCGCTTGCTTGTCCTGAAAAATGATGAATTGCAGAACTACCCCTTGGCATTAGTCACTCAGCAAAGCAGGAAGGAAGCAGGAAGCCCTTGTGAGCACTAACTTTTCAAAGCAGCTTGCAAAGAAAGCAAAAGCCCTCCCCTCAGCTGCTTCATTGCGCACTGCTATTTACCTTCTCACCTTAGAGGCTACCTAGTCACAATTAACATTTGCAATCCATTAGCCGGAAATATTTGCTGGGCCCAAACAGCTGAGGCACTGCGAGCTGATCCGAACAGGGAGGGAGGGCAGGGAGCCTGACACTTGCTGAATGAGAGAGGCCCGGCTGTGCTCAACAGGTTCAGCTCACAGGGTGACCCTGCCCGGCTTCCTGCTATTCAGATGTGTTACTTCCCCTTTGTGGTAATGGCCTGTGGCAGCTGGCCAGAAAACACTATTAATTTCAGAAGTGGCCTGACAACAAACCCACAGCGAAGCGAGAGGAAGTGGCGGCGAGGCCATCTGTTGACTTCAGCAGAACAGTAGGGACGCAGCTATGTAGGTTTCTACAAGGAAAGCAGATTAATAATCCACAAAGAGGAAACTGGCTAAAATTATCCGCAGACCATATTAAAAAAAAAAAAAAAGAAGAAAAAAAAAAACAGAGTCACTTGAGCTGCAGCTGGACAGGAAATTGCTAGAGCTGCTTGCAAATCTCCACTTTGAACAGAGCAGCACAGGGAATGCCAAGAGCGGAAACCGTTCAAAACTGGATTAGCACAAGCCAAGTTTAACTGCAACCCACTTCTACTTTCACAGTTTATGCACTCAATCTAGGCCACTACTGCATGAGACACTGACTCACTTTTTTCCCATGTTTTGATGCCTTTCATTTCACACACTCACAGTTGCTAAAATTACATGGGATATGCTCCGGCTGCCCAGAATCATGCAGAACTTTCAGCTGCAGCCCAGCCCGAGGACCTTCCATCTCCCCTGTCCCACACGTGGAGCCTGGCGCCTTGGGGTGCTGCTCCCTGGGATGTCAGTGAGTCACTACAGGAAGTTTTGCAACCGCAGTTACCCCCTCTTTTCCCTCCCGCGGAGACAGGGCCAAAGAGGATATGAAGTGACCATGGGTATATAGTGATGCTTCCTCCATGCCTTCACCTGCTAAGCTGCAGCAACGATCTGAAAGAGACAAATAAACATGGACTGACTGCAGACATCGATGGGGCTCTGGAAATGAATTTGTGCCATACAGATAAATGGATGGCAGTCCCACCTCCTGTCATCAGCAATGGAGCTGCCCTCACTCGAAAATAAACAAAAGAAACAAGCTGCTGTAAAGAAAACATCAGCTCCTTGCTCTAACAGTGATCCCCATGCCCCAGGGCCAGGTGCATCCCTAGGGCAGCAGAGAGGTGTTGAGATGTTTTGATTAACCTAAAGGCCTCCAGAAGCCTTCCCTTCACCAAAAGCAGGCAAGGACCCAGCCCATGCACTTTGTTCATTTAGGGACTGGAGGACTGAATGGCAAAGCAAGGCCTTATTGTCTCAGGAGCTGTACAAAAGCTGAAAACAATTACCTTTAAGCAGAACCATATGTGCATGTGCCATTCAACCACACCCACACAGAGGGACAAGGGAGAAGAAACCAGCTCGGTTCTCAATAGCCAAAAATAGTTATTTATTTATTAATAATTTAAGGTTTTACATTCTTATAATAAATTCCATCTTAAAACTTTTACACCGTGAATTAGACTCTCCCTTATTGGCAACCATGTGCAGGTTCACTGTGCGTACACACAGGTACAAATGTTCGCACATACTTCCAGTTTTATACAAAAAAAAAGACGCAAATATTGCATTTGAGGTGAAGCTCCCTGAAGAATTTGTACAGAGGTAATGCACTGTTTAGTACATCTAAAAGTTCTAAAAAGTGATCAAAAATCTTTCGCATTCAAAGACAAATCTCCTCCCAGATGATCTATTTACAAAAGGTAAGGCAAAAACAAAATTAATTTAATTTAAAAAATAGATATATCATGTGGAAACTACATCAAGAGTGTGAAGGAAAAAAAAAAATCACCACAAGAAAAATACATGAAGGAAGAGATTGTACTTGTTCACTAACATGACTTGCAAACTTCTCACCATTGCCATTTCTCCCCGTGGAAAGCTTGCCTCAGCTGAACAGTAAGATTGAGCATGCTGCAAATATGTTCTTTGCCATAATTAAAAAAAAAAAAAAAAAAAAAAAAAAAAAAAAAAACAGAATTTATGAAGAGAACAAAAACTTAGGTGTCCCTTGGATTGATTTCTTGAATACATATGAATTAAAAAAAAAAAAAAAGCTGAAAAATTGACTTAAGATTAAATATTTACATTGATCAAGTAGAACACTACTGAGCTCCTGGCAAACAAATACTCCAAGTACACTATGCTGAAATCTCTTTCTTTGGCTCCTCTAAATTAAAAAGTGACAAACAAAACATAACCAGTCTTCACTGAAGACAGAACCTATGTCACAGATCCAGAAGCACAGAGGGAAGCGGGGCAGTCCCAGTCCCGGGGGAACATGTGCACGGCCCATCCAGTCCCACTGCGCCCCTCTGCAGTCCTTGGAGCTGGCCAGCGGGACGCGGCCACCTGCGCCCAGCCTCCATGGCCTCCCAGAGCTCGTCGCCTTCCCTCCCGCCGCAATAGCCGGTTCCGTGCTGTGTGACCCTTTCTAGCCTGCGCCGGCTGCTGCTCTGCAGTGCCACAGGCCAGAAAATAGAGAAAGCTGTGTTTTCTTTCTTCACTGCCAAAGAGAAACCAGTGAGGAATGATCCCATGGAACGGACAGGAGAAGGGAAGCTGAGAGAGCTCACGTGGACTGCAGGGAGTCCACCTGGAAGACATTCTGGTTGGCAGGGGTGGTGAAGTAGAGCTGCTGGTTGGGCACCCGGTTGTCACAGGGGCTGCTCAGCCCCAGGGTCCGCTCAAAGTCCAGCAGCTGACCCATAAAGTTGAAGTTGGGTGAAATGTTGGACTTCTTCATCTTGACGATGTCATAGGCATCGTTCATGGACAGGTTGAGCTTCTGCATGAGGTAGGCCACCGTCACCGTGACTGAGCGGCTGATCCCCGCTAAGCAGTGCACCAGGACTCCACAATTCTTTCCCCGCGCTTCATCTGTGCACAGAGAGGCAGAGAAGGACACATCAGGCAGGGGCTCGGAAAACGATCTCACAACACAAATAAGATTAGCATCGGTTAAAGAGAAAAGGCCGTTCTGATCTCAGCGGCAGTACCACGCAAGAGTTAACTTCACCGGCTTAAAACCAGGACAAGAGGCGAATCCCCCCCCCCAAGTGCATGTACAGGAGCCCAAGAGCTGAGGAAACTAAGAATGAGACAAAGGGAGTACGCCACATGACACCGCTTTAAAGTCGGCTTTAAAAGACACTCTTTCGCTTGGAGATTTGCTTTAAATTCTTAGTCCCCTTGCCCCAGCATGGAAATCCTGCAATATGTCACTGAATGCCTTTTATACAGACCAGCAGACTGCAAAGGTCTATTAAATTATTCCCCAACTGTTGTGCAGCTAACAATGGAGGTATTCAGGCATTTTAAAAGAATGAGGGAAGTCACAGGGGACAGCCCATTAGGAGGAACAGGATGTCAACATTGGTTGAAAATGGGTTCCTTTGTAATAGGAAATGCATTACAATGCCTGGAGATTAGTTTCTTTGTGGCTTCCAGCCCACATTTCTTCCTGCTGGGCTCAGATTACCTACATTCTCCACTATTACCGGTATCATTCAACCGGATTACAGCACAGCTTCCCAACAGATAATGCGGTGCTCACCCCACCGCACCCCGATCTCAGCCCTCCCCCAGCAGACGGGGAGGCGAACGCGGACGCCTCGAGCCCATGGGAACGCGTTCCCAGAGCCAGCGGATAGCGGCACAGGGCCGGGGCACCGCGCCCGAGAGGTAGATCATTATTACCGTGGGATTTAATTAAAGCCCTGACTATACATTTGCCAGGGATGCCGGTTATGAGTAACTTGCATTTAAAAGCTAAAGTTAGCTCCCCAGAACGTTTCTTTTCATTATGCTGCTCTCCAGTAACCTCAAGAAAGGAAAAAAAAAGAAGAAAAAAGAAAACAGCAGCATAAGCCACCACCAGCTCGGGGCTCATTTGCCTTATCCCTCTCCCCTAAGAGGAGATTTAAAAATAACCCCATCCTGCGCACTGCTCAGTCCCCAGCTTCATGCAGGCAGCTCAGGGAGGAATTCCCAGCACCAGGCCAGGTATGCAGCTGCAGCCTGCACATGGCACACTTCTCCTCAATAAACCTTCACCCCTTAAGCCGGCTTTAAAATATATATATAAATAAATAAAAATACAAAAATTAAAGATTAGAAAGCGGAGCGTCATCCCCCAGAGACTGCAAGAAACGCTGCTATCACTTCTCACCCGAAATCTGTTTGATTTCTGAGAAAGGAATGGGGGTGCTGCTGCTGGCAAAGAGCGGGGTCTCACCTATGAAGGAGATGGCCTCGGGGAAGAACTGAGACAGGTTTTGGCTCCAGTGGTCTGAGATGGGGATCTGCTTGTACTTGAACTCGCCGGCGTTTTCAAAGAGGTTGGGCAGGTTGGGGGTAACATTCAAGATGTATTTTATGCCAAACTCTTCTAAAACGTCCAGATTCGTGGAGTCCTTGGCACAGCCCAAGTAGAGGTAGGGTAAGATCTCCACGGGGAAGGAAGGCTGGTTGGTGGAGAGTGGGCTGCCATCCGAATCGGTGGCACTATTGGGGTCTCTGTCAATGTCAGACTCGATGTCTGATGAGGAATCGGAGCTGATTCGAAGGCCTCCCAAGCCCAGGACGGGCAGAGGAGGGGAGCTGCTGCTACACGAGCTGTCTAGGTTCGTTTCGCAGTGCAGGGCAAACTCGGCCTGGAACTTGCTGAAGCCACCTAGGAGGAAAGCAAGGGGGGAAAAAATTGCAACCTGATTGATATATATATTATGGCAAGCCTGGGAGAGCTCAGTCTGCAAAGGGACATCTGTTTCCCCACCTCCTCGAGTCTCGGGAAAAAAAGGAAAACGCCACACTGTCGGCAGACGAACTGACCCAAATGAAGGTTTAGCGAAATCTCCCGTTGCTGCGCGGGGCTCAGAGCGCCCGGGATTACAGCCCAGAGCCGCTCCGCGCTGCGGGGCGCTGTGCGGACGGCAGCCCGCTTGTCTGTCCGTCCATCCGTCCTTCGCGCTCCCCACCGCAGCCCTCCAACCCTCAGGGCCCTTTTAAACAAAGCGGGTAGAGGGAGAAGCCCCTGCCCGGGCTGTCAGCGCGCAATGCCCGGGCCCTCCCGGTCCCTTCTGATAGAACCGTAGAACCTCGCTCACCTTCCAGATAGAACGCCTTGCAGCCCTCGTCTTTGAGGCGCTTGAGCAGCAGCCCCAGCACGGACTCGCCGCCCGTGTTCTCGTTCCAGTCGCGGCTGTGTTCGTCGTACAGAACCACCGTATCGGTGCCGCACCGGCGGGCGAAGCGCTCCCGGTCCTCCTCGCTGCTGGCGACCAGGGCGCGCAGGGGCAGGTTGCCCTTCTGCAGCCGCCGCAGCATGATGCCGGGGATGGCCACGTTGATGGCCGACTCGATGTGGGACGACTCGTACAACTCCTGAGGTCGGCAGTCCATCAGCAGCAGCCGGTCGTTGCCCATCTCCAGCTGTTCGTTCAGCCACGCCACGGATTTACTAATCGCCATTTCCGACGCGAAAGGGACGGGTCTGAACGTATCTAGCATGAGGAAGGACGGGGGGCTCGGGAAGCGCCCCTCGCTCTCACAGGGGCGTGCGGCCGGGCTGCGGCCCCGCAACTCCGCACAACTTATCTCCCCCCGCCCCGGGGAAGTGAATCACGCAGCCCCCCCGCGCCTCCCCCGCGCCGGGCGGCGGAGCCACGGGAGGGAGCAGCGGCTGCGTGCGTGTCTGTATGTGTGTGTGTGTATATGTGTGTGTATGTATGTATGTGTGTGTGTGTGTGTGTGTGTGCGCGGCTCCGTGTGCGTGCGCCGCTGCCTGCTGCCCGCTCTCTTTTTTTCTTTTTTCTTTTTTTTTTGTCAATGAATCCCTGAATGAACCTGCCTAATCGCCGCTGCAGCCCGAGCCCTTGGGCTTTTCCTCCACCCCGAGTGAATGAAATCCAATTAGCGTGCCTCCGAGCAGGGCTGCCCGGCTCTGCTCGGCGCTCAGCGCGGGGCCGCTCCCTCCCTCCCGCCCCGGTGCCGGCGCTGCCCGGAGCGCTCTCCTCTCACCCAGCGGCTCTCAATGGGCACGGCCGCGCCGCGCTCAATGGAGACATTCTGCGGCGCAGCCAATGGGGGCGCGCGGAAGGGGTTGTTGCCGCGGCGACGGGCCGGCTGGAACAGGTTGTGTTGATGAATTGTTAATGAGTTTGTCATTCACAAAAACGGAAAGGAATTTCCGCTCCGGATAAGCCGAGTGCAAACAAGCGGCTGCGGCGGCGGGTGGGGGCGGCGGGGGCAGGTGAGGGGGCGCGGCCCGGTCCGGCTCTGCCGCTGCTCCGCGGGGCTGCGGCAGCACCTTCCTGCCCCCCCTCCCTTTTCCTCAGCCTCACGTTCCCCCCCCCCCTCCACCGCTCCGAGCCGGGGCGCTGGGAGGAGGGTGGGGGGGATTCCGTTGTCACAAGGGGCGGGCTGCCGGCCCTGTCCTCAGCTGATCCTCGCGCAGGATGAGCTCCCGGTCCCGGCGGCCCCGTCTCCCCGCGCCGTGCCGCCCCTCGGCCGTCCGCGGACGCGGTCCCGGCGCCCCCCAGCCCGCCGCAGCCAGCGGAAGGACGCGGGGGCACGGCGGAGTGGCGCCGGGGGGTGAGCGGGGCGGGGTGCGCCCGGGAGCGGCTTAGCGCGGGGGTAAGTGAAAAGCCGGCAGCGAAAATAACGCGGGAGAAGCCCGGCCTGGACGCTAATCCCGCTGCCGGCGTCTGCGAGGGGGTAACGTCGTTCCGCGGGGCTTAATCCCGCTCGCACGGCGGCCCCGCGTTGCCGGCACGCGTGATGCTGATGGGACGTGGCACCCAGGTGGCCCCGCAGCCCCGGGCTGTGACAGGACCCGTGCTGCCTGGATGAAAGGCTGTAAAGCGTTCTGTAAAGCTTGTCCTGCCCCTGAGCGCTGTAAGTGCTCAGCACAGCATCAGAGCGAAGTAGAACTCTTTGGTTTCGTTATTATTATCTTTATTATTATGATTCTCCCTTCCTGCTATATTTAGGCCTTCTCAACCAGGTAAGGGCTAGGGCATGACAGCCAGCTCTTTGGAGCTGGCATTGTAAAAATTATAGGTCTATCTAGAAAGCAAACAGGAGTGATACCAAGTGACGGCCCAGGAGCTGGAGATGTAGGCAGTTTCAGTATAATACTGTGGCAAGTCCCAGCAAGCTCAATGCAATGATAAAATACAATTTGCTCTTTGTAGTCCATGTTGTTATTAATTGACGTTGTTCTCTGGGCTTACAGTGTGCATTGATTCGTTTTTTCCTTTAAACAACATGGACAAGATTAGTCGCATTTCAGAGTTTGGATTTGAAAGAAAAAAAAAAAAACAGGAAAAAAATCAAATGATCATCTCAATTAAAACTAAAATTATTAAAATTAAATTATTATTCCTATCAAATGCTTCCACATTCATATAAGGTAAACTTGCCTCTTTGACAACTAAAACATTTTAGGAAGAAAATACATTGTGATTGTCATCTTCAGGGCATTTCAGTGACGTTTTATGGAAGTAGTTTAAAATAAGATTCTTAGTCATTCAGCATTTTAACTGAAAGCTACGTGTTATGCAAGCAGTTCATCAAACCCATTGAGCTACCTGCCTAGTAGTAACGCAGCAATAAATAGTGATAGCATTTAAGGCCATTTTCATCATAAGTACTGTCAGATCTGATTGAAATATTATGAATGTTAAGGTTAAATCTATGAAGGCAATAAATACTGATATGAAGCATGTTCAAGAGAGTTGTGTTTCCCAAGTGGATCTGGGGGCAGACTTGTTATGATGATGGCTACTGCCAGCTCATTGCATGGCAACAGTTTGAGGGTGGCGTCTGCAGAGCTGTGAGCCAGACAGGAGATTCTGTGCTGTGGTGGAGTCGAACACATGCAATAGAAGGGACACCCTGTATGCCAGGACCTCCCTCAGCACCCACCAGCTGAAGATAACTGGGGGAGAGTGAAAGCTGTCTTCTGCTTTGCTATCTTTGTGTTCACATGCATGCATGCCCTCTCTTCTTCTGTCTGAATCACTTTATCCTGTCAGTCACCGAGGACGTGCAGGAGTGGACCGTGCCACCATGTGGTGCTTTATCGAAGACCAGATCTATGGCCCAAACATCACCAGGTCACTTATCCTTCAGCTTCCAGAAGGTTTTATAGCATATCTCAGCAGTAAGAAGAGCTTGTTCCTATTCACCATCATTATTCCATTCAAGGCAGAGGCAGCTTTTGAACCCTGCAATGTTCATCTCTGGCTGGTTCAAGTTTGTTTGCTTGTTTTTTCTTTTTATACATCCCTGGCTGTGAATGAAACCTTCTCATCCCAGTACAAAGCATCCTCATCACAAAAGGCCTATCTGGCTGACCTTTGGACTGTAGATGGTGCAGGTGAGAGTGGAAAATGGAGATTAGAGTTCAGCATTGCTTAGCTGGTTCCTCATGTTCTTCCCTGTAACAAGAACCCGAGTTCAGCAGATGGACTTTCTACATAGTGTAATAGAAGAGAGAAGCACCAAAAAAAGGCAGATACCTAAGACCTATTTTGAAACTGAGCCACTGCAAGGCACCTCACAACTTGGGACACTGAGATAGTGAAGCAGAGATATCCTCAGGGGGCTTAGTGCCAGTGAGGTTTCTTTAACTGGGAAGAAAGGATGGGAAAGTGTTTTCATAAGTGCTTTCTTCCTCTAAAGATGCAGGTTCACAGCTCTTTTCCACTTGACCTGGAACAGAAGTTGACTGTAGCCTGTCTTTTTATGAGGAAAAAAAAGGAGGGGAAAAAAAAAAAAAGGAAAGGCTTTTCTGTTCCTTTGATCCAACCTTTCCCATGTGGCAGAAATAAGTATTTATGAAAGCAGGAGCCCCAGCCTTGGTTTTCCAGCTCCCACTGATGGTCTGAATCAAAGTGGCAGGGGGGAACCTCTGTCTCAGGGCTGTTTTATGTTGTTGAAGTAAATGCAGAGATTGCCCAGTGGAGGAGGCCAAGGAGCATGAAATGTGCTGGCATCAGGGCTTTGGTTGAGATGGAGATCAGCTCAGTGCTGGTGCACAGGTGCTTGGAAAGTGTAATGGAAACATATTTCTCCATTGACAGGTCACAGCCATGAATTTTGGGGGCCTTGACTGTCAGCCTTGACCGAACAGGCCTCTGTGATGGCAGGCATTCAGCTTTTAATGCTAAAAGCTAGACATCCACTCTCTGACTAGTTCTGTCTCTGAATAGGTGCCTAAGTTAGAGCCTGTGAGTCTCACCTCTGGGTTTAGGTGTGAACCCTTCTCTCAGTTCCTTTTAATTTCAGTAGAAGTGAGAATTAACTGTCTGTGTTGGTTTGTGTGAATTATCTATTTGGAAATAGAAACACGCAAATCATTCCAGACCAAACCCACCATAAAATGCAGCACGTATAGTGTCAATACCATCCGTGCAGGGTGCTGCAAAGGGAGAACAAAGTGCCCTATGAAGCATGTTGCTTGTTTTATGTAAAGCACAAACAATTTATGGAAATAGTATTTCACCAATAATTCAATCTCCAATTATTCACATCTAGAATAATTCCTGAAGTCGGAGAAATAAAACACTGAATGACTCCATTTAGGAAATCCTTTTGACTCAAGTGCTTTCCTTGAAACAGCAAATAGCTGGATGACCTCAAGCACATATTTAATTGTGCCTCATAATAAAGTAATATAATTAGCAATTACTTTGGAATGACTTTAATATACTTAACAGCTACTACGGAAATGCATTTATTCAGGAGGCTTTGTTTTCTCTTGACTTCTGTTAGTACAAAATAAACTATTGTCTGAATGGAGCTCATACCTGAGTTCCCCAAATTGCTCCTCAGGGCACGCAGAGCGAACAGGCTTGTTCCACAGCAGATCTATGATAGCTATGAGGCACTCTGTTCTTAGAGGTTGAAACTTAGCTTGCAGGAGGGCAAGAAAGGCAACACAAAGCATGCATGCAGTGTGTTGGCTGGGCACACAGGCCAGCACTCCACTCATTTTTTTTTTTCTTTTTTTTTTTTTTTCTTTTTTTTATTTCTTTTTATTGTTTTTTTTTCCCCAATACTACTTGATAGCACCAGATTTGGTGGTATTCACCTGTGTATCACTTTGTAGTCATTCACATTCTGCTGGCAACAGAAACGTGGAACAGGTGGGCAGCTCTGTCTTAAAAATAATAGACTTGAACAGAAGGCTGTATGTGCATACTTCCCTTACAAATAATTAAGGAAATCACGTTAATTGGAAAGCTTTCAAATAAAAAATGAACTGTACAAAGCAAGCAGAAAGGAGAAGCAAACTAAGCTTCAAGAGGAGTAATAGGACAGTGATTGAATGAAAAGACTGATATTCCCTTAAGTTTAGTGGCAGAGAATCAATCAACAAATTAGCTTACATGTTGGAAACCAGATTTGTATAATTCTGTTACCTCTGCTGAGGAAAACAGCAATCCCTTTTCATAATTCCCAGTCTGCGGTGCAAGAATATCATGTGGTTTGCATAGAGACAACTATGTGCTTATTTTATTTCCCTGCTAATGCCAAAGAGCTCAGCCGTGTCCATAGTCTGTTCCCTTGCTTTTCATTCTGGTGTCTGTATCTTTGACACTGCCTGCTATTCAGGCAATGCTATACCAGGCACACTCATCACCACAGATGAGGCAGCCGAGAAAATGCTGTAATCTTTTTAGTGAAGCCCATTTTGATGTGCTCAAAAGGGCTTACTAGGAAGTAGCACGTGGGCTCACCTGGGGAAGAAATAGTGCCATCACTGGAGCATGTCACTGCACCAACCCTGTCCCATTTTCCTCCAGTTCACTCATCCCACAGGGAACCAAACCTGACAGCATCAAGCAAGTGTAGAAAGCAACTCTGTTCCCAGTGCTGCTCGTTTATTTTCCTCTGCACTTGCAAGGTCCCCTGATCCCACATCCCTCTCTAGTTACTCACTCTAACCATGGGAATAAAACCTGCCCCAGGGATGGCTGAAGGCTTGCTCTAGGCTGTGGAAGGCATCATCAGGCCGTGTATCTGTACGGTGCAGTTTAAATCAGCTGTGCAGGGAGCAGAGCAAGGGCAGCAAATTATGTAAGAAAAAGATCTTCATCCTGGCACAGGCATATTCAGGAAAAGAAATGTAGCACAGCTATCTCATGTTCTGGTTCCAAAGAGAGGCAATTAGGAATCTAACCCAGGCATGAACAATTCATTTTCTGCTGCCTGTTTTTTATATGGTCCCCAGAATGTGTTCTGGGGATCTGCTGGAGCTGAGCACACAGTTTGGCTCCAGGATGTCCCAGGAGTAGGGAAGTGGACAGACACATGTCCTGGTACCTGCAGCCCCCACTTAGCACGTCTGCTTTGCTTTCCACAGGAGTAACCCTCATGGGGACCTCTCATGGGAAGGCAGGACCTGCACCAAAGGCAGTAAATGCACTGACCAAACTTATGGTCTGACCTAGGTGCTAAGATGTTCTACTCAGCTTTAAAAAAGAGATCAATTCGCATGCTGAATTTGAAGCACCAGTTGCACTGCTAGTGTGAACAGTTAAGCTTTCTGGTTCAGTTGGTTTGGTTTGATACACTTCACCATGCTCCTAACCCATACATATAAACAGGTAGTGAGAGATGAAGGGAAAACTGCCAAATTACAGTGATCTCAAGGAGTCACCCCACCTCCTAATTCTCTAATTAATTTATTTTTTTCTGGAAGCTTGAGAGACTTTTGTTGGTGCAAGAAGGAAACCTGTAGAAATAGTTTGGTGTATGTAGAACAAATGGGGAAAGGATAATGCCCTAACCACGGAACAGCTTTTAACATGTCTGGGATAGTACTGAGTTGTGCGTGTTACTAGAAAAATACATTTTAATATGTATTATCCTTTTAAAAGGCATATATCTCAAAGTGTGGGCATAGTTGGGCATAGTAGTTATTTCTGCATTTTTGATTCAGCATTTAAGAGCTTTGCGGTACACAACACAGCCTTGAAGACTGCGTGCATACAAGTGTAATTTCTGCCAGTGTTGACTTGAGAATTTGCTGTTGTTTATCCTGGCTTTCCTATGCTTGGAAATTTATGAGGTCTCTATGGTAGAACTGTCCAACCTAAACACCAGGTTGTCACTTGCTACGCCATGGCATGATGACCACAGTGCTTTTTGTGGTCACAGTTTATGTTACTCATTTGGTGCATTGGTGTCATCAGCATACCACAAAGGTAAATTAGATTCAATTGTTACTCCAAGTTGTTTTGTAGTATAGCTGTGAAGTACCATTTTCCTCAAAGTTTTCTATTCTGGCCAGAGTGTGCAGATAAATCCTTCTGTGAGTGTTGACAAGAGGTTGGTGTAGAGATGTCTACACCCTTGTGCTTTCCACTGATGTACTGAAGCCTCTCTGCTCTCTCATAGTGCTTTTCTTCAGTATCTTTTATAAAAGTTAGTTACTTCTTTTGTTTTCTTTCAGTTCCATTTTGCATCAGTCTGCTTCATTTCATATGGCAACTGTATCAGATTGGAGAAGTCAAGCATTTCTGGATCACATCAGAATTGTAATGGGTGAGATACTAAATAGGACTGAAGCATGCAGAAAACAAGGGTGAAGATTCAGCAGGAGCCTGCTTCCTTTCCAGTTGGCCCCACAGCACTGCCCTTCTTGGCTGCTTCCTCTACGATGGGTGGCCAGGATCCTAAAGAAGGAGATGATCCCTTTTTTTCCCCAAGCAAACTGTAACTTTACTGAATCAGGGGAATCACATTAGAATTACGCTCGGGATGATGTATCCTAGATGGTTGGGTCCTCAGATACGTAGAGGAACACTCAGTGAGTCAGCCCTGCAATTTTTGGTGGAGTAGGTCTATTCCGGTGTGTGGGTGTTCACAGAACAATTACGTAAGTGTCAGGGTAGCAAGGAACTTTTGACATTTCTGGCAGCTTAACTGAGTTCTTTTCAGTCAAAAATATTCTAATTGTTGCTCTCTTGCATTAAACACACATCATTGCCTTAAATGGATTTGGAGGGGTTGGGGCATTTTTTGAAGCATCAGTTGTCAGGGCAAGATATTGGAGCAGTTTTATTCTTGAGAAAACAGGAGATTTTTCACAGTTACAGTGAGACGAACATTTGTGAGAACCGTTTTAAATCATATAAGAGGGTGCGAAAGTTGCCATGCCATATGCCTGGAATTTACTATGTTAGAGCTAATTGCTGCCACCGAATGTAAGGGCCCGTCAGCTTTTTCATCATCACACCCACCTCAACACCTTTTTTTAAAAATTTTATTTTAAGGGTGTGTTTTTTTGTTGTTTGTTTTTTTTTTTTACTTTTTTTGCCTACATAGTTTTTGGGCTGCAGAATGATAGTGCAGCCTCCATGCTAACTCCTGACATGCCTTACATCCTATATTCAAGGTGAATAGGTTAGACAAGGTTAGGCACCCCATTGACATATGGCAGATTAAGTTTCAAGGCCACTGCTCTTCTACATGTATTATGCAGGGAAACAAGGAAAACTGGTTTGTCTCCCAAGAGCAAGATATCTAAATTAGTCAGGCTAAATCAGCATCCAAGTGACGTTTTCAGGGAAGATTTCTCTTGAAAGATCAAGTAGGAAAGAAACAAAACCCGTATAACCGTAGTAATAAATGTATTCTTTATTGTTTGATCCAAGCTGTGCCTTTACGACCAAAAACCTCCCATCAAACTAGCCAATGGATTTTTATTTTTTTTCTTGGTTAAGTATTAAATCTTCCAAGTGATTGTGACCTTGAAACACTGTCTGTTCTTCTACATGATACCATAACGAGGCAAGTCGTAAATCTGAGTGGTACTGGGCATCCAGATGACATGCCTGAGTGATCAACCAGGAGAACAACATTAGTCTGTGGCTGCTGGGTAGTCAAGGAAAGAACTGTAGGAAGTTTTTCACCTGAGAAAGTAGATTTCCTGGAGTCAGCACCAGAGAAAGACTATGTTACTTGCTCTCTGGGAACGGAGGCAGAACAGGATCCATGTGTAGGTGCTTGCATACATTGGCATTGTTAGCAAATCCTTACGTAGATTGGAAGTATGTGAGATGAGTGACAGTACATGATGAGGTATCACTGAGGTAACCTGTGTTCTTTGAGTTCCAACTAATTTATTTTTGGACAGCAATTTTCCCAATTAGTGAGGACAACTTAAGCCTGGATGTTCCAGCTTACTAATATATACTTCACACCAGCTCAGACTCTTAGCATAAGAGGGTTCATTCTATCACTTGCCTCTGATATTAGCAGACTCAAAGTTTGAATCTGCCATTGCTGCAATTGTCCAACTGCTTCTCCAAAAACTGGAAAATTCTGGAGATTTGCAGTGTGAATCCATAGCCTTATATCTTCACAGCCTGATGGACTGAAGGGATTCATTGTTCTGATGTGGGCAGGAGGAACTGCTTAAATCCAATGAGCAAAAACAAAGGGACTTTCAGTGCCTCATATTTCCTCTCCAGGATTTGTGCAAAGTAAATAAAGGAACTACGTCTTCTGCTGTGAGTGCTCAGGATGAGAGCACTCTTCACTATAGTCCAGTGCTTTCAGCTGCCACCCGTGTCAATTCACGTAGTTACTCAGAGAAAATTGGAGGCGAATAAACATTAGTTCTTGCATACCATAGCTCTCTGTGCTCACTGATAAAATTTGTCTCCTTTAGGTTCAGATGCAGACTAATTGTTTTAAAATGATTGCTCCCACTCCTTTGAGACTCATTGAGAATACACGCAATGTCTCTGCTACATCAGGTGGGCACAAACTCATACTCTGTGCAGGGGGAGGTCACCTACCTGCATTGCTCAGCTTCTAAGCACTGACAGCCAGAGCACCTCAGTGTACAACAGGACATTTTCTTTGCAGGATTTTGTTAGCTGGACTTTTTTTTTTTTTTTCCTGAAAATCCTCAAAAATAAATGTGTGAAGGCTACTGCTATGGGAAAATGCTGATTACAATCTTTTAATTGTCAGATGCAAATCTGCCGCTCTCCACTGAGGAAGTATCACTTGATTCAATCACTAGGCTGCTCTTTGTCTCAGCTGAGTAAGATGATCGGTATTCTCAAGCTACCAAGTGGTCTGGAAACAAATAGAGCGGCAGATATTCTGGTTCTAGTTGGTAGACAATTGTAGGTAAATTGACCCAATTCTCTTCATTTATGTGTTCCATAATAAATAACAACTGTAACATTAAAGTAGTAGCAAGAAACAATAGAAAAATTCACAATTAGAATAACAGCGGTCTGTGCAGCAAAACCCATTTTAAATGGCTTTGCCTCACCTCCCCATGAGTGGTGTTAAAGCAATTTTTTTTAAGGTTAGCTGACATAATAAAGGCATCAGCGGTGCCTGGGATAGGACCCAGGATGTTGATTGTCTATTTTCTTTTATAAGCATAGTCCACATTGATTTTGCAACTGAGTCACTGCAAAAATATATTGCTTTAGAAGGCAGATGAGGCCAAAATTACAGAGAAATTAACCAAAAGCTTTTTATTCTCAGGGCTTGGAATCGATCAGGGGTGCTAATAATCCATTAAGCTGCATTCAGCACATCTCTTTTAGAAAGATGGAGAAAATGAACTTCTGACCATAGAGAACAGAGATGAGATGGGAAAGACATGCTGGGAGGATCAGGTCCAGCTCTGGCACAGCGAGGCCCAAGCAAGGGTTACAAGGTGACCCCAACGCTTTCCCTACATCAGCCTCTGTCCTGTAGGTCTGTGCAGATCCAGCCCTGTGCCCCTTATCCGACTCCTTCAGAGATTTCCTCCAAGGGTTTTCTTAGCCTAAGATCCATCTTCTTCTGAAATTTCTCTCATGTTTTCAGGGTTTTCATAAAAACATGTGGTCAGTATTTTCTATGGAGTGGCCCTTGGGCCAGGGTGAATTTTACCTTCCAAGAACTGGGGGTTTTAACTGACAAAATCCAAAGATCATGTCAAAGAATTTTTTTTTGCCCTGCTGTCAGTGACATTTGCGAATGATGGAAAACTATCCATATGGCTAAACAGACTATCTCCACTCCCCCACAAGTAGTGACTTAGAGGAAGAAAGAAATATGAATCCTGATCATCTGTTTTGTAACAGGATATTTATCTCAAGCTTTCAAGAATTTCATTATTATTGGGGAGGAGGGGAATGGGCACTAAGGCAGAATCTGTAATAGATTATTGATGCTGGGATGTGAGTGAGCTGTCGGGCAGGAAACCTGCCTGAGCCCTGCTGTTACCCACGGAGAGGGGCTGTGGGCCTGTGATAACACAGGGAGGAGGAAGAAGAAGAGGCATTCTTACCATAGGCAGTTTGGAGTCCAAGAAAAATAAAAGAGTTTTGAAAAAGTCTGAGGGTCCTGAGAAAAGGAGGGAGGGGGACATCTCTAATGCGTAGGAAGAGAGGACTCTCTAGGATGGAGACCAGAGACAAGGCTGTAAATCCATTTCTGCAGACACATCTGGGAAAGCTCACCCTGTTGTGCTGCACAGAGATTGAATCTCAGCTCTGTGCCTCTAGTCCAGTTAAAGCAAATGGCTTAACTGACCTGCACCATCCCAGTGTCTGTGGCCATCTGAAAATGACCTCATTTGAACTTCGGTTCTGAACTAAGGTACATTAAAATTACAAAGCTCTTTGCTTCCAGTCAGGACTTCCAGGGTTGGTATTAATAGCTTTGGTGAACTGTATAGTCCATTGATTTAAAGCACCTGTGCTTCTGCAAGTCAGGACTTCATCAATTTTTTTATCACTTACACAGGAAGAGTGCTGGGCTTAATGCTATTTATCCAGCTGGACATATTGACTTTGACTTAGGAGATCAAAGCATTTGGGTTAGGGATTGTGTAACATCTTCGTATAAGAACTGTCAGGGGTAAATTTACCAAAGGCTGAAGCTTTGATTGATGATCATTTTGCAGGAGTGTTCAGCATAAGGAAGTACATAATAGACCGTTTCTCTTGGTGGACCTGCAAGCCACAACACCTTTAAATATACATATTTTGAAACATGTTTCATCACCTCCTGGAACATAACAGTACACAAGATAACTCTGGAAGGCATCTTTGAAAGTGAGTTTTCCCTATGTGAGTAAATGGCCCCAAGGAAGTGGCCCAAGACCCCTTAGGATGTGGGAGCATTAGTTGTCTTTTTTTATTATTCGCTGTTTGTAATAGCAGTACTTCCCAACGGATAGGAGGCTGGAAAGTGCAAGCTCCAGAGCTCACAGATTCAGTTCTCTGCTTCAGAGCAGCAACGCAAGACGGCATACAGAGTGAGACCTTCCTTCTGGGAGAGGTAGAAGAGACTGGACTTCTAGTTCCAGCTTAGGGAAAGGCATGCCACATTCTGTGGAATTATTTTCCCCATCTACTAATACGTGAAGGGTACTAAATATGCTTGTTAGACACTCAAGCATTTTTTATCACCCATTGTTTGTGTTTATTTACATCTAACTTTTAAAATGCATGTCTCTGGCCACCAACTTGGAAATGGGACTAGCTAAGAGGCACTAGCTGCCCTCCCTCAAGAATATTTTCTATCAAAAGGCTAATTTCCTATTGCTGTCTCAAAGTAAGTCATGCAGCATACCAATCACAGCCTTACTGTAATTTAAAAAACAGCAGTCCCCTCATCACAGGAGGTGTTGGCTACATGGATGTATTCCTGTTAGTTGCCCTTGCTACAGTTATAGGAGGCATGTAGAGAATTAAAACAAGTGTTTTATGATATGGCAGAGAGTTGTCTGAGCTTTGCTCTCAGCATTAAATTTAAAGCCAACAAGCTATATAGGATTAGACTAGCATTATTACTGTCCATGGATTCTAGAGCCATATAGAGCATTGTCTCCATCCCTGGAGGTATTCAAGAAATGTTTAGATGTTATACTGAGAGACATGGTTTAGTGGGAAATATTGGTGATAGGTGAATGGTTGGACTGGATGATCTTGGAGGCCTTTTCCAACCTTGGTCATTCTACAATTCTATGATTGTTGCCATGTGCTTCTTTCAGCAAGGTGTTCTGAGTGCAGACCCTGCCCAGCAGCACTGTTCTGGCTGGTCCCCTCCTAACATCTGCAGCCAGCCTGCTCCCACCCGCAGAGGAAAGGGCACTGTCAACAGTGGGAAAGGGGCTGGCTGCTGCCGCCACTCTGTCTGCAACTCATTGCCTTCGTCCTGAGTGTGCCACAGTGGCTTTTCCTTTCTTTATTTTCTTCCTTTTTTTTTTTTTTTTTTTAGCTGCAAACAAACAAACACAACCTACATAAATGGGGTGTGGACTATGTGGCTCAAGGACTCAGGATGATTAAAAGCAGGAGCCATACAGAGACATCCAGAAATGATTGTTTTTAACAAGACAGGAACTTTGTCTGAAAACAGGATGACCTGCTACAAAAGACGCCAACAAATCCCCGTAGAGCTTTAGAAAAAACAAGCAGGCGCCTGAGTGTGCTTTAAAAAAAAAAAAAAAAAAAAAATCCTGCCTGGTAATAAAAAGGCATGTAAGGGTAAACAGGAAAAGAGCACTCCACACTGCAAGCAGCCCGGAGGAGGAAAGGCTGGGAAGAGTGCTGATCTGAAAACCTGATATGGAAACTGAAGAGAATGATTTCTTCATATCCCTGGTACAAACTCCCTGTGCAAACACAATGTCGGGGCAGCTGTGAGCAGCACTTGTCTACTGGTTTCACTGTGCCTTCCTTCCAGTCCTTTCCAGTGAAGGCTGTAGGACAGCGACAGGAGCTCCACAGGTGGTGTTGGTTTGCTTCAGTGGCCTCAAAGCAATGTCATTTCAGACTTCCATGAAAGAGGGTTTTTTCTAGCGCAAAACTTTATTTCCTGAAGGTAAAACGACTGCAGTTCAGCCCACCTGTGCTGCATTTACACAGCTCTCTCCCACTTTTAGCATAAAATCTGTTGACATCTGTTGTGTTTTCCGCTAAGCGTTGGCTCCATAAGTCTTGCTGAATTTTAAAATCAAATGCTGATTTGAAGAATTAGGATGTTGATAGACTACATCATCCTGACAGCCTCTGCTTGTTGGCAGAATCTGCAGACTCAGCACCTAAGCAGTTTTCCCATCACAGCCTGCATGCCACCAGCTAGAGACCCATGATAGCGACCATCATGGCACATACTGTGAGCTGCCGTGCAGCAGCTATCCCTTTCATTGTGCTCCAAAGTTGAGCACTGCCTCAGCACTGAAATTAAAGCCTGTCACAGCCTATGCTAACATGTGGCCAGAAGCAGCTTCTGCAGCAGTCATACAACCCATGACTGGAAAAGGTCCAGCCCTGAGGCACAGAAGGGCAGACCAGTGGTTTGGCTTCCTGCCGCTGCATGTTGGCAGTTGGCCCTGAGGTGGCTCCTCCTGAAGGAGGGCCCTGAAGAAATGCTGCAGTCCCAACGACTGCCGTGGCCTCACAGGAATCAACATGAGTTTCAGAGAAGCTTCTGGATCGCTTTCCTCGGGAGCAGCCCTAAATTCCTGGCAACACATGTCATGTGCTTTGTCTCCTGTGGGGCCCTGCATCCTTCAGTGTGTGGCTGCCACTGGTGCCAGGTGGTGCCCAGAGTGGCACTGGTGCTCCTGGGAGGGGAGGAGGGGAGGAAGGCTCATGTGCATGAGCTCTTCAGATGATGGAAAAGACGTAAGTCTCCAACCTTTTCTGGCTATTGCCTGAAGACTGAGGAGGAACTGCTTGTCCTTACCCATGGCCAGCTGCTCCAGAGCTTCCAGCTTTCTGGTGGCCTCCCAAGAAGATGGGATGTGGCTGTGTGGGTCAGGTATCTCCATTTACTGTACTCCAGATCACAGTCCATTTTCCTTAAGTAAGCAAGGAAAAGACAGCAGCCTGTATATTCCTGAAGATGTCAGCATGTCTCTGCCCCAAGGCTCTGTCCTCTGTAGGAGTAATGCCTTCTGCACATGGGACCTCTCATAGTCACACTGTGCCAGGACCCTGGGTGCTCAGTGCTCTTGCAGGGCACCCCCTGTCCTGGCCTGGCTTAGGGGAGAGCTGGGTTGAAGCTTTCTCGGGTAACCCCATACTCTGGGTATGGGTTTCTATAGTCACTGCGTCAGTATAAAATAGACTTGCATTTTCTTCTTTCCTGTAGTATCAGTGAAGGGTGATTCACCACTGTTAATGTACGTGATTTCCCATAGAACATATTATTGATCATTTTCCATGGCCTGCAGCGCCCTTCAGCACTGTACTACTTAACAATAATAATTATATAATTGATACAATGATCAGGGAAATTTCCAATTTCCACAAAGTGAAATTAAAACTCAATGAATGTTTATTATGCTCAAGATGGATAGCAATGTCAGCTGCTTTGTCCATTGGTTTTGTAATTATCAGAGTCTCACATGCATGATCAATAGCATGTGACATTAGTATCTAAAGCAGCATGCTTTGTTTTGCATATATATCTTCCAAACTACCCATGCATACAGAACACGAAACTTTTTGCTAGTGTGTGTGTGAACAATCTTACAGAAGGATCCAGAGAACATTGTTCTTACAAGATGTTTGTGTCTTCTTTGGACAAGGAAAAACATAATTTCACCTGCATTGGTCTAAAAAAATATAATTCTAAGTAAATATGTCAAGGTGGTGATGACTTGATTTTAAAAAGATTGTAAAGTAAGTGCAGAAGATATGTAAATAGACCACCGGAGGGGAAAAGGAATAAGAAAGAGATGCTTGAACTCTTCACTGAAATTAATTCAAATTGGGTGAGATATCTCAGGTCTCCAATTCATCTCACAAATTGCCAAAGGAGCAGAACAGAAACAGCATCACTGAAGATCTAGCATGGAAGAAAACATTTCATTTATGTTTAAAAAAATGGCAAGTTCAGGGCAGTTGCTTATATTTCTGCAATGTGTTTCCCCCCATCACTTTATAAAGAATAAAAGGTAGTAGCTTCTGTTTGTTACTTTTTATTAGAATGGTGGGCCTTCATTAGAAGGCCTATGAGCCTTTTTGTGTATGTGTTAGTGGACATTTAACTCTTGTCAATTACTCATTCACCCCAGACTCTTGTGAAGGAGTCATGGAGGACTGATGCCTGTAGTGCAGGACAACTTATTCTTTAATAATGGGTGATGAGGTCATGTGCTATTTTGGTTCTGCCTAGCGGGATCTCTAGCTTGGCCAAGCACTGCTCCCTCAGCAGCTGCCATCTCTGTGTCCTGCACATGCCTGGAAACACACACTTTCCTCACAGACAAAAAAGGCCATTCATATCAGCTGTTTTGCTGTAAAAAGCTCCTTGTTTGGAGCAGTGGAGGCACGGCCTCTTTGCAATGCCACCAGCTCTTCAGGGAGATACTGTCATCCATTATGGCCTGCACAGGACATGGGGAGGTCCAGCCTGGTGCTGGCATGGAGGGAAAATCCTCATCTGAACAAATTTGTTCTTTTTTCACTAATCACCCAGTCACTCAATTGAAAGAAAATACTGGAATATTAGTAGGATAGCTATTATGTTCTGCAGAGGGACTTCAAGCCAGACAGCACAGGACTAGTTTGATTTTACGCTGATCGCTTTTGGTGGAGAAAAAAATGCATCTGGGATTCTGCATCTTTAGCTGTCAATAGTGCAGAAGCAAACCGTAGCAGAGCTTGTGCCAAACGCGTGCTGAGGAGCTTTGCGTTAGGAGGGATGATGTTCCAAAGAGATTGTTTCAATGAAGCTCTTCTTTGTATTTCAGATAGCCACAGAGTTGTTTTTTTTCTCACTCTAGCTATTATTTTGCATCATCCTTGCCATATGGAAGAAAGGAATGATGCTGTTCTGATCTGCTGCCATAAAAATATGAAATGTTATTTGTGTG
Source organism: Perdix hodgsoniae (assembly GCA_035772895.1). NCBI lineage: Eukaryota > Metazoa > Chordata > Aves > Galliformes > Phasianidae > Perdix > Perdix hodgsoniae. Next base: position 2,307,815 of record JAPSGF010000006.1, on the reverse strand, counting down.
ATCTTCAGAGCAGATTAGAACTGGAAATTTCCACTTTAGTGGGATTTTTAACATGTTGAAATTAGTTTTCTTTTCAATCTAGACAAGCTACAGTAGTGTCAAGTTCTTCTAAATTCAAGAGATTCTCTCCCAGTCAGATTTGTAAAATACATACAGGTTTCATTAATCTCTACAAACAACGCTTTGGAGGAAGAATCACAGAATCACACAGAATCACAGAATCGTAGGGGTTGGAAGGGACCTCCAGAGATCATCGAGTCCAACCCCCCTGCCAAAGCAGGTTCCCTACACCAGGTCGCACAAGTAGGTATCCAAGCAGGTCTTGAATATCTCCAGAGAAGGAGACTCCACAACCTCCCTGGGCAGCCCGTTCCAGTGCTCCGTCACCCTCACCGTAAAGAAGTTCTTGCGCACATTGGTGCGGAACTTCCTACGCTCCAGTTTCTGGCTGTTTCCCCTTGTCCTGTCTCCACACACTGCTGAAAACAGTCTGGCCTCACCACTCTGCCCCCCACACCTTAGATATTTATAGACCTGGATCAGGTCCCCTCTCAGCCTTCTTTTCTCAAGGCTAAACAGACCCAGTTCACTTAGCCTTTCTTCACAGGGGAGATGCTCCAGGCCCTTCACCATCTTTGTGGCCCTCCACTGGACTCTTTCCAAGAGATCCCTTTTTTGTACTGGGGGGCCCGGAACTGGACACAGTACTCCAGATGAGGCCTTACCAGGGCAGAGTAGAGGGGGAGGATCACCTCCCTCAACCTGCTGGCCACGTTCTTTTTAATGCACCCAGAATGCCATTGGCCTTTTGGGCCACAAGGGCACACTGCTGGCTCATGGCCAACCTGTTGTCCTCCAGGACACCCAGGTACCTCTAACCTGTGCACAAGCAAAATTTCTTCACAGGTTCATACCTTCCATACCTTCAGAACCTTGAAATCAGGTTGACTTCTTGTTTACTCAGCTTTGAAGAACTTTTGGCCATACTGATCTCTTTGCTGTGGATAATATAGACTAATCATTAATGTAGTTCTTATTTCTGGCTTGTATTTATTCCAGTATATACTCAAACATTAGAATTTCAGCTGCAGAAGTTTGGGGTTTTAGTACTTTTCCCATCACTGTGTGACAAGAATTGTCTGAATTTCAGTGTCATTCATTTCACTCATCCCCCAAGGGATCCCTCAGGAAGGTGTTCTACCATCTAAATTCTTAAAACATTCCGTGGCAGAGGACTCTCAGAGATCATCAGCATTGGTCTTGCTTCTCCCTCTTGATCACTGACATTTGGGAATAGAACATGAAAAAGTGCTTCCGGCAAATCCAACATTAAAGCACACCAGTGCACTGAATTAGAAAAAGAAATACTGTGAAGGTGTTAGCTACAGGGAAAGGGTTAGCATCTCTCCAGTGATACGTGTCATCTCTGATCTGCCATTCTAGAGCAGCAAGACATGACAATAGAACGGTCAATGTACAGTTTACTGCACTAAGTGTCTGTTTTCCTAACATTACAAGATGACATGGATTTCCTTTACAGGAGACTGGATACTCATGGCAATGGAAATATTAGAGACAGCACAGGTGCAACTGCCTCTGATTTCCACAGTGGGCTTTGGTATGGCTGCATTATCCTCCTGGCATGCTGGCTGTGGAGGGGACACACACTGTGATAGCATTAGTGCTGTAGGGCTCAGAGAAGAGCCAGTCAAGGTGTAGGGCTGAGGCACCAACAGACCTCTGCAGATAGCCTGGGTTTCTCTGCTCTGTTGCAGGCACTTTCACTGTCAGGAGAGAGTCATATCCCAGTCAGTTCTACATAGAGCTGATGGTGTTGGGCTCAGCTTTGAAGCCATTCCGCTTCATGACTTGTCCATCTCTGGTGACAGCACAAGCATATTTGCATGGTGCTTCCCCTCAGCCAGCCAATCCTGCTGGGCTGGAGTGAGCTGCAGGAATCACTGTCCCCAGGGCACTGTTTGACCCCCTCACACACCAACAACCCAGATTCCAGGATGAGGAACAGCCTCAGTGAGAGCAGCTGGCAGTATTGTACACCTCTGTAAGAATTAGGCAGACAAGTCTGCTGCTCTTACAAGAATGCTTTTTTTTTAATTTTTTTTTTTTTTATTTAGAGGTGGGGGGACTTTGTATTAAAGAGTTTATGTACTGTGGCTTGGAGTGTGCCATCCCAGTTTCTAATGGGGGCAGCTTCTTGCCCTCTTCCTTCTTCATTCCTTAATCTGACATCAGCAGTGCCAGATGGAAAGATGCAAAGCAGACTGTGAGAAGATTTATTAGAGTACAAAAACAATGCACCAAAAGCAAAAACAACAAGCAGCTAGCATAGGATTGTATGCACTTGCATTTTGAGTGCTTACAGTTTCACAAAACCAGTTTCTGAGGCATTCGATATGCAAAATGCACCTTATGGCCTTTCCTGTTATGAAAATTAGAACATTTTCTAAGTTTCTTGGCTCTGTAGATGGCAAGTTGTTGTTAACTAGACAAAGTGATGTCATAAGTGGGAAGTGATAAATGAGGAGACAATGACAGCGCTCGGGCATGCAGATGGATGGGTTTCCACCACACACAGAGAAGGGTCAAATGTGTCTTGTTCAGTCCAAAACGGCACCTAAATTGTTGCTGTCTAGTGTCACCACTGTGTAAAATAAAGCTCAGCTGACTACTAGTACAGAGTCTGCAGCATTTTTCCCATAGTCTGAATCTATACACTGCAGCTCCAGGCTAAATCATACGTATAAGCAGCAAGTGTAAAATTGCAACAGAGCTCAGGAGTGCAAATGACTGGGGAATCATGTGGTAATGAGATATAACTGTATTTTTCTTCACAAACACAAAGGAACTATTTGAATTGGAGAGTTTTCCCTGGTGTAAAGACCATTTCTGAGTTCTTTTTCTCATTGCTTTTTAGCATCCTTCCAGTCAGACTACTAGGAAGAAGGCAGAATCAGCCAATGGATGGCATAAGAACAACTGGGGAAGAGGATGAGAAAACTGTGAAAGAGTTGCTGGGGGGACACCGGGAGACACTGGCAGTGTTTTGAGCCAGCTTCTGAAGAAAACATGGAGAAGTCTGACTGGAGCTGAAGTTGCTGCATGAGGGTTAGAAGGAAACAAGGGTGCATCCTTTTCCCCATGATGAGGCTATGGTAAAGGATGACCAATAGCTGTAAGGAGAGAGAACATATAAGAGACCAGCAGAGAAAGTGCTTAGTAAGGGATCAAAAATGCCAGGCCTTCATATGGTCCACTGACTACCTATCCAAGCTGTGTCCTGCAGCTGATGTATAGCCCTGAGCAGGGACCAGCTAGGGCATTCAGGGTATTCAGGTGAGGTATATGAGGCAGTACTTCATCTCCAGGTCTCAGTGGAGGACACAGAGCAGAGACAATGTCATGATGGCATGTAGCAGGCATAGACACGATTTTTCATCATGATTGTTTACAATGTGGCAGCTCAACTGGACTCGCTTATTTATGTTGTACTGCAGTGTGCGAGCACTCAGCAAAGAGGCAGGTATCCAAAACCAAGGTGTTTGTACAGTCTGCAGATCAAGAGCACGGTGAACTAAACAGGCTTTAATACTGCACTGTAGGACAGTAGCTCCAATGCAAAATGAAGAAAAGGGTTAATTTTGTAGGTGGCTGGCTTTACATACTCTGGGTAGGCCCACCACATTGATATTTATAAACTCTCTCAGTAGGTGACTGAAAGCAGATCTGGGCCTGCCAAGGGCAGACTAGCTCTCCAGCAGTGCACTGCAGGTGAATTAAGGGGTGCGGTTACTGAGCTTGGCTTGGGTTACCCAGCAGCAGTCCAAACCCAGCCAGCCTTGCTGGGCATAGCTCTACATGCCTGTTCTGATTGAAATGTTCCATTAGACCTGCCGGAGCCTGGGCAGCCTCCGCTAGTCAGTCTTTCTCTTTCTGAATAATATACAATAAAAAGAATGGGATAGGCGGGGCATGCAAGGAGAGATCTTGTTCTCTTCCATAAAGAATCCAGACTACAGCTAAGCATCTGGAAACATGCTCCTTGGGATCTAAGTGTTACATCTAAAATGCTACGCTATGACAGAGAGAAGAAGAAAAAAAGATCAGTGACTTTGCAGATGAATGACCAAAGGACCAAAGTACTAACATGACAAAATGAGCTTTTGGGTTGCTATAAAGGCATTATCTAAGCTTTCAAGGGTTGATCAATAAGAACACAAAATCTCTTTCAAATGATGTAGATGAGAAGGAGTGGTACTCATCAGAATTAAAGAACAGCTTTTGCTAGACTGTTGTTCCTGGCAGGTTACACCTGCTTCCCACTCTGTGCCTTGCTGCCACTCTGTCTGGAGCAACGTGCTTCTAACAATAGCTGGTGGCTGGAAGGTACAGAGTGTGCTTCCTCTTCCTCCCGCCTGATTGTTATTGCAGAGCTTCCAGCAAGAAGGGCTCTTTAACGCCATTAAGTCACAAGAAACTGTGGCTTTGATAGTGAGGGTCTGATTTAATGCAATACCAAGTCATAGAAAAACATTTAAAGAGAGAAGATGCCTTTCTCTAAGTGCTTTGTACTGTAAAGCTTCTGTATATACACACACACTCACATGCACACACATCCTGGAGGAGGTGTGTGTCCAGGAGGGAAATCCTGCCTGCACCAAAGTTAATGACAAATGTTCCCACTGACCTTGACAGGGCAGGGTTTCAGGCACCGTCTGTGTATGTGGGGAACATTGTGAAAGTGTTCAGGCATGATACATCTGTATTTACTTGCTGTGAAGGACTGTGGGAGCCTGAGCATAATAGCAATGCACCAAAATACAAATGGAGAGCAAGAGACTGTCCCCAAGACAAGGCCCAGGAGTGTTGCCATGCCTTCCTGCACCTTCCTGCACGTGTTATCTCCTGCAGCTTTGTCTGTCCGCAGACTGTGGGAGCACCCTAGGCAGTGACCTTACTCACCACCGGAGTCTTGGTGGGGTCTTGGTTTGCTTGCTTGTTTTTGGCTTGGTGACTTTTTTTGTATGTGATGCTTTCTTGTTTGTCTTTTTAACATATATTGGGGTTAATCTAAAAATTGCACAACTGCCTTCATTATTCTGCTCTCAAAGTAGATAGGATAGTTTTTGAGGGCCAATTAGAAGGGTCAGCTGACCCCTGAATAACCGTAATCCCTCATTCAGTGATTTCACTCTGCTTGATTTTATCTTCAGCTACGTTTTTAGTGTGGCAGAAGGTCAAGAAACCTACTTCTAAAACTAATTTAGTGGTTATGATCTTCAAAACTCCCATTTTAATGCTGATTGTAATTCTATTCCAGGTTTTTTTCTAAAATCTGTTTTGAATTTGTGCACCTCTAAGCATCATTCAGTGATATTATAGGTGGAAACGTAAGATCCCAGAATAATGAACATAAATCTTGTTTTCTTGGAGACTTTTTGTAGATCTACTAAAGGTAATTTGGAGACTCACAGTTTAAACATCTGCTTTAATTTGTGTAGCTATAATGTGCCAAACTCGAGTGGCTAATTTCGCATCAGTCACAAAATGCAGTGGGCCAGCCATGTGACTTCCTTAATGTAAAATGCGTTTTGTATTTATGGGTTCTTCCTGTTTGTAACCATCATTTTGTAACAGCTGCATTCTCAGTTTTGCTGCCCTGTGGCACACAAACAACACAAAGCAGGATCCCCGTGTCTGAAAGGCACTTCCTTCCCCCTTCATCTTGATGGCACACATCTGAGCCAAGGTTCCTCTGTGCAGAATGGGGTTTGGTCCCAATATCGGGGCTCTCACTCCTGCTGGAAAGCACTGCACATCCATGGCTGGGATCAGATTTGGGATAGCATACCAAGTTCTTTTGAGAATTTGGGCCTGGCTGTAAATGTCACAGCTGGTGGCTTCGCACTGCTGAAAATCTGCTGCAATATTAAGGATGATGAGCATTTGGAAAATCTGGTTCTGAAGAACAGCAGTCAATAGGATGAAGTAAAGGAGAGTGGGACAGGGCCCAGAGCTGCAGCACAGATAAGCAAGAATACATTCAATGTCATAGACAGTGTCTGTGCAGGATTCCAAATATGTGGCAAAACCAAAGCATTACTAATTACATGAGCATTACTAAAAAACATCAGGTATAACTATTTCTGAGTAGCAAGTATAAAACCTTAAATTACTTCCAAAAAAGATCTGAATTACCATTACCAGTGCTCCTGCAGAAGAACTCTGAACTAAGAGCTCGAAGCCAGAGCCTTCCAGTAACACTGGACAAATGCATTCTCACTCCCATGCAGAGCAATGGCTCCTTGAACACATTCCATGCTTCACCAAAGAGCTGGCAATATCGCAAATTCCAGAAGAAGAAAAGCTGCTGAACTCCTTTAAAATAATTTTAAAGCTGTGTACGAACTCCTTTCAGAAAGTTATGATCATCTCTTTTTTTGTGTGTATGTGAATCTTCACATTTACTCTTCTTTACTTACTTTTTGCCTTCTCCCTTTAGAGCACCATTGTATATGGAAACCTGCACAGCACAATAAACAGCTGTGGTAAGCAGTCTATAAAGATGTAAAGAGCAGTTGTTGTCACTGTACTAACAAAGCAGTTTCTATCAAATTTACCTTCAAACCAAGCTCTCAGCTGCTCCCGAGCATATCGAGATGACCCCTACATGTGTTAGCAATATGCTACAATGACATACATGTGTTCCTACGTAGCCTATTCCAGCACAGGTTTCTTTGTTCAGAATCATATTATGCATGTGTTTGTTATTCATGTTTCTGCTTCCACAACTTTCTTTGATGTAAATGTAATACAACTTTTTCATCATTATTTGAAACAGAAACGCTGGGACAAAAGGAACATCAAATATAAGAAGTACTTAATTACATTTAGCCAATGGTTTATACCTTTTCTGTATGTTAAAGCCATCAGTAATGTTTTTTTCAGAAGAAAAATGAATGACTTGACTTTTGTTCAGACTACAGGCTTAGTGTAAGGGTCAGGCTGTGATGCTGTGATACAGTGACTGCTCAAAGTCTGCCGTAGAGGGTTTGTGTCAGGGGCAGGAGCAGATTCACATTGTCTTTAGCAGTGCCAGACATTTTTTTCTGAAGAGAACATTAGCTTTTAAGTGTCCTGCAAGTCCCCTGAAAAATAAATATACATCTTTGGAAAGTGACTGGAAAGATGCTTATGAGAGCTGGGAAAGATGCTCAATATCAATCTGAACTTTCCTCTTTAAGTGTTTCTGAGCCACATCTTCACCTACAATTAACTCACATGGCGTATGAAGATACACTTTTCTGCGCTTAACCTTTAAACAAAATTTCTGTGATTATTGGCCTTCATTACCAGTGTGACTGTGAGAAATGAGCAGGGCAGATGGGAGCAGGCGTTCCCAGTTGATGCTACAGAACATTTCTGTGATGATTTAAAGCTGTGTTAAACAATAGCTTGTTCACATTCAATTGCAGAGCATCCCAAGATGCCGTATGAGGCAGGGAAGAGAACCAAAATTGCTTTTGCGGAGATGCTACGCATAATGAAAGGCTCATGTCTGGATCTTACAGCTAACAAACTGCTGTACAACAAAGGAAGTGGCTCCCTAAGTAGCTTTCTACAAAACACTAAATATAGTGTCATAACAATAAAACCTAACCATCCAGCTGCCAGTGCGTTGTGTGCATATGGCACTGTGGACATCATGTCTGTCCTCTCCCCTCAAATCCATCCCCTTCTGCTGTCGGAAAATAGCAAAAGTCCTGTCAGGAGCCACTGAGAAGTTTAATAAAAATAAATTGGAGCTGCTTAATCCACTTCTGCAATCTGGCTGCACTTGTTCTGAAAATCAGGACTACTCCTTTGGCAAAGTGCAGAGTGAAGTGAAAGGCTGTGAGCATGGCCTCGCAGAAGGGCAGAAAAAAGGCCTCTCACTGTCTCCCCTTTTGACATGACAGATAAAGGCAAATGTGTGAAGGTTTTAAAGCCCCACTGCAGAGCAGGAAGAGGAAAACAAATGGCACTGCACCATATGCCCATAATCCCAACTAAAAGGCATTCAAATTCATTTCTCCTCAGCTTCCCTTTTACACACCAGTGAACAAGTGTGTTTGACAACACAGTGTGGGAGTTTCCAGTTCACTGAGCGGGTTTCCTTCACCTTTGCTCAGGCTTCCACCTGAATGTCCTGCTCCCATCCACAAGAATGGATCCCAGGTGGGCTGGTGGGGGCCAGAAATGGGAGACCCCAGGCACTGCACCTCACACAGGGGCTCTGGGAGGAAGCAAACTGGGAAACTGGATGCAGGTTGAAGTGAAAGTGCTGGGCCTGGCAGGAAAGCAATGCCCTCAGGCACTCAGTGCCACCATGCTGAGCTCGCTGCCTTTGCTAGGCCCGGAGCTTGCCATGTGTGAGGAATGCACCCAGGGAAGCGCCTTGCAGGTCAGTGGGACCAGTTGCCTTCTGTAGGCTGGAGCAGCTGGCCAGAGCAGCAGGCACAATAGCTGAGGTGATGCCAACCGATGCTGGAAGAAGGGGGTGAGAGTAAAGTGCTGCAGGATGCTTGGGAGACTGGAAAATGCCTCGGAGCCAGCGGGGCCATAAGCGTGTGAGTGGAAGGCAGCATGGGCTGCTCATTAGAGCCCGAGCGCATTGAGAGCGGGAAAGGATGCTCGCATGGCAAATCAATTTGCAGGCATCAAATTGATTTAAAAAAATGCAAAAGGATGCACTCACCATTATAAATTGAATAGGAAGAGCAGCGGATAAACATGTTCTATGGTTCATAAAACCACAGTTAGATAGAGAGTGGAACCTTTATCTCAGGCAAGATAGCAGGCAATGTGCCCTTATGCCTCATCTGCAGCTTTTCACATTTCTATTTTTCACATTTCCAATGACGAACTAATTATTTTCCTCCAAAGGTCCTTTCCTCTCCTCTTCATCCTTCTGTTGACATAAAAGCTACTGACTGGACCTATAATCACAGCATTGCTTTTCAGTATTTGACTCTTGTTCGAATCCTTTTTTCTCCTTTGTATCATCTCTGAGATCTCAACCAAGGATCCAAAACACTTGCTTATAACTTCACAGTATCCAGGTTTTGGGTTTCACATCCCCCTCCTTACCATCCTTTTCACACCTCCATCCCACTGCTTCCTACACAGAGTACAGCTGCCAGGTTGATGATACAGATGTGGAGATAAAATCCAATTCTCCAGAGCTGCCTTAGTAACACTATTTTAGCGTACAGTTACAGATACTTTTCACTGTATGCATTTTCTCTGTGCTTTTAGGTTCACCACGTTGACTTTGCCTCTTGAGCAAGCGCAGCACCCAAGAGCTGTAGCAGGGTGTTATCCTCCATCCTCCCTCACATCACAGTAGTGAGAGTACTCAGAGTGAGCACCAAACCAGCTGTTTGACAGATGTTAAGGCAAGCAAGATGTTACACTACAAAGTGGTAGCAAATAGGCTGTCATGGACCAGGATCAGTTCTTCCATTACCCCCAAGCTTGACTTCTCCCAGCACTACAAATCTCCTTGACCCTGCTTCTAACTCAGTATCTTATAGCATCCTCATGCGCTTTTCAGTGCTCAGATCTCTTCTGTGTCTTTGCTCCATTCTGTCTCCATGCTGAGCTAGCCTCAGTCCCACTGTGTCTGCTTTCTGTCTGACCTGGGCCATTCTCCCCAGTGGCTTTCAGTGAGCTTAACAAGCGTCTTCTGCACCAGTTCAGTCCCATCAGATTTTCATACTATTTTTGATGATAAAAATCTGTAGGAAAGATCCAGAGGGTGTCGTTCTCTGAAAAAAAGCTGAAGATTTCCTGAAAACTTAATCCTGAAATGTGTACCAAGAATGGAAAAGTAAATTAAGGGAGTTTTAGTTCAAGAAATTTGTGGGAACCACTTCTTACAAAAAGAAATGTAGGAAGTAATGGCTGCCACCCAGTCTGTGGTTTAAGTTTATTGTAGGAGTTCTTGCCTACTGTTTTCCTAACCAGGAGTAAGGCTCCCAGATGAGTTAATTCTCCATGTCAAGCCATACTAGTTCTGTATATATTGCAATATTTACTTAAAATCCTCTTGCAGACAATGTAGTGATGCAAACCCTGTCCCACAGCGGCTGCTCTCAATGTCATTATTATACATCTCATTATCCTAAGACAGCTGGCAAAAATGAGCTGGGTAATTTACACACAACTTTGAAACTGTGCCTGCATTTTGAGCTGTGTCAGCAGCCATGACTTCTTCACAGCCTCTTAAATGGGCAGCTACCAAGCAGTGTGAGGACACTGAAAGATAAAATGGAGCAAGAGCCAGATCCATCCCTCTTATGCTGTGGTTATGCTCCTTCCTGGTCACTTCTTGCTGTGTGCCTGTGCTGTGTGAGGTGATCCACAGAGGAAGTGGGGATCTGCAGGGAGGCACCACATTCTAAGGTTGCCTTATGCTGCTCAGTTTGACAGGCCCATTGTTTGTACAACACTAATACCAAACTGATGCTTTTGGGAAACTCCACCCATGAGCCACCTGGAAAAGTTCCTGGTATGTCCAATGAGACTTCAGCCAAATGCACTAATTGTGGCTGCAAAATATTGTTTTTAAGGAAAAGGATGGGAGAGAAGAGAATGTGAAAACAGAGAGAGGAAGAGATAAGCAAAGAGGCGACGAGCTACTTGCCAATATGGGAATGGGCAAAGCATTCGTGCAGAAGGAGGCAGAGGCTGTGGGTGCATTGGGAAGACTCTTCAACCTAATTATCAGAGGTAGTACAACAACAGAATGGGGTTCACGTTTATCTTCTCCCTATCTTTGGCCACATTCAGCATCTGTTGGCTTTGCCTCTTCCACTCAAACCTCAAACACTTTAAGCCTTTTCCGTAGAGGTTTTGGTGTCTGGCAGAGCTTACATCACCTTGAAAACTGCACTGTGACGTATGGCTTTCTTTTTCCAGTCTTTCTGTGTCTCCTGACCACCTCTGACAGGCTGAAACTGGTGGCTGCACTAGCCTTTGGGACAATCCAATTTCTAATGTAATGGGTTTCCCAATTGAGAAAATATTAAATCTGAGATCTGGGAAAATGAGACACTCTAATGAGTTCTAAAATGCTGCTTACAGACAGATTCTCCAGCATGGTAACACCAAAACTAAATTAACTCCAGAGTTCAACTCACCAGATCTTCTCAATTTTGACCAAATGCTTCTTCTGAGTCAGCTGCTTTTCAAGGCCAATTTAACCCAAGTAAACAGACCCTGATAAAACCTATGGTCTGGAGGGAAAAAAAGAAGAAGGAGAAAAAAAAAAAAAACTATAGGAGCTTGATAGAAAGAAGTGTTGAGCCCGGAGTACAAAGGCAGCTAAAGCTGACTGCCTGTAACCTGAGCTCAGAGGTGGAAGAGAATTCACTTCATCTATGAAGCCTAAGATCCTCGGCACACTTCTGCACAGAGTTATGCTTGCAGATAACCCCGCTGTAAAGAAGAGCCCAAAACAACCACCCAGGGGGGCGCAGGCTGAAGTGCAAGGAAATATCCCTGTCTCCAATAAAAATGGGGCAGATAAAGCAGGAAGCAGCAACAGAGCACAAGCAGCTGGCCACCGAGGTGGATATCTAGAGTAAATTTGGTACCTGAGGTCTCAGGAAACCACCTGTTATCCACCATGATGACCAGCAGCTGCAAGTGTCCAGAAGCCATGTGAAGAGTAGATGCAGCCTCTGTATCAGAGACCAGGCTGGGAGAAGCAAGTGAAGGAGACAGTGCTGAAAGGCACTGCTGCTTCAGAGAGACTGAGATGCAATTAAGTGTTTTAGAAAATAGGGAGGAGGAGATTATACTGGCACCAGGAGTTCTCCAGGAAACGCTCAGAAATGAAGCTCAACATGGCATGGAAACTATATCACTTCCAGGGCAGCTCCATCAGTGCAGTTCCATCAGGGAGGAAAACTATTCTGGCTCTCCTGTATAACAAATCAAGATGTGCTCTGTGATGTCATCATTATTAAAAACAACACAAAACTAATTCTGAACAATTGGAAAAAGGCACGCAGGGCTGCTTTATATCTCTTCCAAGACCTTTTCCCTCTAATTTCAAAAGAGAGGAAGAAGAAAAAAAAAATACAAGGAACCAGAAAGAATCCCAGGTTGAGTCCAGAGCTGTCCCGGAACCGCGGAGCCTGGAGAGCGGCCAGGCAGGCTGGCAGGAAGTCAGGCAGGACAGTGATGGAAACCTGCCTGGGCTGCAGCGGAAGCTCACCCAAACAGATGTGCTTCTGCGAAATATTTTGCTTACGACAAATCAGCATCCTCTGACAAAAACCTGTTCTGTTGGAAATCTCCCAGCACTGTTTATTATGGCATTGCTCTTCCTCCAGTAATAAATAAAATGAAAGTGGGTGTGTGATGGCTAATGCTAATGAGCTAAATAATATATATTTCTGTCAGTGACTCCTTGTGTGGAACACATCTTAAAAATCTGACCTCGGGCATTTCGGTCTGGTTTTGTTTTCACAGTGAGAGCTGAAGGCTCAGCTTTGTTATTCTACAAGTTAAACAAACACAAATGGAATTGTGAGACACTGGGTGAGAATAGGGAGATCTTACTGCATCCATAATGTCTTCCACGCCAAACAGCATTTTTCAAATAGTGCAGATTGCTAGCTTTGTATTTTTCCCCATTCCTCCCAGATCCATTACACAGAAAAACATGGCAATTCCCTCCCCAGTACTCAGGTTATGCAACAAGGGCATAACTCTCCCTTTGAAATGATTAACTTGATCATTTAGAGAAGTGAGAGAGAAATGCGGGCAACATATACACAGCTTGGAATTGGCTGAGTGGCTGAAAGCATTTTTCTTTCTAAAAGGGGGGGGGGGGGGGGGGGGGGAAGACAAAATGAATGATATTTCCTCTTTTATAATTTTGAATGACACTGTAGACCTCACTCATTTTATCAACTCCTCAGAATGAGCATCCAGAAGGCAGATAAGGTCTGTGTGCAAACCTAGCACTGGGATCTATGCACTCTTCATTTACCTGAGTTCCAGGGCCTCTATTTCAGAAAGCTGTGCAACGAATAGCAAAGTACACCTTTAAATGAATCAGAAAGTCAGGTTTTCATGGCTACATTTGTTTTCCATCTACCTTCAGAAAAAATCAGCATTGGTTTCTTCCCAACCTTTCTTTCTCTTTCCCTCCATTATGTGAATGTAACATACGAGATTTACATTTTGAGCGTGTAACTTCAAGCATGTGAGAAGTCCCTCTGATTTCAGCCAGAGACTTCCTATTGACTCAGGACAGCACTGCTGCCTGCGTGTGACTTTGGGCTGATGAGTCATTCCCCGGTCGTGGCCATGCCGCCGGTCCAGCGCCGTGCAGGATGTCCCACGGCCCCGGCCCTGAGCACCCACCCTGGCAGCATCCGGGCTCTGCTGGCTGTGGCTTCCTGACCACAGGCTGCTGAGTGTCGCGCTGCCGTCTGGGAGGAAACCCGTGGGCACCGCAACCAGCGCGGTGTGCTTGGCGAGTCACAGCTAAGGAGGTGGTTTTAAACTACAAGAGGGGAGATTTAGGTCAAATGTTAGGAGGAAATTCTTTACTCACAGGTTGGTGAGGCATTCGAACAGGCTGCCCAAAAAAGCTGTGTGTGCCTCATCCCTGGAAGTGTTCAGGTTGGCTGGGGCCCTGGGCAGCCGGATCTGTAGTTACCCACAGCACTGGGGTTAGAATAGGTGATCATTAAGGTCCCTTCCAACCCAAACCATTCTGTAATCTCTGACAGAGAGGATGGCTGCAGTGACATCGCCTTGTCTACACAGCAAATGCTTCAGGCTTGGTGTCACCCACTTGCTTCAGCTCTTTGGGATCTGCACTGAGCGGCTGCCACAACTTCTCTAATGAAGCTCCTGCAGTCTCTCGATAATGTGGCTATTTATAGGTCGGGTCAATACTGAATAGATTGCAGAAGCTGCACAAAAGCTCGCCGTGTTACAGCAGTGAAGTGGTACAGAGGCACTGGTGCAGCCTGAAACTCAGTATGGTTGTATACAATTAAATATTGTAACCTACTATGCTTTGCCCTATTACACTCGCTTCTAAACTGAAAAGTGAATGGTATCTAATTTATTACACTTTAAAAATTTGTCTTAGAAGCTAACTTAGTCTTGTGAAGTACAGGAATTTTCAAGTCTTACAGACTAAGCCCTGCTTTTGCACCGGCATCACATTTTAGGCACAGTGTCATTTTATTTGTAATCACCAGAATTAACACAGTAATCAGTGCAGAACCTGCTGACAGCCAGATACCAACACTGTCTCTTCTCTCCCTTTCAAGTTGCTCTTGGTAGGTTTTAGCAGTATGTCCTGTGCTTTGTGCATCCAACATGTATCATAGGGTGAAAATAATTATAAAAAGAAGGATTAAAAAAATGTTAGCCAAGTGCTCTCATGAGGAAGAATTGCTGCCAGGAGCAGTCTGTCCTTTTTGCCACCCAAGTGTATTGCATCTTAGATGTTTTGTTTTGAGAGACTTGGACCATGAAGGCAGCATGAAGCAGCAGGGCTCTTTGTGCATGGCTCACCTGGTTCTTTCTTAAAATAAATCAGACAGGATTTTTTCACTTTGAGCTTCCCAGACTTCTGTCCTATGACACTTGTTCAGGAAGTCCCAACAAGCAGCAGCCAACACGCTGTGCTTCTGATGGTTAATCTTAGGATGGAGCTGACGATTAGTACCAATGCTGCAATAAGCACCGTAAGCCGTCACTGCAGCCAGAAAAAACTTCAAGTGAAATCCTGCAGCAGAGAGACCCTGCTACTTTTTCTCCTCTCAAGTGTTTTCTTTCTCTAAAAGGAGCAGGGATTTCCTCTGGGGATTGGGAGAAGGGAAAAAAAGTTGAGAGAGAGGTACAGTTTCGTTGCAATACAAAGCACAAAAGGATGAAAAAGAAGCCTAATGGATGTCTTTTCTTCTTGTCTTCTGGCAATTGCTTTCTCTTCAGCAGCTTTGAAGAGAAGTTAGGCTCCTCTATTTTATCCTGCTCTGCAGGGGCTCAAGCAGTACAGGGACTTACAAGTCTAACCACTACTCTGAGTCACGGAATCCTATATTTAGATGGCCTTGAGAGCCTCAGCTTTTCTCTCCAGCACACTCCTGTCTCTGCAAGTGCATCAAGTCTGCTGATGCCCAGGCCCAGCTATGGGCATGTGAAAGTTGTGACCCCACCACCATCAGACCCAGTATCACCATTAATGCTGACACTTCTCTTGGATTCCTGGTCTAGGTGTCACTGCCCAGTCTACACCATGGGTCTCAATCTAGTCAGCATCTCAAAAGATGCCTAGCAGATTTTGGCCTTGTATGAAAATGGACCGGGATTAAGACTTCCTAAAAACATTCACACTCCCTTTTACCAGCAGCTTTCCTTATTGACTGGAAATCTAACTGAACAGTCTTAATGTGGGTGGCGTTGGAGCACAGGTCTGAGCCAATGTTTTTCACCATAGAAAAGAGCTTTGATTCTGAGGCTGCAGAGTACTCCAGGGTGAAGCTGAGTCAGCTGCTTCCTGGGCAGCCATATCTTTCACAGCCAGCATGCATTAGGTGAGTGACTTTTCAAGGATGAGGTAGGATTGGGTGGGCACATGTCTCCAAACCAAAATCCTTGCTTCAGCGGACTCACTGAGTAGCCAAGCAAGCCCAAGAGACCCATGGATCTAAATGATTAAATATGAAACAGTTGCTCTTCTGACCTGCTACACCCAGATGTTTTTGTACTGTTTTCTTGTGCATGTGTCTTTTCATTTGTTTTATTCATTTTTGCTTTTTAAGACAGGAAAAATGATGGGGCAGGGTAAAGAGCTCAATTTGCTGTGTAACTTTGTGGCAGGATATGCATTAATTACATTACAGTGAGGATATTTTTTCTGCTTTAAGTCATTGACAACAGCACTTAATGTACATTCCCTTGAATGACTCCAGAAATGGGGCATTCACAACCTCCTTGGGCAACCTGTTCCAGTGCCTCACCACCCTCTCTGTGTAAAAACTGCCTCCTAGCATCTAACTTAAATTTCCTCTGTCTCAGTTTAAAACCATTCCCCCTTGTCCTATCACTATCCATCCTTGTGAACAGCTGTTCCCCTTCCTGCCTATATGTTCCTTTCAAATACTGGAAGGCCACAATGAGGTCTCCCCAGAGCCTTCTCTTCTCCAAGCTAAACAAGCCCAGTTCCCTCAACCTCTCCTCACAGGAGAGGTGCTCCAGCCCTCTGATCACCTTAGTGCCCTCCTCTGGACCCAGTCCAAGAGCTCCACGTCCTTCCTGTACTGGCGGCCCCAGGCCTGGACGCAGTACTGCAGATGGGGCCTCACAAGAGCTGAGTAGAGGGAGACAATCATCTCCCTCTCCCTGCTGGCCACCCCTGTTTTAATGCAGCCCAGAGCACAGTTGGACTTCCAGGATGCAAGTGCACACCGCTGGGCACACTACCTCATCTAGAACTGCTTTATCTCTTAGGAAATAAACACTTTGGAAGGGAAGACATATTTTATCTTGTAAAATTCCCCACCATTAAAATTCTTCAGCATGGATGAATAAATGAGGGCATTATTTTTGTGTTACTAAGATGCTTAAGTCCACATTCAATAATACATTGTAAATACATTTTGTAACACTGGTACGAGATGCAGCTTACTACTCACTGACTAGTTTGGAAACTATATTTTTCCACAGGATTTAAAATTTGTAGTAAAATTGGAGAGGAGTACATTCAGCACATCCTGTTAGCTGAGTCAATTGAAACTGCACCTGTTCTTGGATGCAAGTCATAACAAACACAATCCATATACACTGTAAAGAAAAGGACTTGTCTGCACTTTTTCCAATTAACATCTGCCTTTTGGCAAGTTATTAACCTATTTTCTCACAAAGAAATGGCTTCAATTGTATTATGCATCCGAAGCGTGCAAAAGTCCCTGAGGGGGCACTCTGACAAAAACATACTGTTCCTGGATTCAATGTGAACATACATATTCATTAATTGTTTGGGGCAGAGAGTACAGAATTTCTGATTTTTACAAGTCTTACAGGGTAAACAGGTTACATAAAGCTATGTCCTTGGAAATACATTCTGATCCCAGCTACTCTCATTCAGTGTTTCTGCGCTGTGATACAGCAACGAAAATAACTCAGTAACCCTGTGAAAAGACTTCTAGGAAGAAAAAGACATAACTGTTTACCTTAAAAATAGTACAGCACACTTATTTATTCAAATAAAGATGGCAACTTATATTTCTGGAATAAGTCATGCTACAGGGATCTACACAGGGAAATGGCTAGGATAAATGCGTCTACTACCATTTTTTCCATTCAAAAGGTAAGTTTAATCAAAATGTAAGCCTGTAGTTCAAGTTTCTTATGATAATTATGATAATAAAACAATTAATTGTTGTCTTACATGTATAAAAGCAATAAACAAGATGGGGAGTTGTTCTGATACCTTCATCTATCTCCAGGAACTGGTTTTCCAAAACACTAGGGCTTTAGAAGACATGGCAGCAAAAGCAAAAGGTAAACAACAGAGATTTTTGGAGAATGTATGGATTCAGACAAAATAAAATAAAAATAAATTTAAAAATTAAAAAAAAAAAAAAAAAGAGTGTGAGAAAACCCAAAATAGTGTTTGAGTTGTCAGGCTGGTCCATAATGCACAACTGATTATTGGCATAGATTAATGTTGCAGCCTGGTTTTGCCCAGGCATTTGAAAACCTGTACATTTATATTAGAAGAAGTGCCTTCCAGGCCCATGTTGCAGTATGAGCCACTTGGTGTCTAGCCCATGGCGAAAGCCAGGTACCTCTACATGTGCTTCAAAAGAAATGACACGGGGTTATCCAAAGTAAAAACACTCAGAAAAATACCTGACTGCTTCAATATCATGCTGTACACAATGCTTGGGATAGGAACGCCATTAAAATTAATGACTAAATTTTGATGGGAATTACAAATGGAACTTAAGACACAGCAGCAGCCAACAGCATTTCTTTCAATTCACACAAAGCATTTTTTGCTTTGATTGGAAATCTCTGCAGAACTATCTAAGATGAGTTGCTAAGCTACTTCCTAACACAATGAAACTTTATGAACTTGCAGTTCTGTTCCCCAGGCAAATCTTCCAGGGGACTCAGGCAGGGCTATTTTTTCTGCCATGCTCACACACAGACATCAGGGACCCACCACACTTTGAAGCGTGCCATTCAGACACAACTATTACTTTTTTAATTGGTATTCAGCCACCCTTGCAATACTGAGAATACTTGCTTTCGTGAGTTTAAGCAGCTAATTCAGCCACTTTGAAAGGAAGTTTTTTATTCTGTAGCCTTACTTGAAATTATATGGATCAAGAAAAAAGGCTAATAGCCCATGTCAAAGTTCCTTTAAAAAAATGTGTAAGCTGGTAGTGGTTGTATTTTAGGAGAGTGCTCACAGCTTGAGGAAAATATCTCCACACTTTTATCAAACTATTGTCTCTAATTATACAGATATCCCAGGTGTTAGGCATTCTGAGCATTTCAGTATCAACAGACTACCTGATTGAATGAAAATAACATACATTAATTTGGGAATGTTACATTATTTCACCAGATTCACACACATAAGTATTAAATGCTCCCACTCTATACATACTGAAAAGGAAGAAGGCAGAGTTAAGGCAGAAGGGAAAACAGAAGTAGAGATTTTATTAAAATAGAAAGTAAAAAAAAAAATTCATATGTTGTTGATAAATAATCCTGAAAAGCTTAACAACAACAAAAAATCCTATTGATATAGAAATAAAAAATATGTAGTCCATTAAAAGAAGAAATAAGCCCAAGTTTTTAACAGCTGCATGGTTTTGTGCCCTGTAATGAAACCAAGAAAAGGCAAAGACCACAAGAATATTTCCAAATGCAAAACAACAAAGTACATCTGACCTAAAAGACAGTATTTACATAACTCTGTATTATATAGCATTATAAACAATTGCATAATCAAAGGTCAGCCTGCACACATTGGAATATGTAAGACTATTCTTCCACTAAAAAATCAGTGCATAGGATGTTGCATAGAAATAGTCATATCTGGAAAGCTGTTTCTTCACAATATACACATTATTTAAAGCTGAGCTGAAAATATATGGCACTTGTTGGCAAAATTCAGCGTTTACTAATTACTAACTGATATGACTTCTGGCTATCCAAAGGTGTACTGTAAGAGAAAATAAAAAGTTATAAAAGAACAATTGACTGCTCATTATGTTGGCTCCAACTGCAGTGGTGTTTGCATGGTACTCCTGTACTTAAGCTGAATTCTATTGATGTTAATGAGGCTCAGCTTGGGAAATGGGCTTTATCTATATACAGTCAGTTGCAGAATTGGATTAAGATGCTCCCCCCATTTCAAGTGTCCTATTTTTTCAACCTACAAAATGTGAAGTTGCAGAAAGGGATGACTACCTACTTTTGATTGTGGATATACAAAAGGTGTTTAAATTGCCATTTAAAAAAGTAATAGGTACACATAAAGAAGCAGATATGTTCTCTACTGAAGAACAATGCCTACAATTATGCCTTTCTAAAAATCACATTTTTATTACAAATAAAACCAAAATTCATTATACATGGCAAACTGACTCACAGTGTCTTTACTGATTGTGGCTTAATTCATAATGCATTAAATGATGAGAAGAACTCAAAGCACAAGAAACGTGAGCACCTGTGGAAGTGCTTGGAGGATGGGGATCTTTTGTATTTGTGATAGAGACTTTGAGTCACTGTGTGTTTGGTTCAGATATACTCCTCAGAAATATAAAGCTAGTTCTCATTTTACTAAAAATGAAAAATGAATTCTGCTGGATGAGTAGAAGTGCAACACGACATGTCTTGCATCTGAATTCATGCATACAATCATTGTTTCAACATTTACATGACTTTATATTTGTAATTAAAAGTTATTATACTAGATCTTCTTGCAATCATCACTAAAATATGTAGAAGATGAAGAGTAACTGTCATAAGCTTATAGTAAAATATCTGACAGTCCATAAGAGACAAAGAAAACTTCTGGCACTTAAGCAGATAGAGGTACTTGGACCTTATTTAATTTATGTGTTAGACTAATATTACCCTAGAACAATGAACATTACTTTCACAGCCCCTACCTGAGTTGAAAAATCTGCATAGTGCACTTCCATGGCAAGTGTTTTTTATCTAAAAACATACAACTTGTTGTTTAATTTAAAGATCTTATTAAGCTGAAATAAGAGTCCTGTAACTAAAAACATTCAGTGAGATACTACTTTTGGCCGGGCTACACTTTACTACATGTATAACCAGAGTGCCTGCCTGCTACCAACGTTTAAAATATCATCAAGTTTTTCTTCAGTTTTTATTACATTGATGAGCAGAAAAGGAAGTTTGTTCCACTTATAGCCAAATCCAATGAAGCAACATTTATTATTTCCTTGTGAAATACAAAACATACTAATCAATGCAGTTCATTTTCATCTTTTATTCTTCCTGTCCTCCCTGAGGTAAATTTTTTTGCTGATTTTCTATGCATTCTTTCAACTTATCTTCAGTCAAAGTCAGCCGTTGTTCCAGGATTGAAACTGTCTGCATGAGGAGGACAGTAGCAATAGCTTCAGTATGTTTTTATATCATTCACACAGTACTACAACAATGTGCAAAACGGTAACAATAAAAAAAAATCCTTTTAACTCAACAAAAAAATAGCCTAAAGATGGCTTTGCCCTAGCTGTTCCACTGTTTACAACTGTATTTTTGAATGGTGGATTTGTATCTATGAAGACTGTCTAAAGGTTTTAAATTGTTTTCATGAAAAAAAAAAAAAAGCTGTATGTGTGTACAATATTTATGTGCACATAAAAATTACTCAGAAATACTATGTGAAATCTGCCTCCATATTGCAATATAAAAACAGCCATAAACAGCGACCCCAAATGATGTCTTCCAAAAGCCTAAAAGAAACTTTAAAGATATAAAAAATAAATGAAGCGTGGAAAAAAACAATATTAAAAGGCATTCCCCAAGAGACCATCTTCCTCAAGAAGGGTAGGTTCCTGGACACAGGCTGACAGTTTCTTCCCAATCCAACTTACCTCACAAATAATTTTCAACTGATGCTTTGACTCCAAACTTTTCAAAACATATTACTTCAGTTAAGATATATATTGCAGAAGAATTAAGAAAAAATTTTAACCACTCCTATTATGACTAATGTTAATACATTCCAGACCATAGAGTAGTGTATTAAGACATAAATTGTCTGAATTTGGATCACCAAAAATAAGTATTGTGGTTTTGCAAACAAGCAACTCAGAGTTACTGACAGAGACTAACATTTGTGCTGTTTCACTGACACTTGGAATTATTCCACTGCATAGATTCCTACCTAAGCTGATATCTTGAGCACTGAGTTTGAAGAAGGATTTAACGGTACGTCGCCAATTTACTTTGTTCATCCCCTACTAATGCATGACTGTTCAAGCTGGAATTTGACAATGTCAACACAACAACTGGCTTCTGGCGAATCCACATTAGATCTCACCATTGAAAATAGTGATTTTTTTTCTTCTACAGTTAAAAACACAATAATAATCTTTACGATTATGTAGCAGGAAGCTTTTGCTTTAGGAAACCCAACACATGCAATGTGTTTGCTGAAAGGCAAGAAACAAAATGGTCATTTGACTATATAATCATTCAAGCCTACAGATTTTAACATTCTGATTTACAAGCATAGTTCCTCTTTTTTTCGCCATTGATAAAATTATTATTTTCCACTGTGAGTGCTAACTGTTCTTGCATACTTACTAGAGTCAAAACATCCAGCTGTTCCACAATGTTCTCCAGAGCATTGCCCAGGGATGGGGAGATGCCTATTTTCTTGTCCACATTATGCATAACTAATTCGCTCTCATTCTCAGACTTCCTCTTTGAACTTGTTGCCAAGACCGAAGCAGAGGGATACTGCAAATCTTCATTGCTGACATCATCCTTAAATAAAGAAACAACATTTGAATATTCAGTTGCCCTTGACTTCGTTTAATTGGAATAATTTTCGAGAATCAGCAGAAAGATTTGTTTTTGTATTTTTAAAAATCTTTACACATGTACACAGAATGGCCTTCAGATTTGCTTCTTGTACCATGTCCAATTCATAACACTTCAACTCGTTCTGACCTAAGAGGTAATTTCAGCTGTGATAGATGAGGCAATAATCACGCATGATGTACTGAGACATCTCAGCAGTCTTTACGAATGATTTCAACACAAACAATTTTCAGGTACTTGATTGAAGAACTAAATGCATTACTGCTAGAGCTTGAATTAAAGCTCAAATACTATTGCTGCCCTGAGTTTAATTCAAAAAGATAGCTCTAGCTCACAAGGGAATTCATTCAAAGCAGTCATATAGATGAAAATTCCATATGTGATTAGATGATCACAAGGGTCCCACTAAACTTCATAGTATGAAACTTCTCTTTGGTATGAGTTTTCTGCCCAAAAGAACAAAAAAGTAGCTTTTAGATGTTTATTTAGTTGCATTACTTTTTTGAGAACCAATTTCTTCAGGAAACAGGAAAAGAAAACAGAAAAGATCCACACCATGTCACGAGGGAAATAACTTTGCTGTATAAATATTGCTTCAGGGTAAGTGAAAGAGCATGATCTTCCCAATCACTTCTGCTTTTATTTGTGCCTTGAAGTTTTAAAGGCCCTTTTGAGTCACGATAGGTTAAATCATCACTAATTCTTTAGAGGATCCCTCATAAAAACTTTTCCTGATTCATTAATCCTTTTGCAATTTCTCTGAACTTCTACCTTCAGATAGTATAAAAATAAACAAAAATTGAAAGAAACAGACAATGAAATTTTATTATCTCTAATTATATTTGCAATATCTGCAACCATTATAAAATAAGTAGTTCCAGTTTAGCAATTTCTCTGAAATATTGAGAGCTGATGAAAATATCCATGTACTGAGGAAAAAAAAAGGAAATTTCAATCTTATCTGATGTGTTTAAAATACACAATGTCTACAACATACTCAAAATACTTATGTTGTAAAGCTGAATAGATTTTTCAATTGAAAGTCTAAAAATCATTGTGAACCATTAAAAATGGTCTCTTAAGTCTCTAAAATAATTCTGTGGAATGTAAATTATTAGACAGAATTAGTGGCAAACACTTATGGGATTACCAAGGCATGCTGATGAGTCATCAAGTGCATGGAAGACTTAGAAGAAAGTTGGTTGATTCTCTGTCAAGAATATTTTCTCTGGAGTACACTCAGCCTGGAGACAGGTTAGATGGGACACACTGCCTGCCTGATTATCATGTGCCTTATGAAATGCAGGCAATTGAAAAAGGGAAGTTGAAAGTGCCACTGAAAAACATCCAGTTGGTACAATATTTTTTCTGTAGACATCCTTTTGAAAAGCTCCATAGTAGTTTGAATACCGCGAAGCATATTGCCAGTCTTGGCTGGACAGTCCTTTCACACCCACAGTATAGTCCAGATTCGGTGCTTTCTGACTTCCATCTGTTAAGGCCAGTGAAAGATGGATTGTATGGGCAACATTTTCATAGCAACAACACTGTCATAGCAGCTGTGAAACAGTGGGTTGCCTCTGCTGGTGCAGATTTTTATGAATGCTGCATGCAGGCTCTTACTCTTTGTTGGTGAAAATGGTGGTGACTGTGTTTTGAGGCTGAGTCTTGCTCTATTAAACAGTGTTACTGTGCTCTTGGTATCTGTTGTAGTTACTTTTGGAGCAACCTACATAACTGTATTTAAACATCAACCAATACTTTTTGGCTTTGCTTACGGCATGTTGCTTTGCAAACTCAGTGTCCTAGGGGATAGTTAATTCTCAATTACATAAATTGTCAGGAATGTTGTAAAAATGCATCATAATTAAAAAAAAAAAATACACATGGTATTCTGTAAAATTTCTGAGTGATTCCTCATTGTAAGAGAATAAATTTGAATAAGGTAACAACTTAAAATTGTTTCTTTGGAGCAAACTAAGAAGAAAATTACAATGTATACATTGTTTCCATTCATAGCCCTTCAGTAATAAAATAGATTCACATTTGGACAAACTCATGTGAGTTACAAACAAGGAGGAGAAGGAGCAGATTTAATTAATCAATAGGAAGTTATTACCATGACATTACCAAGCGGATGTTCAGTAGAAAATTAAATTCAGCTTATAAATGATGTCATAAGCAGCAAACCATAATTGTTCATCTTTGTTTTCTGTTGAGCAAAATAAGACAAAGCTCTGTGGGTGGTTCTTAATCCATTTCTAAAAAATCCTTACATGTGATCTGATCATCTCTGCGTATTCCAAGATGTTTTCCCACGAAACATTCATGGATCACATATAAGAATAGAATTTGAGCAAAATGCATCCATATATCAAGACGCCCAAATGGTTTTATTTATAGAAAAGAAAAAAAAAAAGTTCTTTAAAGGAAAAAAGGTAGGAAATAATACATGTCTATGTCACTCAATTGAAAATCATTAGGCTCCAGCCTTCAAAGAGCTTTCAATTCAGCAAATATACACAACAGCTTCCAAATGAATACCCTAATGATCTTATGATTAAGATGGGCTTATATGAAAAAGTGACATTGGTAAGCTTCCTAATGAATCACAAAAATTGGCATGGCCTGCTTTTTAAAAATAATGCTTTAAATTTTGAACACATGGCACATTTGCCAACTAATACTAAAACATTTCTGATACTGTGATTAAAACAACTACAAACAATTAGTCATAAATAGGGCATTATAGCTCAAAACAGACCAACAAGCAAAGACTTGACAGTGCGGTCTCCCATCTCATCAGACCTTGGCTTTCTGTGGTTTTTTTTGTTTGTTTGTTTGTTTTTGTTTGTTTGTTCATTTGTTTTAATCATGGGAAGTTTCTCAGGAGAAGTAATGATAGGATTGTTATTACTGTTTGTTCCTCTATCTTGCGATCCCATCCTCAAACTAAAATGTTTCACTGCGGATATGCTAAAGTGAACCATCCAGGAGAATGTATGTATGTATTTATCTTTGGTAGGCCATAATTAAAGGCAGATAGTTTCTAGTGCTTTGAAATTATTTTTTGAATGAATAAATGATCCACAAAAAATAAAGTTCTTTCATCTAGTAGACTAACACCAAGCATGCTAAATCACAATCCATTTTATCAGTTTCTACTGCAGAAAACTTCTCCTTGGTTTCAGCTGATGACAGCACTCATCATTTTCTCTCTTCTCTTGCACGCACATGAATCAGCATTAAGCACAGCAAAAACTTGCCATGTGTCAAACTGCAGTTCTCTGCTCGTTGTTATCTGATGTGGTTGTTCTGATATATTTTTTTTTGCAAACTTTAATGGAAGTTTTGTGCTCAGGCAATAATATAAACTATGAAGCCTGTCTTGAAAAAGTGCAACCAAACATTTCTAGTTTGAGCAGAACGCTTTCAGAACAACTCACAATACAGGATTTCACATTTAATTCAAAGGCTTTCATAGTTTCTTATACACCTTAATCTTCTCTAGTTCTTAAAAGAATGTCCAATCTAAATGAATCCAAACTTATAAATTGAAAATACTGGTAAATGCAACTTCCTCAGAATGCTGAGGGAACTGGCGGGGGTGATAGCCAAGCCGCTTTCCATCATCTACCAGCGCTCCTTGTTGACTGGTGAGGTCCCGGAAGACTGGAGGCTTGCCAACGTGACTCCCATTTACAAGAAAGGTTGTAAGGAGGACCCGGGGAACTACAGGCCTGTTAGCCTGACCTCGGTTCCAGGGAAGGTTATGGAACAGATTGTCTTGAGGGAGATCATGCGGCATGTGCGGGATGGCCAGGGGATCAGGCCTAGCCAGCATGGGTTCATGAAAGGCAGGTCCTGTTTGACCAACCTGATCTCCTTTTATGATATAGTGACCCATCTGCTGGATGAGGGAAAGGCTGTTGATGTGGTCTACCTAGACTTCAGCAAAGCCTTTGACACTGTCTCCCACGGTATTCTCCTGCAGAAGCTGGCAGCCCGTGGCTTGGACGGGTACATTCTTGGATGGGTAAGGAACTGGCTGGAGGGCCGGGCTCAGAGAGTGGTGGTGAATGGAGTTAAATCCAGCTGGCGACCGGTCACGAGTGGTGTTCCCCAAGGGTCGGTGCTGGGGCCTGTCCTCTTCAATATCTTTATTGATGACTTGGATGAGGGCATTGAGTGCACCCTCAGTAAGTTCGCAGATGACACCAAATTGGCTGGGAGTGTGGATCTGCCTGGGGGTAGCGAGGCCCTGCAGAGGGATCTGGACAGGCTGGAGAGCTGGGCTGAAGCCAACGGGATGAGGTTCAACAAGACCAAATGCCGAATCCTGCACTTTGGCCACAACAACCCCAGGCAGCGCTATAGGCTTGGGGCGGAGTGGCTGGAGGACTGTGTGGAGGAAACGGACCTGGGGGTGTTGATTGATGCTCGGCTGAACATGAGCCGACAGTGTGCCCGGGTGGCCAAGAAGGCTAATGGCATCCTGGCTTGCATCAAAAACAGTGTTACTAGCAGGAATAGGGAGGTCATTGTCCCCCTGTACTCAGCACTGGTGAGGCCGCACCTCGAGTATTGTGTTCAGTTTTGGGCCCCTCATTGCAAGAAAGACATTGAGGCCCTGGAACGTGTTCAGAGGAGGGCTACGAAGCTGGTGAGGGGCCTGGAGCACAGGCCTTATGAGGAACGGCTGAAGGAGCTGGGATTGTTCAGCCTGGAGAAGAGGAGGCTCAGGGGAGACCTTATAGCACTCTATAACTTCCTGAAGGGAGGTTGTGGTGAGCTAGGGGTCAGCCTTTTCTCTCGTGTAGACAGTGATAGAACTAGAGGCAATGGTTTCAAACTGCGCCAGGGGAGATTCAGGCTGGACATTAGGAAATATTACTTCTTGGAAAGGGTGGTCAGGCATTGGAATGCACTGCCCAAGGAGGTGGTGGAGTCACCGAACATGGATGTGTTCAAGAGACGTTTGGATGTTGTGTTGAGGGATAGGATTTAGCTGGGGAGTATTGGTGATGGTTGGACTGGATGATCTTTTAGGTCTTTTCCAACCTTGATGATTCTGTGATTCTGTGATCCAATCTGGCAGGCAAATATTCACTCTTCCATGCCATCACTACTGGTAGTACGTAGAATCCAGCCATGGATGTTGGTGCTATCAGGATACAAATTCACAGCTGGCACACCAGGCAAGACTATCCAACTATGTTCCTTAGCAAAACATGCATTTTCACTGATAGTATCTTCTTAACCGTGAAAACAGCAAATTCCATCTGAACCCAGCTGAGTTAATAGAGGTCAAGAGGTCAGTGCAATACAATAAGAACTACCTGCTAATTTGTTTTTAAAAACATCAATGCAAAACTAATGGAAATCCTGATGCCCTTACAGAAATGATCCCATTCATCAGATTCATTTTTACTAGGATTACAGTTATGTTAAATTTAGCACTGCTGTAACAGTATAAAAGACTAAACATTTCTGTTCACAGGCACAACAGACGAAAGTTTTATGTAAATAAATCATATTGTGCATTACCAGTGTTCTATGAAACATATACTGAGAAACTGGCTATGTTGTTTTATTACGTAAGCTTTTCCCCAATAGCTTTATTTACCATTGCTGCTGGTCAGAAAAAAAACTGAAAAACAGTGAGTAATTCCACATGTTCAGAATCTAGTAAACATCAAACAATTCGTTCCATATTCCTTTCTTGTCAAGAGAACATGGAAAAAAAAAAACAAACTTTTTTTCCAAAGAAGTACAAAAATGAATTTAAACTGCTCAACAAAAGATCATAGCAGTTCATTAATATTTGTGTACATGAAGCTAAAAGCAAATAATATTTCCCTGAGTTTTTCCTAAATTCTTTATCAGTAATACCCAAGCTTTAAAGGCAGAAAACATTATTTTTTGAAGTTTCCTTTTTTTTTTTTTTCCCCCAATTGATTTTTATTTCTAATGTCGACAGTTCCCTGCATGGTCAGATCCACTAAAGGGATCCACGAAAACTTAAAAAACTTAAGCTTTGTTTCCATGGATTTGGATAAACCTAACCCTTAACATGTAATCCTCACAGTACCTAAGTTCAGCAGCTATGCAATTTGCAAAGAGAGAACCACTATCCTTTAAAAATGGCCCAATCAATGACTTGTCTGGCATTTAGAGGAAACTGAGGATTGCTCCATAAAATAAGCAATAATGCTTACAACAGAAAAATAACAATAAAAAGCACCAAACATCCTATACCAACTAGGGATGCCACCTCTCTGGGTAGGTTGTGCCTGTGCCTCACCACTGTGGAAAACTTTCAATTGCACTGAAAGAAAAATATGTAGAAAGATACGTAGCTGCCACTAATGAAAATTACAAAACAAATATACAAAAACAACCATGCTTAAAGGCATGTAAACCAGACAGATGTGTTATATTCCCTTTATTATTTTTATTTGATTCAGGCCAACTGTATGCTTTCAGCAGCACAGGAGAACTAAACAATGAGTAATCAATTGTATAGTATCAGTTATGACAGGTAGTGGTCTAGTCAGCATGTGAGATGCCACACACTCTGGAATATGGAAGAAGACATAACACTGCTGTGTACCACATACTATACATGAAAGGATGTTAAAATGAAAATAAAAATGAAAGTAGTTAGCACTATAATCCCAGACCAATAGCTAGCATTCCAATCCTAAATGCCAAATTCCTCTTGGGGAGTTACAGTCTTCATAGATACATAAAATGTATTGTTGATTTTCACAACTTAGCAGATTAACACAAGTGACCATAAACTATAAATGACGAAATGCAGCAGACTGGGATAACTGATGGCATCAGCAAGAACTCTATAGCTACTAGAATTACGAGCAATAAAAAGGACATTTTAGCCCACTCATTTCTGTCTGGCTGTCCCCACACCTCATTTCTCCATTTTGAACTTGTTGCAGACTTTAAAGAGTCTGACAGAAGAATCTGATAGAGGTATCTTTAAGAACAGATTTCAGATAAGTTTGCTAAGAATAGACTGCTAGCTAAAGAAAATAAATCAATAAGTACTCTCACTGGGAGAAAGGATCTGGTACAAGTTTACATATTATTGGAGACCAGAGAATGCATACATGAGAAATAAAACTTACAATTACTGCAAAACAAGGGAAAAGCTTCAAATAAAACATCTGAAACATAGATGTGTAGGAAGTTAGCATACATCATTTCTGTCACTCAAGGATTATTTGTCCTTTACAAATACCTGAAACAAAAGAAATCCTAGCAATAGTACTCGTAATAGCTAGAGATGTTAAAGAGAGATGCAGAATTTTTTTTTTAAGTGGTTCACAAGGTAATTTTACCTTCTGTTTAGTAAGAACGTGAATGCAGTAATTGCACTTATGGTAAAATACTCTTGATTTCAACCATAATCAGAATAACTGTTAAACAACTTACACTGCATGCAAATATTTTTAAAGCTTGGGTTACATATTTTGTACTCAATGGTTTTAAAGTAACTTGACAGGTAGGCTAATGGTATATTGCTTTTTTTTTTTTTTTTCTTTATCCTGGAAAAATACCAAGAGAATGGGGAAGCTAACAATCCATCAATATTTAGAAAGGATAAACAGGATAACTGTGCGGTCACAGGTCACAGTTGGCTTGAGAATAATGTCAGGGAAAACAGTGAGAAAATGATTTACAACATAACTAGCAAATACTTACGACATAACATAATGCAAATCAATATGATTTGAGAAAGAAAAAAAAAGATGAGAAACATGCAATTAACAGATGATGTAGAAGAGATATACTGGAAACTGCTATCTAAAATAGTCAGGGCTGTTTGGCAAATGGATTTCATGGAACCATCCAAATGCAACATTGTGTTCAAAGGTAAGATCGCAGAAATGAAGGTGCTATCAAATTATAGACTGGGAAGTAGACGTTTTGGAAAAGAATTACAGTATCATAATATGTAACTGATTGAAATGATAAAATCAAATATGATTAGGTTATTGAGTGAAGAACTACAGTAGCCTCAATATAATTTTAGCTACCTGAAAGTACTGAGCAAGAGGTAGTATTATACCATTATATTACACTGGTAAAAACGTGACAGAAATTCTGTGTCTATACTTCCAAACCAGTGTTAGAAATGGGAAAACCCCTTTAAGAACAAATCACTGCTTGGAAAAGTAATCTTTTCCATTCAGTCTCCATCTTCATTTCTTGCTATTTAGGTACAGCCACACAGATGGAAGAAAGCAGGCTGAACCCTCTCAAGCTGCAAAGGAGAACTGAACCCAGGTCACCTACTGCCTCAACAAAAGGAAGCCACCACCACCACCACCTGCTTTGCTCATATTTTCTCCCTGGACAGTATCTTAAGAAAGATGCTCAGATGTGCCACGTATATAACACATCTGTATGTGTTACAGTACAATCACCTCAGGTGGTCTTTTTTGAGACTAAATACATGAGCTCAACAGATACTGGTTAACCTAAACTGAGTTACAGCCAGCACTAACCTACTTAATCTCCAACTTGTTTTTCCCACTATTTCTTTTGTGCTGGTATTAGTGTTTGGAGAGCTAAGCAGATCAGGGAATTGACTTGGATGCAACTGACCAAACAAAACAGTTGTTAAGTTAAAATGACTGTGAGATCATCCTTTAGCACTGTTCTACCTAATTTCTGACCTCAAAACTGTTTTAATGGCAGATGGAATCAAAAGGTTTTCACACTTTTTTCTGCATCAAACATCTGTTGGATGAGACCAGTATGAAAAGCATCTCTGCTCTTGGTACAGAATTTTATTTTAAAAGTCTCTGCAAGTCCCATTTTAAGCAAGTCAGTGTTTCCATTGTCTCACATAGAGCAAGAAACTCTTACAGCAAACTAGCAGAAAGTATCCTCTGTTTAGATATCACTGTAATCTCAGTGATAAATAGAATTTGGTAGCACTCGCTCAAGCCCTGTCATTTAGAAAAATAAGATTTAAACACAAAGCCCTTCCTTTAGTAACAAACTTGCATTAATCACTTTAATAACATATTTATTATAAATACTTAATTTTATATCCAAGATTGCACAACTAATTTGAAAGCACGCTGTGCTAAACTTAGATTCCAGTAACATTTAAGAACATAGAGTAAGTCAAGAGCATAGTATCACCGTTTCTCACATGCTTCATCTGTGGCACAGATTTATTATTCAGTTTAAGGTAAACAAAAATAAAACCTTGTAACCTTTTCTAAGGCAATCACATGCTATGAACCAAGCCAAACAGTCCCTTCTTTCTCTGCCTCAGAAATTGTGGGATCTCAGAATTTTTGAAATGCCATGAATATTAAGAAGTTCAAAACTTAACTTGTGCTAATGAATGAAAAAAAAATATAACAGGTGTTTACAGTAGTAGAGCTACTGAATGCTAACTTCATTTGCTTCCATTAAGCTAAATGATTCACAAATGGCACTCAGATCAGTAGTAAATCATCATCTAGGTCAGCAGGAAGCTCATTATAGACTGACAATCCAAGTGGCAGAGACACTTCTCTGCAAGTGCAATAGTAGTAATTTCCTGTGTGAAAGGCTTGCTTGCTGTTCGTGCATTCCTCGGGGGATAGTTCTTCTCAGAGGATGTTACACTTCCCCAGGAAGAGGAAGGAACCAGTTGTTACTGGATGTGGGGGCTGATAGCTGTCAAGCATTTTTCACATGCCTCAGAATCAGCTGTGAGAACTGTGAATACAGCTTGGATTCCCAGCAGATATGGGGGGAAACATGACTTTGGCAGACAAGGTCAGAACAGACAAGTACAGTATATCAGGAAGTTGAAGCAGAAATAATACCTGGAACTTCCAGGCCCCTAGTTCCCAGAAAAGTGCTGATTTGCTAAAAGAACAATATAAAGACATGGATCAACCTGAAGCATTCCTGAGGCATCGCGCTGTTGCCACGACTAAGGCCTCAGACAAAGCAAAATACTGCCAGTTTTCAAAGTCATCTACAGTAAGCCTATAATGTCACAAAATGGTACTGAAAGTCCAGCAAAGCACCTGTAAAAAATATCACTGTGGGGCAATGGCAACATAATTAAACTGCTTAGTGAAAAAACTAAATATTGAAGCTTAATCTTTTACACTGGAATGGTCAGGAGGGGTTACTGTTAGGTCCATCTCCTGAACTTCCTGTCCTACTCTAGCTCCCACCATATGTACAGTGACACTTTTACAGGACAGGTCACCTGCAGCTACTCCATGCTTAGTCCAGCATCAGTGGGTTCAGAGTCTCACGTCCCACCTGTTTTTAATTTAGTGGCAGCACTTCCACTTCTAACTTCTTTATTTTGCCAGCTCCTGGTTTTAAAACTTGTTTATAAAAAAATTCGATTCAAGAATTATCAGGGAGATGAGACAGAGATAGACAAATAAACAATATAAACTCATTAGCTACATTTCCCTGGGAAAGCAGGTTAAAAAACACTATAAGAAATATTATATTCTTGCACTCTCTAGTGCTCAAGTTCAGAATTCTGTCTCCAGTGAAAACTCAACTCTCTGAAGCTCCAGTTCACTCAGTAAATATAATGAATCCTATTAGGAAACATCAAAACATATATTATTACCTAATTATGTAGCACATTAGCACATTTCCTGTTCTATCCCTGTAAACCTGCAGTTACAAACTGTGGTAGAATATCACCACTGCAAAATGCAAGGGACACTTGGATCTTATTCTTCTTTTCTTGCAAACACTGAGTTCACTTTTATGTGTCTCTATCTTCATTATTTTATGTTAGTATTATTAAATCATGGTTCTTTTAGGATTAAATACACATTTTTTTTCTAAACATGCCTGCACATCTGTGAAGACATTTAAAAGTTTAGAATTTCACTGCTGAATATATCATTTGCTTCATTCTTCTGGCATTTGCTACATCTAGCTGCAAAATCCTTGTTTTCTCCTTTCTTCTTCCCTTCGTCTTAAACTTATTGAAGAGGGCTGGTGTTTATTTCCATATAAGGCTAGAGCTAGGAAAGGACGTAAATCACAATATATTTGAAGTTGTACAGTAAGTAAAACATACAGTGATTTTAGGTTTTAAGATAAATTTTCTTTTGTCATTCTCTTTGTTAGAATTCTAAAGTTGTGTTAAGGCATACAAGGAAAGTACGATATTCCATGAAGATCTTTTCAAAAGAAGTTGCCATGACAAAGATGGTTCTGTAAACCTTAATATACACAGAGATGGAAGAACTAGATGCAAATTTTGCATTTGTAATTGCTGACACACTTCACAACTTACATGGGGTTTTTATTTTTTGGTCGTACTCAAAATACAGTCATTAAAAATTGTGTCAAAAATACCTAGGCACTAGAAACACTTACCCAGGAAGGCATGTGTATAGGATAAATTGACAATACAGATACTTGTTTTTGCATCCAGAGACCTACTACAAATGCAATACAGCTTAGCTGATAATGTCTGATCTCAAGGAATAAAAAATACACATGCTCTTATTTTTATTTGAATATTTTACAAGTTTTGGGGAGAATTTATTTGGTCACTTCCTATATTAAAACATGCCATGTTCCTTTTGTCCCAAACAGGAACAATCTTTCCCCTTTCAATAATTAATCTACAGTGTTAACAATCCATACTGCAATAAAAAAAAAAAAAAAAAAAAAAAAAACACATCTTTCTTTCAGTGTTAACCAGTACTGGAAAAGAAAGAACAGCAAACATCTCACAGCCAGTGCAGACTTTCTGACTTCCAGATTACAGTACATTGCTTTGCTTCCTCCAAATCCTGTTTACATGAGCAAGGTCAGGGGATGGAACATTAGAGAGCCTCTACAGTGATTTCCTGCTGCTGTCAGTAAAAACTACTGAGACATCATCAACTTTCACTTGTTCTCAACGGCTTATCAGGGACCGGAGGTTATGAGTGTATTGGCTTACATACCAAAAGAAAAAAAAAAAACAGGGAAACAAGACCTCCACTTTTTCCTTTTCAATAGCTCAAAAAACAAAGGCAATGTTAAGAAGCTTGATACATAGAAAAGAGTGGTTGGAATAGACGCAGTAATGTTTTCAGGGTCTTCAGTGAGATAGAGGTGAAAAAGAACCCACTCATGTAGCCCCAAAAACATTGACCCCAGTTCAGTGAACGTTTTCACAGTGTAAAAGGCTAGCACATACCTCATTTTCAATAACTGCCACATATAAACACTCTTAACATCAGAAAATTCAGGGCATTATGTGAACTAGCTACATAGAATATACAGCTTGTTTTGCTTGTTTTTTTATACATTTCAGTAACACACGGGAAACTAATAAATGAATCATCAAATTAGCTAAAAAACAGCTTAAAAAAGCTATTTTGCTGAAAATACCAATATATTGACAGGATTTCTTAATATTTTTGTGACTGAAGTTCAAAAGAAAGTAGCTCTGTACTGAAATTACATTTAAGTTATTACACTGAAACAATGACTATGTTCCCATTACTGCGTTCACAAAGTAAGTTGCTTCAGTTTGGATCTTAGACGAAAGCATACTATCCACTAGGTTTGAAAATAATTGCCCTTATACCATATAACTTTGTACAAATATTGAAAAGATATGCTGCTTGGAGTTTAATAATTTGTGTAGTTGTAAATAAAAAACAACTATAGTATGAAGCTGCACCTTAACTATCTAGAGTTGTGCCCAGTTTGGTATTTCTCAGTAATAGACTGTATACTGACAGATACTGACATCCTGGGCAAATTCAGAGGGAAAAGAGTAAGATGGTCAAGAGGCTGAAAAACATGAAGTTCAGGGAGAGGCTGAGAACCAGGTTTGCTCAGCTACAGAGAAGGCAGGCCACATGGAGATCTTACTGCCACCTGAAGTATCTAATGGGTCAAAAATGGAGAAGATTGAGCCAAAAATTTACGAGAAAATCACTGTGACAGAATTAGGGACAGCAGATAAATTGGAACATGGGAAATTCTAGCTACATATTATGACAAATATTTTCACCGGTATAACATCATAGCAAACTGCCTGGATGGGTGGCATGACCTTCATCGTTACACATACTCACAAAAGAACTGGACAGACCCTTCAGAACCTCATCCAAGTTGGCCTTGCTTTAAGGCAGGGGACAGATGAAATTACTTCAGATGTCCTTTCCAATCTATCTGTACAGAAGGGAGGAAAAAGTATACTTCTCTGCTTCAACAAAACATTACACGGTTTGGTACAGACTTCCATTCTCTCTGGAGATCTTTCAGAGATCTAGGGGAAACTCATCACAGATCCTACACAAGCTTTTTATTTGTTCTAGAGAAATTTGTCTTTAATACTTAAGACAGTGATCTGAAAAAAGGCTGTAACTCTCATCTTCCATAGAAACAATTAAGTACGTCTATCGTACTACCACTGGCTACCACCAGTGGCCCAGGGAATTGCCAAAATGTTGTGTAAATTCTCCTTAGGGCCCTGTCATCGAATCACAGAATTGCTCAGGTTGGAAAAGACCTTTAAGATCATCGAGTCCAACCACAACCCAACCATACTACCCTAACTCTAACAACCCTCCGCTAAATCATGTCCCTGAGCACCACATCCAAATGGTTTTTAAACACATCCAGGGATGGTGACTCCTTGAGGAGCCTATTCCAGTGCTTAACAACCCCTTCTGTGAAGAAGTTTTTCCTGATATCCAACCTAAACCTCCAATTACACTGATCAAGAATCCTTAAGGATACATAAGTATAGAGTGTATTTTTTCTCTCTAAATAAATCAGAATGGATGAAGAATTGCTTAAGCTAAATAAAATTGATTGAAAAAGAATAAAGTAGGTAAACGTCAGTCTTTTGTAAAATAATCTGATAACCTGAT
Organism: Perdix hodgsoniae; assembly: GCA_035772895.1. Classification (NCBI taxonomy): domain Eukaryota; kingdom Metazoa; phylum Chordata; class Aves; order Galliformes; family Phasianidae; genus Perdix; species Perdix hodgsoniae. The sequence goes on along the minus strand of JAPSGF010000006.1, from coordinate 2,271,771 downwards.
CAAAGAATTTCAAGTATCAGAAGAGCAAGAGCCTAGAACAGAGTTCTTCCAGTGAATGTAGTACCAGAAACCACAAGTTTATTTGATGTGTCTTGACAAGTTTCCAAAGAAAATAATATACAGTTTTATTATCTTTGATAATCAGTAGGAAAAGAGTAACCCAGGGATTTAGTACGATGCTGCTGGAGGTAACACATCAGGGAAGAAAAATAGCTTCACTAGAGGCTGATGACATCTTCTAATACACAGATGCACAAACACAGTACCATTCATATAATGCCAAATAGTATCCAGGAGGAAGAGCTGGCAGTGAAGGTGGGATGGGAAGAAATCCAGCATCTCCTTTCTGCATTTGATTTTTAGAAAGAAAGTATGAAGCCTCTACATACTAGGAAAATGGAGAGAGCTTCAGATGAAAGCAACCAAGAGATTGGATGGTTCACCCAATTAAGAAATAGGTAATCATTCCACAAACAACAGACGTAGGTAAGGCACACAGATGCTGAACAGAATGATAACTCAAAGATGACATAAAACAGGGAGGACCAGATAAGGTTGCCAGAGTTTAGCAAAGTATTACTATGCTGGAAAGTTAGATGAAGAAAAAATATGGAAGATAAAGCAGTTATCCTTATGTCTGTAGTCTGAATTGCAAGGATACAGAAACAACGCTGGATAGAAAAAATATGCAGACTGAATACTGAGATGCAGAAAGGTGGGAACCACTGCTGAATAGAAGATGAAGATAATGCAATAACAAAAACATAGTGATCACTGTCTGTCAAAAGAGATGAATACGAATTTTGAAGCAACATTTTTGTAATAAAAAAATGTAAAGCCAACTATACTGAAATGAAGAGAATGCTGTCAGTAGCGAGTCAAGTTAATCCCAGAATGAGTTCTGGGCATAATATTTTATAAACTGCTTTCATATTAAATGAATTAAGGAAGGAGATTAAATGACTGGCAGATTTATAGGTACATAACAAAGAATTACAGTGCAGCTGTACATTTGGATTCTGTGATCAGTATCAAGAACAGGAAGTAGTGAACAAGGCATATTTTGAATTGACAATCAATAAATTTTATCCACGGCAATCCTCAATCTGTCAAGCCTCCTAAAGAGACATCTGTGAGTCCGCAAATTACTTTTGACTGAAATTATCTCAAAGACCCATATTATATTGTGAAAACACAACACATCAACTACTGCAACTTAAAATATATGGAGCTACAGGGTTGTTCCAAAATTAATGCCTCCTTTTTTTTTTTAATGCTGGCCCACAGCATCAGAAGTAAATGTTGGTGGTATAGCATTAGAGGTTGAATCTTCCCACCAATATTCCATTACGTCTTGTTGCCATATGACAGATGGCAGAAGAAGGGCAGTCTGACAAAGTCATATCTGAATAGAAGTGTGTCTGAAGCAGAGGTGTGTCACTGAATTCCTCAATGCAGAAAAAACTGCACCCATTGACACTCATCCATGCTAGCTGAATTTTTATGGAGACCAAAGAGTGGATGTGAGCACAGTGAGGCAGTGGGTGGTGTGTTTCAACAGTGGCAACAGCAACATGAAAGACAAGCCTCATTCTGGATGGCCATGCACAGCTGTCACACCATGAAATAAAGAGCGTGTCAGACAGCTCATCCATGTGAACTGCCTAATGCTGGTGACTACGTTGAAAAATAGTGTTTTGTAGCTGAGAATTTGCTTTATCAAACAGTATTACTGTGCTCTTTGTATCTGTTGCGGTTTCCACAGAAATAAATAGAAGGCATTACTTTTGAAGTGACCTGAATACCATCTCTCAAATTGAATTATTAAGCTTATTTGTTTTTGAAGAAAAGGTTTATTTTAGGATGTGAACATCTAAAATGATTTTCATTGAATGACCTTAAAGCATTTTATAAACTATCCTCACAACATGCCTTTTTGTAAAGCATTCACAGCAAAGAAAAACAGCAGAAACCACACCTGCTGCCCATTCATATGTATTGACCCCTCAGCTACACAAATTCTTGTTATGGTAATTAAAATTGCTCAAGATACAAATCATACCTCCCCATGAACAGGGATTAGAATGAAAAGATATTTTCATTTAAACCAATTCTAGAATGGTACACCTTCAAACTTCAAACTAGGAGAGCATATTTCTCCTCCTACAAAACTAAGGTTAAAACAATTCATCCTTCTCCTCCCACATGCTCTAACAATGTCATATGAAAAGCTAACACTAGCAGGAACTAATCCTATCTTTCTCTCTTAAAATGTAACATTTTTTTTCTCCCCTGGAAAAACTGGAATTTCTACTGGAATCTCATCAGTGAGGCAACTACTCTATGTTTCTCATTATTTGAAGCTAAGGACAGCTACAAAAATTGTCTGAGAAAAAGCCAGAGATTTTAACAGCAATTTCTAGATAGAATTAACATGGGCTTCTAATTAGAACTTCTGCTTAGTACATTAATAAAATTACTAGTATAACCTGGAAGCTTCACTATTACACCATCTTCTGGTTAGCCTTGGGAACTGTGAAAAAAAAAGCTTAAATTGAGAAGTTGGAATATTGAGCTCTGAACAATCATCAACTTATTAAAAATGTACTTTATTCATACAGACAAGAAGAAAAAAAAAAAATCAGTAACAACTTTAGTTAAAGCTAAGCTAGCTAAGCAGTATTATTTTTTTCTTTCTTTCATTTTTTCTTTCATTCTGGCTCAGAAGGCAACTTACCAGACTAGCAAAAGATGGAGAGGCACTAATCTCTACAACAGGTGGGTCAACTGTTTGTGTATCAGCCACATCAAACGCAGGGTTGACCTGTTGAAAATTAATTAGTCCTCATTATTTCCAGCAGTACAAGAAGGGAAATAAGACTGAAAGCTTCAGTGACAAATTGCTATTCGCCACAAGCTAAAAACAAGCCTTAAGAATAAAGGAAGGATGCTGATCCACAACAATATAAAATGCAACCATATAGTACAGAAAGAGAATCCAGACATGCATTTATTAAAGATACCATTTATATTTTATAAACATCTGTTTCCTCAAAACTAACTCAAACATTCTTAACTTAAGCAATAGGAGATTTAGCTTCATGATAAATCAAGAAAAATTAAGTCAAAAATACCAGCTTGACTTAGATTTACCACGATCAGCTACCTCGAAAACTTCCAACTTAAAAAAAAAAAAGTGACCAATGCTGCTGCTGAAATTCTGAACAGTAGGAATTATTCTTAAAAATTCCAAACTGCGTAACTCATTTGAAAGTGCTTTTGCAAGTTTTGACATGTGCTACTGCGAAGTTATATTGCTTTCTTTTTAATTGACACAGACACCTAAGAATCTATACCATATCAAAACGTAGCCCTTAGAGCAGTGAACAACTTGAGGCAGTTGAATCAATGTTAGTATTGTAGCACAGGGCAGAAATAGAATGAAGCTAGTCTTATATGGAATACTTAATGCTGCTAGTAGGTCTTCAGTTCTGGAGCTAGTTTATGTTCTCTGTTACTACAAATAAAGAAACTATAGAAAGCTTTAGCTGTCATGTGTTTGCATCACCCATACTGTTTGCTCTAGTTTGTCCATGGTTCACACCAATTTGTTCCCACTTCACTACAGCTGAAACATACAGACTTAAATATTATTCTGCAGATTTTTACTTCATCAAAACAGAAACTTCCAGCATGTATGCTGCTAGTATACTTAAAAATTCACGCTATCACTTACCTTCATGATTATCACAATTAAAAAACCTTATAGTTCAGCACCACATAGCTAAAAACCTGCACCATACTAATACAGGGTACTCCCTTCATCCTCGGATAATCTTTTTTTATATGGAAAAATTAGTATACATATGCACTGTAAGAAGGCACAAAAGCCAAATATTTTGCTGGTCAGAAATTGTGTTTTGTGCCGAGCCACAAATGCCACTTATGGAGATTTACAGCCCAATCTGTCCAGCTTCTTGTGCTAAATATGTTAAGTGAAAAGAAGAGAAATGAACTTTCCCTTTTTCAACTTTTTATCAGTAGACCAACAGCAGCCTTAGCAGAGGTGGCATTAATTCTATCTATTTCATTTTAAACTGGATAACAAGAAACAAAAAAATTTCATCTTTCATAAGAAGACATCAATGCTAAATAAAAAGATAGCAAATTGACAAATTAATAAAATCAAAAGATAAAGTTCTAAATGACTCATGCAAAGCATTTCCTAGAAAAGTGATGTAGCTAGCTGTTGAATAGTCTCTCCAAACATATTAAGAAGAAATTTAACTCTAACACTTGTTTTTTTTCATAGACTAGAATTCTCATGGCAAACAAGCAGTAGCCATATATTCTTATTTCTACTGCCATCTAGTGTACATGTGGATTTCAAACATCTGAAAATATCTGCAACTGAAAGTACACTGAAATTTTAATGAGAAACTAACTTAACATTAGATTATCATGCTGAAGATGGAAACTCCACATATCTTTAAAATAAGATAGCACTGGGATTTTAACATGTTATTGGAAATTTCACTTTCTATAATTGTCACCAAGTGGAATGCATCTCTTGGAATACTGCAGTAAAACTGTGCTACTGATTGAACATACTATTTTCAAATATCCTCAACAGCTCCTAAGTTCAAAAAGAAGTCCATGACTGGGGTTCACCCCATTTTAAACTTAGACATACTGCTGTATTTGAGCTAATCATCCAAGATTATCTCTATGGTCAATGGAGAAAAGTGAGCACTTTAAGTCACTTACTCACATTTCCAAATTGTCTGAATAATTGTAATGGTTACAAGCTTTAGAAAAGTGAAGCAGATCCTAGTGTATTGTTTCCTGAATAATCAAGAATTGCATAGATGCAAGGCAACTGAAGAACAGCCATAAAGACTTATAAGTCAAGAATATGAATTTCAAAGCTGTGTCTTAAAATTCAGACTACTATACTCCCTGGGAGCTGCTAACCCAGAAGCCTGTAAAATGCTACAAATGTTACATCCACGAAGAAATGCAGACAATAGGTTAAATGAAATCCATCAAAACTGGTTTGCAAATAATTTCCTGACATTCAAATATCAGATTTCCTTTATCTGCTCTTTTAGTGTAGGTGCTTGTGAACCTTAGTTTATCTGTAGCCTGAATTCAACACTTTTCCAGATCTCCTTGAGATTGCTTTAGTAAATATTCATTCATTTGGTAAGCATTTGAGTAGTCAGGAAAAATCAACTTGAAAAGAACTCAACCAAACCCTGGAACCATAAATTAACCCGTGTTTTTAGCATTTAAGTGCTTTAAGTGTATGCAATTTGAACAGATTCTGAAGCAAACCGCTGATGCAGGAAGGGTAGTTGAAATGTGATGGTAAATGCTGTGACTGTGTTTGTCCCTTACTGACCCTTGATACCGAAGGGTCTTACACTTCATTCACTGATCTTGCAATGATACAGCATTGTCCATGAGAAAAATTTATTTATCAAGTTGTCATAAAAAAAATTACCCTGCTCTTATTCTGACCATGATCAGGAAGTTTCACATCTAACTTGACAACAAACCAGATAAGTGAGAATACTTAGTGATGGATTCTTTTGGAGTTCGTGACCTCCACCAAAATATTTTCAATCTTTATAATACTCAGATTGCATATCTGTGCTTTCTACAAGGGTGCAATAGTACTGTCCTCATGCTCGGGCCCATTCAATAGGGAAAGCCAAACATGCCCGCAGAGGCACCTCTCAGGGTCAAGTTTAAGTCTTTTAAAAGTCTGAGAAGGAAACAAATACCATAGCAGCATTTTATTTGAATAAAACACAGATAATGGTGAATTTCTATAGGACCCTATTAGTAATGACAGAAGTGAAATAATTAATGGATCTATATACTGGATTCAACTTTTGAACAGTAGAGACATCTGGAGAATATGAAAGACAAAAAAAGTGTAGGTAATCATCACCAAGTAAAAGCTATCCAGATTTACCAATGGCAGTCACAAACATATCCATGGCGATTTATGCACAAACAATTGTCTTGTCTATAGCACTGTAGCGTTCACCTATTTAGCTTAACTATCAGACAACCTGACAACAGGATTTTCCAAACTGACAGTATTCAACATACCACTTTGGTTCCTCAATGCACTATAAAAAAACTATAAACGATAAAAAACTATAAATGTTACACAGATGGTGTTTGTAAGTTTCCAGTTTCTTATACTGGAGCACTTATTGCACTCACCTCAACTGACTGAAGCTTTTCATCATGGAGATGAGGTGATCTTGGGTAAATATCAAGAAGATGAGGAGGGTCATCAGTCTGTATTCTTCTAATATGGTGTTTAAGAACTTCTTTATAATCAAATGAATCAAAGTTGGTTTTCCACAGTAATACCTGTAAAAAAGCCACCATATCAGCCAGTAACTATTTTGAGTCTACTCACTGATAGCTGTTAGCATCAATAGATCATAACATCAGAACAAGCCTGGTCTGTTCTACAATACAGACACTTCCGCATAGCATCTCTTTCGTGTAACAAAGTAATTGGAAAAGTCATTTAATTAAAGTTAGCATAAGCTTCATGATTTCTGTCATATACTTTAAAAACTGAGAAAAATTAATAAATAGAAATTCATAACACTTAACAGAAGATGGCAATTTCCAGAAGACTAATGTTGATTTCTTCTGGTTATCCTCTGAATTAGGAAAAAAAAAAGAGATTGGAGCATGGTCTACTCTGCAAGGTCTGATTTAAAAAATCACTTGCTTGTAAGAGCAAGAGTATTTACAGCAACTATTAAAATTGTTTTTCAGAAAAAAAGCAAAAATATGTAAGCATCAGAAAGGCCAAACCTGTAAGTAGAAATTCTAGTAAGACTAAATCATACTTCTAGTATAATCTTAAGTAGATAGATTGTTACAAGCTCATTTCAAGTTCAACATCTTCCATGATCGCTCAGTGCAGTACTGAAAGGCCACAGTGAGGTCTCCCCAGAGCTTTCTCTTCTCCAGGCTGAACAAGCCCAGCTTCCTCAACTTTTCTTTATAAATAATCCAGCCCTTTTATCATCTTCGCGGCCCTCCTATGAACCTGTTCCAACAGCTCCACACCTTTCTTGTGCCAGGGGCCACTGACTTGGATGCAGTACTCCGGGTGAGGCCTCACAAAGACAGAGAAGAGAGGAGCAACCACCTCCCTCACCCTACTGGCTGCTCTTTTGATGCAGCCTGGGATGCAGTTGGCCTTCCAGGCTGCAAAAGTACATTTCTAGCTCATGTCCAATTTTCATCCACCAGAACACACAAATCCTTCACAAGACTGATCTCAAGAAGTTATCTTCCCAGTCTGCACCCATATCTGGGGTTGCCCAAACCCAACACCTTGCAACTGGCCTTGTTGAACCTCATTCAGTTCATGTGTGTCTAGTTTTCAAGTCTGTCCATGTTTCTCCAGATGGCACCCCTTCCTGCTATTGCATCAACGATACCATTCAGTTTGGTATCATCAGCAAACTTGCTGAGGGTGCATACAATCCCACTACCTAGATTGTTGATAAAGATATTTAACAGTAATGGTCCCAAGAAAAACCCCCGGGGGAAACCACTTATCACCAGCCTTCACTTGGACACAGTCACTGCAACGCTCTGGCTGTGGCCATCAATCCAATTCCTTATTGAGGTTGTCAGGCTCCAAGAAAGTGCCCATGAGAACAAGGACAAGTCAGGATTCCCTAAGAATCAAAATTTTCTTTGGAAACAGAAAAAATCTCATATGAAAACTTCAATAAAGAAAATAAAAGATTTTACTAGTGGCTCAAAGAGTACTTTTTTTTGTTCCCTTTAGCTGGAAAAATTTATAATGGAAGTTCGTTAGCATTTCCACTTTTTCAATATTTGCAAATCTTAGCAGTGCTTCTTATTAACTCTTTGAAATACAATGCATTTTTTTTTCCATCTTTAAAAATGATTTATTTTGAATGCTTTCAAGTCACTTCTAGAAAGGGTGCTACCTGAAACATCAAGCAAAAACATAGTGACTTTAAAGAAGAACAAATTGAGTGTGTATGAATTAATACTATTTGCAAAAACCTACTTATTTGATGATGAACTGCAACAATTGAAATATTTCTACTATAAACCATTTTGTTACTGTAAATCAAATGACCTGTAGAGAAGTGCCTAGTATCTCCTTCTCATAATATCCAATCTAACATAGTTAACCTTAAGTTTTTAAAGAACATATTTACCACTTTTCTACCCAAATTTAACTTTAGGATAACACACTCTTAGACAAAATGCCAAGAATGTCAGCATACTCTAATTAACATTAACTGTAACAAACATTGAGAAGACATTTAATTTCAAAAGATTATACTACAAACCTGACCATCTGCTCCACCTGAGGCAAACTTTTCACCACCTTTTGAAAAGGCCACAGAAAGGACAGGTCCCTGAAGGAAAAAACAAAACAGCAGAGTAAAATGCTATGACTGTAGTCATAGTATTTTAATACACAGAAAAAGAAAAAAAGATCAGTTATTTAATATTAAAAAAAAAAGCAATTTCAATAATAAAGGAGCAAATTAGCTATAAAAATTTTTGCATGATTTGATGGATGCATTACACATCTTGGTAAGATGCTTCATTTTGATTACTACAATAGATACTGAAAAAAAAAAGTGACCCTTTCCATAGATTTTATGTGGAATTAAACAACAACAACAACAAAATCAAATATACATGACATTTCTCAAGAGAAAGTGTTTGTGAGATTCATTATCAAACTTAAGATTTCTTCTGCATAAGGAGGAAAAGGATAAAAAAAAATTCTATTGCTCTTCACAAAAAATATCTTCCATAAGCTTCCCTCTATGGAGAGCACTGTTTTTCAGTAGATAAAAGCCTAATGTTCCGCACTCTTTTCCAATAGACAAAAGCCTAATGTTCCAAATAATTAACTCTCCAAAATGAATTATTAATTCATAACACAAACCATTATTCAATGTTAAGCATGCACTCCATACTGACAGATGAAATGCACAATTGTAGCGAAAACTGATGTGCTTCCTTACACACTTGTAGAAAGGTATACTAACACAACACTTTGCCATTCACTGAAATTTAATCTTCAACTATGACAAGTCATTGCAAATGTTACTTTCACTTATAAAAAAAAAATAATAATGAGAAACTTATTAAAATCTCCACTTTAATAGGTTTATGGTGTATACCTTATGTCCGTGGAGTGTGTAAATAAGTCTTCCTTCTAAGAGATCCAGAATCTTAAGGGTACCATCAGAAGAAGCAGTGATGAGATAGTTACCAGAAGGATGGAACGATACACAGTTAACTTCTGCTCTGTGAACTAATATACAGAAGACAATATTCAAAGTCTACATAAGGAAATGTACACAATTTCTGTGATCTTTTCTACTTCCACACTCTAAAAGAAATGTTTGTTTAGGATAATCAGAATGCAATTTGTGTTGAGGTTTTTTTCTTTTTTTTTTTTTTTAGGGTCACTGGGCTACAAAAAGATTATTTACAAAATGCCAGCATGATCTGTTTCTTTACTTTCTCCAATAAGGAATGAAATCACATATATCAAAGTAAATTACGTTTTGTAACAAAGAGTCCCACCCTTACTAAAACACAACAAATGATGTTGTTTTTACCTTTGTAATGCTGTAGCAGCTTCTTCATTCGAATATCCCACAGTTTCACAGTATGATTAGAACCTGCAGAAGCTATACATGTACCACTTGGGTTGAAATCTGCAAAATTTGGAAACCTAAATATAATTCATGAAAATAGCCTGATTAATTGTTTTGGTAGAAATATTTGTTTTTTTCAGTAAACTATTGAGTATGTAAGAAATACCTTACTTGAGTTTCCAAAGAACTTAAATAAGCATGAGTAAACAAAATGTGCCTGATAAATCATAGACTCATTAAGGTTGATGAGTCCATAAAATCTGTTTGTTGGTTTTTTTTTTTTGTTGTTATTTATTGTAATTTTTAAAGGACAGCTTACTAACTCAGATATCCACAACTGATACCTGCGTACAAAGTTCTTAGAAGAAAATGCTACAGAATCTATTCCTGACCATAATGGCATTGATATACACAAAAATCAAGAGGTTTTAAGTAGGAAGTAAAATAAATGTCTCCATACCTATATGTGGCAGATTACTGAAGCTAACAAAATATGTTCCTCCTCAACAGCAAGTAGAGAATTCTTAAAGTTCCAATATTAAATAGCATTATTTAGAAAAATGAAAAAAAATGAATTATTTTAGCTTATATGGGTGATAGAAGAACTTACAACTTATCTTCAAATATAGCACATGTTAACAAAACAAAACACAAATTTAATCTTATTAGAACTATACACTTACTTTTTTTTTTTTTTAATAGCAACACTTACCCTCCATAATCTATGAAACTATCGATACATGTTTTATTTATTGTATCCCAGATCTTCACAGACTTGTCCTCACTGCAAGATGCTATTAGTCTTCCATCAGGTGAAAATCTGGAACATGTATAGAAATCGGAAATGTATAGACTGCTAGTCTGAGAAGTATCAGTCACTTTGTATTCTAGACATAAGCAGCAAAACCAGAATCAGGAAAGTCTACCCAAAAGTAAAATGTATAGTATTCAAACAACATTTGAATTTCTCATATTTTTCAGGAAGTAATAAAACTGTAAACTTCCCTCTACACTTTTTTTTTTCCATTTCACAGACAACTACAATAAATACTAGACCAATAAATGATGGAAAGAGAAAAAACAAGTAGTAACAGCAGCCTAAGGTTGGTATTTCAGATACCAGTGAGATAATTACAGAAAATTGTGATTTCCGACAGCTTCCATTTTTCTTTTCAAGGTCAGATACTTTGGAATTTTGTAGGGCTTCAGTGCTTTAGAAGTATCATGTTTCCTCTCCAAGATGTTTAAAGTGGGCCTCTTAGCTGGAGATTTGCCATTAATATGGAAACAAATTATGGAAGAACAATCTTTTTTTTTTTTTTTTTCTTTGAAAATCTGTTCTGCCTTAAATGGGATGTTAATCTTAGCTTTCAGTACAAAGACTTCATTTTACCTTCTCCAATTCAGTAAATTTAACTCACTTTGACTCATGACCTTTTTTATGCCATTATTATTTGAAGAATAGTTAAGAAAATTACTGCCATGAATAATGAAACTAGACATAAGTGAATGCTGCAAAGTAAGCTGTTACCAGAGCACAGACATATACAGGATAGTGGAAGGAGACAGGACACTCAGTGACATACAACCTAAATGTCCTTTACACAGTATCTAAGACATAAATGCCCTTTAGAGTAAAAGGATTAAGGATCAGTAGCTGATTTACTACATGCACATATTAACACACAGCAAACCATCAGATTTTAATTTGGAGATAAATGCAAAATACGTGTGTGTGATATATTGGCTTATTATAATTTTATTATTAGCAAGAGATCAGTTTATACCACTCACAGATTTTTCCTCTCTTAGTTCTGTTTTAGGAGGAGAGTAAAACCAAAGCTTACTTGGCACAGCGAACCCAGTGAGTGTGTTGAAACAGTGAAAACAAAAGGCGCCGACGTTGAACGCTCCATATTTTAACTGATTTATCATTGGATGCTGAAACTAGAAGGTGGCCATCATATGAGAAGCTTACACTACGGACAGATGCTGTATGACCTTTCAGTACTGATGATTCACCATGACTGTGGGGAAAAAAAAAAAAAGAAAAAAAAAAATTATCTACTTGGAAGAGTACATCTCATCCAAACAGAAAAAAGCAATGCACACTCGCTAAATCACTGCTGCCAATATTTTTTTGCCTCATTTGCAAATAAAATATTAGAATACAGACTTAAAAGTGATCATATTTAAGATGACCAATATTTGGAAAATATTGCAACTATCAGTACCAGTCTCCATGCAGTATTTGAAAAAGGATTTATTAAATATTTTGATACAGTAATGTACAAAATGTTTACGAGTTAAAATAATACCACTCTTCCCAAGATCATCCTGGATAGCTCACAATTACAACTGCTTGAAAATAAGTCTAAGAAGACAAATCAATTATAATATTTTCTTTAAAAACATTTTTGTTTCTTTCCTCACTTGTCTCTCCAAAATGAAGTACAGCCATGCAGTTCTTATAAAAGAAATACACCCTTTAAACTGGAAATATATTACCAAGTATATTCCTGCGCACTCATGAAATTAGAATCTCTAAATTGCTAAACTATTTCATGGAAGAATACACAGTAAAGAATCACACTACCTGTGCTCTTCTGCATCTGTCAACATCCAGGCTGGGACACGAGAAGCAAACAGAAACATTTACCACGAAAAGCCCCCAATATTCACATTACACATTAAAGAAACATATGGCTATCATCTCCCAGTGACACTCACATGCAAGGAATCCACAGTCTGACAGTACGATCCTGGGAAGCTGAAGCAAGTAGCTGCCCCTCTGGTGAGAAATTCACGCTGGTCACAGCATCTGTGTGACCTACAAATTTATAAGCTCTGCATTGTTTCTTCAGCTTCCATATCATAAGACACCTATCCAAAGAAGAGGTAGCTGGCAAGAAATGATTAAAACATATTAAAAGTCTGACAATTGCTATTTGAAAAATCAGACCATGATTACAGATTTGGATTAATCGCTTGCTAGTTTGGGAGGGTATTAGGGGAGGGAAAATTTTCAGTTGATAGTTTGGTTTGCTTGGCCTCAATAGAAGCCTGGCAGCCAGAAACATCACCACTAGTTTATGGCAAGGATAGGAAACGACTAGGGAAGTGAAGGCTAACAATGCTTAATAGCTAGCTCTCCCACATATAGAGCAAGCAAGCCGAGGATTGTGCAGTCATGAGTACGGATCCAGATACTGTGTTATCAAATACTAAGAATGTCACTAAACACAAGATAAACTTTTCAATGATGAGTTCAGAAACTTTGTTCTCTGAGATGAATTATTTATTTATTTATTTGTTTGTTTATTTAGGAGCACCTACTACTTAACTCAGAAGACACAGACAATCTTAAACTCAAGATAACATTTCTAACACTTCATATACCTAAACCGAGATGTGTATCTAAAGATGCATGTGTATCTAAACAGGTGCCTGTTTCAGGCACCAGGATAGCACTGGCAGCAACTAAAGAAATGAAGTCAGTTTATTAGATATATGTCAAGGCAAACCTTAAATAAAATATTAGACTTTGAAACTTGGCTCAGAGATAGCATTTTCCTCCCCAAATGGCTTCTACTAGAACAAGACTTTCCCTATACCCATATCAGAAGATGTAAATCTGACAGAAACATAGGATATTTAACCACACTCCCGTTCCAACTTTTCTGATCTCTTTATTTCACAGTAAGCTTTTGCTAAAGGTACTTAAGTAATTTTTTTGTCTTTGATTCAGAAAATTGTGACCTAGAGTGGCATAAACAAGCATGAAAAAAACGAAAAATAAGCCAAAATAAAATTTGAAGCAGTCATGTTGAAAACGTACAAGATGAATGTTTTCTAAAATTTAAAATGTATGAACTGCAAATTACTTATGGAACATGAATAAGTACCTCACAGACTGCTGACAGACCTTCAAATACTAGTCTCCTTCACTTCCAGTTCTAAAACTGAAGGAAATATTTTAAGAGATGACAGTATAATAAATTTAAAGCCTGGTTTCTTGCTGCTTGCACTCTCACAGAAGGATTATCTCAAGGCTAATGACACAAGCAGTGATATTCTTGTTTTCCTGGGACACCTACAAAAGCCTTCCTTGCTCTTCCTTTGGATTCCCTCCCCACTGCTTATGCTGAAACAGCATCCTCTCTCCATCCTTAGAGAGGTTTCTCTCTTCAAGTCACCTCTTCATTACCAAGAAGTTTAAAGGCTATTATCTGTGTTGCTGCAGTTCAAGCCCAGTTGACACCACTGCAGGGTCAGAAGAACGAAGGAGTTCAGAACTTGCACAGGAAAGGCCAGTAACTGGCTGACCAAATGCAGAATTCTTTTCCTGAGGCAATGTGAATGCCTACCTGAGGCAATTTGAGAAGCATAAGCCCAGGGAAAGAATCTAAATCAAACCTTTGAGCTTGGGCTGCAAAGGAAGTTAGGTCCCCTTACAGGAATATGCCTCAGACCTATCCAAGGAGGCTGAAATTGACTTCAGAGTATGTGGTTAATACCTACACTTTTTGCTGTAAAGTCAAATATTTTATTTTAGGAAGGACTCTACAGGGCAATATCATTGTCAAAAGCAATTTCTATTATCAGATCTAATCTTAAAAAGTTGTAAACGTGTTAAATGTGTGGCAGAAATCACTTCTATCAAATTAACTCCTCTATTTCTCTTTATTCCACTTTACAGGATTTTATCTCCTTCATAACACTGCTTCTCCAATTTACTCAGGCACAGAACCTTAGGAATTGTTTCTTCATCTTCTGATGCATTTTTCCTGCCTCAAGTTCACACTGTGCACACACTTAAGCGTGCAAAAGGAGAGGAGCAAGAACCTTCCAACCCTGTGTATGTGGGGTCCGGCAGGGGCACAGACCAGACCTTGACGTTACCTCCTGCCAGCACTTTGCTAAATAAGCCAGTATCCTAACGTTTGGCTTCCTGTTATCATACCACCTGTACTTGGCCTACACAGATCTCCGTGGCCAATTTAAAGCATCAGGAACAAAACAAACACAGGAGGTCCAGAGCAATTTTTTAAGAGGATCTACATCACAGACCTGGGGCACGTTCTCCTCACAGAAATACAATGTAACCAGAAGTCCATGTAGAGAAAAAAAACTAACTAACCAATGCTCACTGTAGCAATGATAATAACTGACCATCTGCAACGTGTAACTAAAAAGATGAAAGCTGAAAACAACTCTGGGGCTACTCCAATATGCAACTCAGTCCAGTTTACAAACTCAGGGCTTTCTGTACACACACCCAAGTCTGGGATAATGCTAGAAAATGTGTTTTTGTGATCATGTGTCACAATAGAAGGGAATACCGAAGAACAGAGACCTGGATTAAATGCAAAGGTCAAGTTTACACACTGATTTGTTCCTGTTCTCTAAACAAACACCAAAGCTTTCAATAAGCCAAGAAAAATGTTTAAGGTACCCTGCATGAAATCAAACCCAGCTTTTCCTATAGGACATGCATGCTCAGTTGTGAGGAGGAACGTGATGTAAATACATACAAACAGGCATGGTACAGCATTTTGAAAGGAGAAATGAAAACGGGTGAACAGGCATGCTGAGGCACATATTGGGTAAAAGTCCATTCACATATGTTGAACTGTGATGTTAACAGGTATATTCATGCTGAGCTGTGTGGTGTGAACATGAATCTTTAGGCACATTGATGGATTTGGTACGTACACACGTGCTGAAATGTGTCTGCAGGGCTCAGCTTCAGCCCTGTACAGAGGCTCTCATCTCACATCATCAGCATTAACATTATAGAGACACTCTCAGTGCCCAACAGTATTGCCATCAGCCTGAAACCACACACAGTAGCTACCTCATCCAGATGAGGTCTGAGATGCAGGCATTCACTGCTAATTTGCCCTCGCTATCCTTTACAAATCCTGTGCATACCTACAAGTGCTATCTCAAATCCCCCTCACAATCAGTAAAATATTTCCTGAAAGGCTTCTGAGTATTCTCAAGGTCTTCCCGTATTGCCAAGAAGATGCTTTACCAAAATCACATGTCCTGACTATAAGAATCAGTGACAGTAAATTACTGATGGTCTTGCATTCTGATTTGCTGAAAGAATTGCATAGTGTTCACTGACAAGTACCAAATGGGGCTGTGTGCATGCATAGCCAGGGGAGAACGCACCCAAAAGACAGAGATTTCAATTTATTTCTATACCAGTCTGGTTCTTGAAAATATTAAAAAAAAAGTGGAACAGTAAGACATATTTGTTTAAGTATATGCTCTATAAACGTGTGCACCAACTGAAATACTACCAAACATTGACAGATTTATGCAGAGTAAAATCTTTTAAAGTAGCAGAGTGTTGTTCAAAAACATCAAGGCAGTAGATTCCTTACCAAAGTAACAGTTAGACAAACATAGTGAATATGATGCATTTTTCCCAAACCATGTCCAAAGGGACATGGTTTAATGAGAACTATTGGTGATAGGTGGACGGTTGGACTGGCTGATCTTGTAGGTCTTTTCCAACCTTGATGATTCTGTGATTCTCTGATTCTTTTCTCAAAAGAAGCAAGCCTCAAAGAAAACCCCAACAAGAATTTCAAATGTATGTATGTATGTACGTATGGCTTCCTGTACCTCACAGCTAAAGGCCCGTCCAGCCACTCTAACTGTAAGAGTATCTACATAGCAACAAGAACAGTATGCACAGCACAACATCTTTGCTATAACTGCAGTATGAATAGCATTTATATCAACAGCATTTATGTTACAGGCTAGAGAATAAATATTATGCCTAAAAGAAAATTCAGAAATATGAAAAAAATACTTATTTGAAGCAGGATTGCAATTAGATTTTCTCAAGAGTTAAGCATTCTTGCAGATACGCCTCTACTTCCAGCAGTGTTGTAAGCTTCATGATTTAGCTGGGTAAGTAATCTATTACAGGTTATATACATCTTTCATTAGCTTCATGGTTTGTTGTTTTTTGTTTTGTTTTGTTTTTTTGTTCTTTTTTGAAGGATTTGTTCTGACTACTGTGGCTGACTTCCTACGCAAAAAGACAACTATTTGTCTGAGTTACAGAATATCAACGAAGAAACTAAATATTTTGACTGGAAAGTGACTGATGCTGAATCCATTACTTAACTTGTTAAAAACAGAAGCATACTGCTCATTTTTATTTGACTTGCTTCCTTTTTAGCTTCTGAATCTTGTAATGTATTTCTCTAGTGAGTGCACATACAATGAACCCCCTTATACTTTCCCCCTACCTCTTGATGTACTTTCTCTGCTCACTTAAATATATCAGGGTATTTATAACTATCACTATCAGTTCCTGTTCATTTCAAATATGCTTATGACATTTAAAAATCCCCTCCAATTTTTCACATAGGAAGGGCAAGTATTGCACTCAATACTGTGTTCAAGAATGGTAGTAGATACCCATCTGACAGATTTTAAGTGTATTAATTAAAACTAGAGGATTTAACCAACCATACTTAGAAATACTTGGCAGATCTCCACCTCAGCTATTAATCCCATTTTAAATGAAACCAGGGAAAACAACTCAAGAAAATCCTTACACCCTGGATCCCTGCTAGTATGCTGCTCTATTAAATCTATTAACTTCCAACTTTCATTTTATTTAATTTCTGCCTGATAAGATTTTCATCAGAGAAAGAAGAGCAGATTTCTCAGAAGTCATCTCAAGTCCAACTAGAGGTCAACATTTCTCTACAGACATGCACGCACAATCTGGCTGTCCAACACACACCTCATTCAGAAACACTCTACAGAAAATACTCTGCCTCTTCACATGCTTTGAACTAAACTCATGAAACAACGCTTATGAATCTGTACGAATGTTATGAAGCTTAAAAATGAGTTATAAAAATTCATAAAATTGTGATTCTAAGAGGTCTTGAATAAGCCATATTTTCAACTCTGCTTGACAGCTTGGACGTTACTATTTACACTGCACGTATCGATGTCAAGCAAAGAAGGGTTCAACTGAAAAGAAAGAAAACAAAGAGAGCACTACTCTCTACTGACCACACCAGTTTATCTTCTTTGGCAGGAATAAGGTAAAGGAAGTTCAAAGGCACCATCTTTATGAGGCTAGAGAGGGAAAACAGTATTTTAATTTTTTTCCATGGTTCTCACAGAGCATGGAGCTCCCAGCTTCAAGGCAACATCAGCAGAATTCAATCACAAGCCACACAGGGACTCCCACTATCTATACCCGAGGCAGTATACTATAGCCCCTTCTCCAGTTCTACATAGTATGCTCCTTTTCAAAATTATTGTTTGATTACTAATCAACTCAGGAGCAAGAAAAATTCCACTGAAACAATCCTGCCAGAAAGCCAGGTGGTGACCTGGGTACAGGCAGCCCATATACTGACACTCCCTGATCAGTCCGGTATCCTAACAGCAGTGCCCTGTGCTGCCTTGAGATTTGCCTGAAGTACTTCCCTATCTCTATTTTATCTGTCTTGGATCTCCCACCCAACACTGGCAACAGCCTCACACTGATCCTCTTCAGCTTGCCAGGCAGCATTCCATGGGTGCAAAGTGCCACGAATGCGTCTTGAGAACACAGATAGCTCAGCCCATCTTCACATACTTGCAGTAAATGTTCTGGAGAAATCACAAACCCTAAATTAATGATTTCCACTGGATTCACCTGATTGACAACTTCAGCCATGTTTAATGATAAAAAGCCCCCAAAGAATTATTATGCATTCAATTCAGGCTTTTAGTTCAAGCATGGAAACCCTGAATTCCTAACTTTATCCTAAGCCCTACTGCTCACCCACCAATACTCTACCTTTGGTATCTGTAGTTCCCCATCTTTTTTTTTTTTTTTAAACATTTTATAGTTAGTTCTAAGACACAAAAGCAAATACTCAGCACAGTACAGATAACTGTCAGCAGGAACTATGCTCATCATACTTACCTAGGTAAGATTAAGATTATCTCTAACAAGGAATGCTTTTTGAATCAGGGACTACATACAACAGCACTGTCAAAAACCAATGAACTAAATAAAGTAACAAATAAATGAACAAAAACTTTCCTTTCATGGAATTGCATACAGAAGAAAAAAAAAAACAAAATCAAAAAGACAACAGAGATGATACTTCATTCTGAGTTAATGTGGAGTTAATGAGCAATTTCAGACTCCACCTGTGTGCCCTGGCAGATGTGAATATAAAGCCTTACAAACCAGAGTACTTATCCAAACAAACTGTGCTTGACTGCCATTTTCTGTCACACTACCATGACAGCACTGAATGTTTCATTCAAAACATGTGATTCCACATCCTCTGATAATACAAAACGGTTCCAGCATTTTGTATACTACAACTTCAGCTCCATCAGGTTTGGTAGAATATACATCAGTATTACAAGAAAATTCAAACTGTGCCATCATGAAATGTATGTATATAAAGATATTAAAGATATAGAAAAATAAACACAAGGTACCTCAGTATGGAATTACATACTATGCTTCCATTTCCTGGAACACCATGGTAGTGACTACAAGATAAAGTTGTGCAAAAGATCAGAAAGGATATGCATAGCAAGGTTTTCCCAGCTAAATGCACCACTTGGTCACTTTTCCTTTGCCCCTACATCCCTTCTCCCCCCTCACACTGAAACATACCCAGCACAATTAGCTCACCCAGTGCAAAGATTACAATTTAAATGGAGAACAAGAATGTGTGTGTGAATATTTGAAGAACAACAATAGAGACAGGAAAATCTCACACCTTACAGCAACACTGCAAATCACACTGTGATAAGGTGCAGCGTCACAGTACAAATACAGTTAACAGCGATTCCAAAGATTTCCTACTTCAGGGATAAGAGTTAGCAGTTAAACCTCTGACAAAGTAACTAACCTGGGATTCTAACAGTGGACTCCACATGAAGAAATTTTAATAGCTCCCACAAAGATCACAAACACTACACAATGAAATTGCCATGACAGTTATTTATGCAAGTGGCAGAGAAAATAAATAAATTATAAAAAAAAAAAAACACAGCACATTAGCTAACTTTTAATTATCATTCTGGATTTTATTTTTCAAGAGAAACCTCAAAGTACTCTCACATTTATTCAGTGTTAAGTTTACATTCAGTTTCTTAAGTCACTTAAAAATCAGTAGTTTAAAAATATACACAAGTGCTCCCCAAATTGTTAAAGTTTAACAGAATAGAAAATCTTCCATGGCTACAGATTTTCAAGGAATCTGCAGGCACTGAGAAACAACCAGATTGGAGTATTTCTGTACAATTGCTACAACCCAGTTCAAGACTAGCTGAATTGGAAATGAGAAGCCTTTTCTTCTCTCTTTCTTTCCTTGCCTATTTCTCCCCTTTCAACCTTTTTCTTCCATTTGGGAGAAAACATACACTTTATGTCTGAGATACAGATCGTTTACTTCGGCCAGGTTGTTTGCTTTTGCCTTTTTTGGTTTTGTTTCCCCTTCCAGTTCTATTTAGGTTTTAAATAACCACAAAAACAGAAGGGGAGGTGGTGGGGAGAAGGAAGAAAGGTTCAAGTACACATAGAATAAGTTTTTAAACTTTAAGAGGCAGATTCACTTTGATTTATTGCTTAAATAGATAAGGAACACTTTGAATGTCAGATTTAACATGAAGGCAGTTCTTTATACAAAATATATTTTTTTGTCAATTCCTAAAAAAGTTAATTGCATAAAATTTGCATAGTCTGTATTCACACTTTTTACTTTCATCTGAGGAAACATGCACTGCACATACAACTGATGCTTCAGTTACGTAGAAGAACCCAGGCCTTTTTACTGTTGTACCTACTGAATAAAACAGCCTACAGCAAGCTCTTCACAAAAGCACATACTTTGTATAATTTGTTCCTCCAGTACTTAATGACTGGTTGCCTTTTACAATTTGATACATGATTCATAACTTGTAGTTCTGCAAAATAATTCCTTACTGCAGTGGAATGGAATTTTTCCGGAATGTCTCCCTTATATAGTAAAGAAGCTCCCTTTTACCCCAAAATTGTATTTTGGGGCAATGGGGGGGGGGGGAAGAAAAAAAAAAAAGAGAGAGAAAAAAAATTAAGTTGTTAAGTAACCTCCTAGAATTCAGTTAGAGGCTTAGAACAACCCATGCCACACAGTGGCAAGCATTTTGAGCATCTTTCAACACTGTATCCCCCACTCCAAATTGTCTTCCTCTGCTCCCCTTTAATCTCATCCTGTTTGCACCCAAGCCCTTCAGTTCTTTAAAATTGCTTAGATTCAAACATATATCTTCATTAATTCTTGCTTTATTATCTTTAATACAGTCACTTTCTTCAGGTCTCACTTGCTCCCCTTTAACGTCTTTACCAAACGTGCATCTACTGCATACCTCAGCTGTCTTTATCCAGATTCTTATTGCTCAAAGTTCAAGTTCCCACCAGCCCAGAGTCAAGGATTACTATACTGTGGCTACTGAAAGACATTCGCCACTTCAGTGTAAGGAACCAAACAAAGTTCAAATGCACAAAACATTAAGGTAAGTGTTCAACTTAATTGTATATAACTAAAAAACACAGAATCAAGATTTTTTTTTTTTCAAATACAAAAAACATATCAGTCATCTACTATCTATAATCACACTGAAAGCTAATCAGTGACATGATTCTAGAATCGGTGTTACTCAAAGCTCAGTATAACAGGATACGGAAAACATTAATAAGATTTGTTATATGGTTCACAAGACATCTTGTTTTCTTCCAATCTCTCCTTTGCCTTTCCAGCCCTCTTCACCTCAACAACTCCAGCCTAGGCCTCCCAGGACACTATGGTGAATAGAAAGAAGCTGTGTATGCTGCATTATTTCCAGACTCTTCCAAGTGTGCAGAGCATGCCGGCCGATGACAAATATACAACACAAAATAAGACAGCCCAACTTTTCCTTTTCTCCCCCCTACTCTCCTGCCAGTCTAAAACGTGTAAGATTCATTAAAATTTAAAAAAAAAAAAAAAAAAAAGGATACATGGCATGGCATAGTCACTTAGACTGTGCTCTACGAAGCCAAACTTAATGAAAAGCTTACACAATGATGTAAATATTAAACACATTGCAAAGAAACAGGAGTAGCTAATGCAATTCTGTGCTTTACTTACTTCCTTCCAGCAGAACTCATATTTCTAACCACTCATTTCTTCCCATATGCAGCACCTCTACCATGTCCTTGGTTTCACTGCTACTACGTTCTCTTTTCTAAACATGTGAGACTCATCCTGGCCAGTTTTACAGTGAGCTTTACAGAACAGGAGCAAGACTGCAAAGCTGTGCTCAAATCCACACACTCTATAAAGTCCTTCCTTCTCTTCAATGCAGTATTGTAGTTAGAGGTTACCCTGAAACCCTTAATAGCATGCAAATTCTCTAGAAAACTGCAGAATATTCCAAGACTTCAGATTCAGCTTTCCACTTCAATGTCAGTGCAGTCACATGCTATCGTAATATAACTTAGGGCAACAGATATGTCTATTTTGATGAATCTGCAAATAGGTGAATACTGCGAGGACCTCAAATTTACTTCAGTAATACAAAATTTTTACTTGCACGTAACATTACTGTGCAGGCTTAATGTGCTCATTTTCTAAGAGTAAACAACAAGAAAATCCCTCTTCAGTCCACTCAAAAGGATTTGTTTTGCCATAATTAAGAGAGACCAAAATAAGAAAATAAGTGGCCAAAATTTTACAAAAATAGAAGGCATTAGAAATGTAAATCGCTGTTTAAGAAACTAACTCCCAGCATTTGCTTTTGCTTTCCATATAGTTCACCACAGCAGATAGTTCCTACACCACTAAAGGAAAGACACATCTGAAGACATTCCAAGATATACAATCAAATGTTGCTATCTGCTCGCATATGTAAAAGCCTTGGAGACTTTGCTCAATTTGATTCTTACTACCGCTAGTGATTATTTCTCAAATTTCCACATCTGATTTTTATCTGCAGCATTACAAGTTCTCATTTCCACATCAGCACGCCCCTCAGCAGTACGATAAGCAGTAAGGCACTTTCCAGAATGAGGATGATAAATAGTCCCATCTTCTTTGAAATGCCATATAATAATTTCTGGGACAGGAGATCCGTCTTTTGGGCAGCTCCTCATACCTATGAAATCCTCTTGCTCAGGGACTTCAGCACACAGCTCTGTTACAGAGTTAAATCTAAACTCTTTATTTGACGTGTATTCAAAAAATTGATTTCCTCCTTGACCATGGCATCCAAAGAGAGAAAGGTGAGCCCCAGTAGGATTATGCTCTGGTAAAACGTAGTCAAGGCATTCTGACGATATGCCTACACTGCGGACAGCACCATGCCAGCCAGGACGATCTTCTGGTACATGCAACTCGGAAAAGACGTTTCTCAAATACCAGCTAAAACTCTTGCACTTCAAACGCTCTCTTAGTAGCTTCCTCTCAGAAATATCTCCGTAGTTTTCTTTTCTAGCTGGAGGATTTCTGTTGTAGAAGTGTTCTTTATACTCATCCATCCACACCTCAGCAGCACGCGCTGTGTTCTGAAGGAAATTCGGTCTAGCATACGGAGCACGCTTTGGAAACACGTGGCCTACATGGGAGCACGGATGAATTTCTAGCGTGCCTCCGCACTGCCACACTCTAAACGATAACTCTAAGTTCTCTCCTCCCCAGACATCCATTCCCGTATCGTAGGTACCCAGGTACTCAAAATACTTCTTGCTGACAGCAAACAAGCCCCCGGCCATAGTTGGGGACCTGATTGGGTCTATTTCGGATTTGCGCCTCAGCCGTTCGTGTTTCGGCACTGAGTGCCACTGGAACGTCAGTCGCCAGTCAAAGCCCCCGATCATGGGCTCCGCTGACTGCATGTAATACTCGAATGTGTTCCAGTCGATGGTGTCAATAACAGGACAGATCACAACGGTCTCATTCTCGGCAATTCTCTCAAGCAATGGTTCTAACCAACCGGAGACACACTCGCAGTGACAGTCGAGAAACGTGAGGACATCACCAGTAGCAAAGGTAGCTCCAATTAAGCGCGCGCGAACCAACCCTTCCCGTTTGTTGGTCCGTATTAAACGAACTCTTTTCAGGCTGCTTATGTACTTCTCAAGGTCAGTTTTCAAATACACTTTATCACTCAAATCATCCACCAATATAATTTCTTTCAGAAGCACTGACGGAGAAGTTTCGAGAACGCTGTGCACTGTCCGCAGCAACGTGGACCAGGCTTCATTGTAGAAGGCGATTACAACAGACGTCGTGGGCAGCCTTCTGTAGTTGTACGATTTAGTTTTACAGCCACTCATTCGATTGTCTTCAATGTGCCGATGGAGAGAGATTTTATCACTCAAATAAATATTAATCGCATACTTATCGATCAGCTCTGCTTCCTGTTTCTTCTCCTCGGGGCTCAGCTGCAGGCGAGTGGGCTTGCCCCATTCTCCCGGGGCATAAGAATCGGGCGGGGATTTGTCATAAACCGGGCGAGCCAAATCCACCGCCTCTTCTGCTCCGTCCGTAAAGCGCCGCTCCCATTTCCCTTTGGAGATGCTCTCCCCGGCGAGGGAGGCACCGAAGGAAGAAACAGACAGCTCCAAAGCGAAGTAGGCGACCATCAAGAAGCCCAGTAACGCGCAGCTTCTGCGGACCCACGTCCACCTTCTCGCCAGCCGGATCCTCATGGCAGCCCCTCGCGGCAGCCCCTCGAAGAGCGGAGCTCGGGGAGCCGCCGTCGGCTTCCCTCGCGCCCCCGGCTGCCCCCGCGCGGAGCTCGGGCCGACACCGGGGGTGCGGCAGGCCGGGCCGGGGAGACGAGGGGCGGCAGAAAGGCACGGCGCAGCCCCCGCACGGCCCCGGCGCTGCCCTCGCTTACTTGCTAGCCCGCTTACTTCCTCCTCCCCCCCCTCCTCCTCCTCCTCCTCCTCCCCCTCCCCCTCCCCTCTCACAGCGGGACAAACCCCTCCCCCGCCCTGTGGTTTGCTCAAAAACTTGTCGCTTAAGGAAGGGGCAGAGACTCGCCGCCCGGCCGGCGCGGGAGGCCGCCCCGCCCCCCGGACCCGCTCCCGGAACCGCCGCCGGAGCGGCTCAGCCCGGCGGGCGGGGAGAGCCGCCTCCCGCCCCGCGCACTCACCGAGCTCCGCGGCGCTCGCGCTGAAGGCGACGCCCGTCACCGCCGCCCCGTGGCCTCCGAGGGGACGGATCAAGACCGGATCCTCCTGAGGGAAAGCGGCGCTCCGTCAGAGCCGTGGCGGAGACCCGCGCCCTCCGCCGCCCCCCGTCCCGCTCCCTTACCAGCGCGGAGGCCATGGGCGGAGCGGGCTGCCCGAGCGACGCCTCAAACCCCGCGCGCTGCAGGCGCGGCCGGTCGAGCCCCGAGCTCCTCCGCGGCGCCCGCCTCGCGTCCCGCGATCCGCCCATTGGCGGCCACGCGGGGGGAGCGGGGCGGGGCTGTGCCCTGCCGGCACCCGCTCTCCTCCCCGCCGTCCGTACTCGAGCTTTTCCCTCCCCGCCGACGAAAGTCCGTCGTTTTTCTGCGCTGTAGGAGCGTCGCCCTAAGCAGCAAACGTGGCGAGGGGTGCCTGAGGGCAAAGTCAGGAGTCAGTCTGCTGTGCCTCGGCTGCTGTCGGTGCTTTTCTCTGCCTCTTCCTTCAGGGGAGCTGGGGAGAGGACAAAACCTTCAGAGCTGGTGGAAGTTATGGCCCGCATGTCCTAGATCTTCCTTAAATTAACACAGAACAACTTGAAGTTGTAAGTAGCACCTCAGTGAGCAATTTTGAATTAAACAAGCTTAGCTAGTATAGACCTTTTTTGTTTCCCCCCCCCCTTTCTTTCTTAACCTGCTCGTGCTTTACAGATTTCCCAGTTAGTGTCTGTGTTTGTATCGCACAGAATTGGCTTCAAACGCTCCTTTAATGATTCACAAAATGGCTTGGATTGGAAAGGACGTTAAAGCCCATTCATTTTCTATCCCCTGATATGGGCAGGGTCGCCATCCACTAGACCAAGTTACTCAGGATCCCATCCAACCTGGCCTTGAACCAGGGATGGGACATCCACAGTTTTCCTGCGCAGCCTGTTCCACTGCCTCACCACCCCCGGGGGTAAAAAATTTCAATATCTAACCTAAATCTCCTCTCCTTTAAACTGTTCCCTCTTGTCCTACCGCTATTTGCCCACATAAAAAGTCTGTCCCCTTCCTGCTTATAAACTCCCTTTAAATACTGAAAGGTTGCAGTATGGTCTGCCAGGAGCCCTCTCCAGACTGAGCATGCCCAGCTCCCTCAACCTTTCTTCTTAGGAGAGGTGCACCAGCTTTCTGATCGTCTTAATGGCCCTTCTCTGGACCCGTTCCAACAACTCCATGTCCCTCCTGTGCTGGGGGCCCCAAAGCTGTATTCTGTACTCCAGATGGGGCCTCACAAGGGCAGAGGAGAGGGGGACAAGCACCTCCCTTGTCTTGATGGCCACCCTTCTTTTGATGCAACCCGTGATACAGGTGGGCTTCCCATCTGCAATGCTTTAAAAAAGAACAGGTAGACTTTTTGTTCTGTTTAAACAACAAAAAAGTTACTGTTAGTAGTGATGCGAATGTTTGTGCAGCCTTTCAAATCCTTAGATACGGAAACCAATCCCAAGGGAAAAATACTATTTCAGTAGTTATGCTAGGATAAATAGGTAACAGTAATTGGCAAATGGAGGGTTATGATTGCTATCAAATTGTCGTTCAATATGCAGATGTTCATGAGGAAATAGCTTATACTACAATTACCCCCCCCCTTTTTTTTTCTTTTTTTCTTTTTTTTTAATCTAGCCTGCATTTTTATAGCGTTTCATCTGACATTGAACTCAACATCTATAGAATCAGGTTAGTAATTAGGCCAACATGTAAGATTGGTCAGTTACAGAACAGCTCCAAATCAATTATATTTAACCATGAAATGTAGATTTAAAATAGCAATTTAAAAATGCTGGAAAAAGCAGGATTATCTCAAGTATATGAAAAAGGTTTCCATTATTTCTAGTCAGACCTTTCATTACATGCTGGCTATTTGACTTTACAGCTTCAGAGCCAAAGAGAAGTCTTTTAAAAAATATATGGTGGAATATATTGACTTTAACTTTGACCTATGTAAAGCTACAGCTTTATGCCATCATTTGTTCTTGGTTTGGCACTGTATTTTTCCACACAGCACTCTAATCCATCCCTTCATGTTAGCTTCCATGAGTTAGTTATTGCAAAGTAAGAACCTAGCATTAAAAAATTGGTAATGATAAGACTTAGTTGTCCCACATTCTGCCATGTTGTAGGAATACTGAGGAATCCTCAGTGAGCTCACTTGTCCTCCTTACCACTACTGAAGTTTTCCAGCCACTTGTTTACTGTTTTTCCAGCTATCCCATTTCTCCTAGGGTTTATTGACTGTGAGTGAAGCCTATCAGCAGGGAAACAGCCAAGTACCTGTGAGCTGTACGCATCTGGGAAACAATTTTAGTACCAGTTAAAGTTGCTGTGTTATATTTTCTGAGAGAAATTACCCTCTGCTTCTGTAATTCAGTGTTGTAATATCTCAGTATTTCTGGTATCTTGTGTTCTGGAAGTCAGTGGGCAGGAGTACTTGGCATTATATTTACAAGCTGAGATAAACATGAGTCAGCAGTGCGCTCTGGCAGCCCGGAAAGCAAATGGGATCCTGGGCTCCATCAGGAGAGGGGTGGTCAGCAGGGATAGGGAGGTGATTGTCCCTCTCTACTCTGCTCTTGTGAGGCCCCATCTGGAGTACTGTGTCCAGGTGTGGAGCCCTCACCACAAAAAAGACATGGAGATTTTGGAAAGGGTCCAGAGGAGGGCCACAAAGATGATCAGGGGACTGGAGCACCTCCCCTACGAGGACAGGCTGAGGGAGTTGGGTTTGTTCAGCCTGGAGAAGAGAAGGTTGCGGGGTGACCTCATTGCAGCCTTTCAATACCTGAAGGGAACTTACTCCCAGGAGGGGTGTAAACTCTTCGAAAGGGCTGATAATAGCAGGACTAGGGGAAATGGTTTTAAGTTAAGAGAGGGAAGATTTAGGTTGGATGTTAGGGGGAAGTTCTTTACTAGGAGAGTGGTTGGGTCCTGGAATAGGCTGCCCAGGGAGGTTGTGGATGCCCCGTCCTTGGAGGTGTTCAAGACCAGGTTGGACAGGGCTCTGGGCAACCTGATCTAGTAAAGGTGTATGTTTGGTGGCCCTGCTAGGCAGGGGGGTTGGAACTACATGATCCTTGAGGTCCCTTCCAACCCGGATCATTCTGTGATTCTGTGATTCTGTGATAAATGGGAGTTAAGTAATAAAGAATCTTTCTCCTTTTACTGCCTTCACATCTGCTACATTTCCAGCAGCTCAGTATTTTTACTCATTTTAGAGTATTGTCAATTAACAAAAATCTGTACCTGACCCCTAAAATTCCTGACATAGTGAATGGTGATAGGCACAAAGTGAAGAAAGGACTGCAACTACTGAAAGGAGTGTGGATATCACTATTTCTATTGGCTGAAAGTTTCTCAACTTTCAGGGTTTACAAAGTTATTATGTTCCTTGCTGCTATCCCTCACCTGAGGGCATTTTGAGGTCTCCCAAATGATTGTAGGAGATGAAGTACTCCCTTGTTGCAGATATATAATTAGCTATAATAATTGTATCTATAAAGCTGGCAGGTAATAGTCTTTATGTAGATTTCTCATTAGCATGCATAGATTTTATTTTTAGAATGATTTTCTGATTCTTGAAACTCCTAATTATTTAGTAAAATTATGAGTTGACATTAAATTTTTTTTATGGTTGAGAGCAACTGTTCTGTAATGTACAGCTGCAGTCTACTATACTGGGTTGTTGTATGCCATGATGGCAATGACAAATGGTGAATCAGAAGATATCTTCCAAGCATAATGCCTCAGCAAGCCACTGCTTTATCACCTGTGATGTTGTTCTCAGATACTGAGTTAAGGTAGTATATTCATGTCCAACCAGAAACTGTGTGTATAGAAGAATGCTAAGATTGTAACTCAAAGTTATGTGGGTTACCTGGTTACAGTAAGGAAGGACCTAATTAAATTATGTGTTGAATTTAAGGTATTCAAGCATAGACAAACTTAGGACTTTTCTTGCATATATGTTGCAATGCATACATAAATTAAGTTGAGCACATATTATTTCATAATTACATAGGTAATAATGCATGTGGCACTAGGGATGAATTGATCTCCACTGAGAATTCCATCCTATCTCATAGGAGGACTTTATAACATTAGTATTAACACAGAGTTTCAATGTCATATCATTCTTCAAGGTAAAACTGAGAGCCCTACTTTTATGCTGTGGAATCCCATCAGCAGTGACTCCTAACACAGCTGACCCCACAGGGCACTAGGGTGAACCTTTTGCAATGGGGAGAGGCTGGTGTTGGCTGTGCAGCATGTGGGAGCCAGGCAGTTCCAGTGTACCCTGGGTGTTGGGGGGGGGGGGGGGGGGGGGGGGGGGGGGTGTTGGGGGG
>JAPSGF010000006.1:2168583-2242381 GCA_035772895.1 Perdix hodgsoniae | reverse complement strand
GGGGGGGGGGGGGGGGGGGGGGGGGGGGGGGGGGGGGGGGGGGTGAGATGTGCTTTGCCAAGGTGGAGTGGGTTTGTAGCTTAGCTGCTGGAGGATGGAGGAGAAAACAGTCTCAGGACATGTGGATTATATGATTAATAGAATTGCCTGGGTTGAACAGGGCCACTGTGATCATCCAGTTTCAACCCCCCTGCTATGTGCAGGGTCGCCAAC
This sequence comes from Perdix hodgsoniae, assembly GCA_035772895.1. Lineage (NCBI taxonomy): Eukaryota > Metazoa > Chordata > Aves > Galliformes > Phasianidae > Perdix > Perdix hodgsoniae. The sequence goes on along the minus strand of JAPSGF010000006.1, from coordinate 2,242,168 downwards.
CACTGGACCAGGCTGCCCAGAGCCACATCCAGCCCTGGATGCCTCCAGGGTTGGGGCATCCACAACCTCCTTGGGCAACCTGTTCCAGTGCCTCACCACCCTCTGTGTGAAAAACTTCCTCCTAGCATCTAACCTAAATCTCCCCTGTCTCAGTTTAAAACCATTCCCCCTTGTCCTATCACTATCCATCCTTGTGAACAGCTGTTCCCCTTCCTGCCTATATGCTCCTTTCAGATATTGGAAGGCCACAATGAGGTCTCCCCAGAGCCTTCTCTTCTCCAAGCTAAACAAGCCCAGTTCCCTCAACCTTTCCTCACAGGAGAGGTGCTCCAGCTCTCTGGTTGTCTTAGTGGCCCTCCTCTGGATCGTCTTGAAGAGCTCCACGCCCTTCCTGTACTGGAGCTGTTATGCAGTTATAGAACTATTGCAACTTTTTTCCGCTTGCATCTTTCCAATCTCCTACCTTGTTTTCTGCTGTGCTAAAAAGAGCTGTGAAATAAGACTGTAAGTAACTGTGGAGTGCTGTTGGTTTGGAGGAATTTTCTTATCAGTCCCATTAAAATCTGTTTACCAACAACATCTACAACATAAAAGGACTGCACGCCTGTACATACAGATTTGTAATGCAAGGGTAATTCAGAAGATGTCTGGTGTTACTTATAGTTTAAGACTCATATACCTGAGAGATAACTGGAAATTACCATTTGGGGATGACAGAATAGTTTATTTGAAGAAAGTCACTTGAAACTTTCAAAAACATTGTTTCACCTCAAAGACTTGTTGAAGGGCACTCATAGAAGTTTTTAGTGGGAAAGCTTGGTAGGTATATTCATTCTGTATTCTTACACTCTATGCATATATTATTGTATCAAATTATTTCCTTAGCCTGACAGATCAGATCAGCTGAATCTAACCAAAAATTGAAATTTAAGAAATGAGCAATGAGTAGATCAGAAGTTAGTTGTAGAGTGTGTTAAGTATCAGAATGCATATGATAAACTGAGAGAAAGTTCAGAAACATTTTTCTTGTTTTTGTGAGCAATCAAAGAAGGGAGGCATAAAAATTAGCTAAACCCCACGCATTGCTTTCCTGCCTTTTAACTCTTCATAAGACTGCAGGTCAGTAGACATTGAAAAGCATCTAGGTAGTACAAGATCTGTTTCCAAACAATGTGCTTTCAGCTAGAAGGTAGCTGTAGCCCATTCAAAACACCACAGTGTGCTCCTGGCAGACCTTTCATCAGCTGGTCTAAAAAACTTGAGGAGCCAGCAAACACTCCAGCTACAGAAACTCTAGATATTCTTGCTGTGGAAACAGGATGCTTTTTTGCCACTAAATGCAAGACAGAACCATAGTCAGATGCATCTGCTTCATGTCACTTCTTTCTACTCTTCACAAAAGGTGAAGGATATGATAGGAGTTTTATATTAGTGAAGTGCTCGTAACAGTATTATGTAGTTCAGGACACAGTAAAAAGCCTGATGAGGCTCTTATCAAAGAAAGGCATACGTGGCAAATTACCCAATATTTAAGTATTACTAGCTTAATTAAAATATTAATTTACATTTTACATCTAAATCTGCTAATGAGGTAGCTCAGGAATCCTGTTAAAATACATGAAAGTTATTGAATATTGAATGCTTTGTATTCATTAAAATAAGTGGCAGCCTCATGTAGATGGCTACGGAGTATTTGGTATTTATAATGTTCGTAATCTATATCTCTGTTCTATTTCCAAATATATTACATAATCTCCAATATGAATCTTCTAATGAATAGGAGTTGCAAATTTTTGAATTGCACTGGTTATAGCTATTATATTAGCTGTATTAAAACATTTGGATTCATTTATTTTTTGGATTTTTTTTTTTTTTTTGGCATGCAAGTCACATGTGTCTCTAAGTAGAAATTAGAAGGCAGCATTGTGTTTTAGATCTACATGGTTCTATAGTTCAATAACTATATAGTAGGATGAATTAAAATGTCAAGAGCTTTGATTCCTTAAATAATTAGTTTTATATTTGCATAGATTGATGAAACGGTGACAAATTTACATATATGGTCAGATGACTTTGTTAGGTGCCCTTGATTCTTGAAGGTATTCTTGAAATAGGGCAAGAGAGGAAGAATGTGTAATAGGGCATTGCTTAAGCACAGTACAGAAATACAGTAATCTAAATATAATTTGTAATGTTCACAGTAGCTTGCAGCTGATAGATTTTTAATTTTTTTTCCTTTTTCACTATATAATTTGTATTTTTATTGAAGGATACATAAGAGAACTTTAAGTGCCTGAAGGGAAACACCTGTAAAGAGAAACAGCAAAATTTACACTACAAAACAAATAACTGTCTAGGTTAGAAGCTGAGTGGCAGTTACTCTGCCAAAGAATTTGTCTTTAAGTCATTAGAATTTGTGAAAAAAATGGGTGTGTTATCTGAAGGGTTTTTTTGTTTGTTCCTTTTAATTAGGTATTTTTGTATGAAAGAAACGCATCTTTATAATGACTTCAGGAATTACATTTCTTAATGTTTCTCCACGAGTACCTTAAAAGCACAGCGAAGGTACTTCATGTAATAATATGCACTTCAAGTATGCTGTGAGCTGCATTTAAGCCTTAGTTTCACCTCCAATGTTCATTATAAATCATGGTCTCTGTAACGTACACATTTTGTTTGGACCTGTGAGCATACTTGCAGGCACTGATTTTTTTGCTGATAATTGGTTTGACTAGTAGAATTTTCTGGGATAATGGATAACTTCTCCCACTGGAGAAGTGGGCCCATGAGAACATAACGAGGTTCAACAAAGCCAAGTGTGAGGTGCTGTGCTTGGGCTGGGCAATCCCAGGTATTTATACAAACTGGGGGAAGATCTCCTTGAGAGCAGCCCTGCGGAGAAGGTCTTGGGGTCCTGGTGGACAAGAAGCTGTCCAACTGTGTTCTGGGCTGCATTAAAAAAGGCGTGGCTGGCAGGGAGAGGGAGGTGATTGTCCTCCTCTATTCAGCTGCTGTGAGGCCCCATCTGCAGTGCTGTGTCCAGGCCTGGGGCCCCCAGTACAGGGAGAACGTGGAGCTCTTCAAGATGATCCAGAGGAGGGCACTAAGACAACCAGAGGGCTGGAGCACCTCTCCTGTGAGGAAAGGTTGAGGGAACTGGGCTTGTTTAGCTTGGAGAAGAGAAGGCTCTGGGGAGACCTCATTGTGGCCTTCCAATATTTGAAAGGAACATATAGGCAGGAAAGGAAACAGCTGTTCACAAGGGTGGATAGTGATAGGACAAGGGTGAATGGTTTTAAACTGAGACAGGGGAGATTTAGGTTAGATGTTAGGAGGCAGTTTTTCACACAGAGGGTGGTGAGGCACTGGAACAGGTTGCCCAAGGAGGTTGTGGATGCCCCATCCCTGGAGGCATCCAGGGCTGGATGTGGCTCTGGGCAGCCTGGTCCAGTGGTTGGCGACCCTGCACATAGCAGGGGGGTTGAAACTGGATGATCACAGTGGTCCTTTTCCCAGGCCATTCTACAATTCTATGATAATCCTGCTATGGTGGTTTGTAGCCATAACATCACTACCCACATGCCACATGCAATTCTAACTTTAAGGAATATCTTTTCCTTTTCCTTTCTGTTCATAATGTTTTAACAGAGGACCAACACTGCTAGCAGTGTTTGCTGTGTTGCCAGAAACACGAGTATGTTGGTAAATAGATTTCTATTTCAGAGCACCTGCATCTAGTTATTCTAGAAATAAGCAACATTTTCTAAATAGATAAGTGGTATGATGACTGTTTCCATTGCATACAGAATCTGAGAAAATTGTGTAATCAACTTCAGCAAACTTTCTGGTAAAGGATGTTTAAAACCAGTGAACACTTATGTATTTTACTAGGTTCATGAAGTTAGAACAAGTTTTGAAGAATTTATTACAATGCAGCAAACATTAGAATAAATGTGATGCTTTGGCAGATGCCATATGTTATGGTGTCTGCAGATTATCTCCATTTAGTACAGTTGAATAATAACTTCATCTAACATTATGTGGTTATTAACTTCAAGAGTGAGTTAATGAAAACTGATGAACTGCCATGTGAAGATACCTAGCTTGATAAAATGTCTGCTTATTTGTACACCTCAAGGCAACGTTATTCACAAAGGAATTAATAATGAGAAGAAACTGATAAGTGGAATAAACAGGACCAAGCGAAACTAAAATAAATTTAAATAAAGATGAATTCTTGAAAGATGAACTCACTTACTCAACTGTAGTAGCTTTTCTTGAAGTCCAAATGTGGTGAAAACAAATTCTAAGGTGACAAATTTATGAATAAATGGTGGCTTAACATCTGTTTGTTGGATGTTACAGAAGATCCTGATATTTACACATAGCAGAATTCCTGTTGGCAGGTAGTTCATTGGGTTTACTATAAATCAGACTTTCCTAAAAGTAGATGGGTGACATTTTCAATGTAGCAGTGAAGATGTAGAGAATATAAGGACTGATGAAACCTTAATGCATTTTGCTTGACTAAGCTTTTACAAAAGAAAAATAGTGTATGCTTTCCATTTAAACAGAAAATGTAGAAAAATGATCTTGTTTTACCACCTGTAATTACAATTGATCAGAACACTTCAGGAACCCAAAAAGCTGTCAGAAACTTTTTAAGAAGATACCTTTTGAATGTAGATGGACAGCTATGAAGTAAACATAAGGAAATGAATGAAGGATGTTCAGATCTGAAGGCTGTGTAATAATCCAGAGCGTATCAGTGAGGGTGGGTAGCTGATAAAGTGCCAGTGAAGAACAAAGACAAGAATGTTGGGGCTTTTTTCCTCATCTTGAAGGAACAAAACAGAACGGGATGCATAAGTTTTCTCTGAGACTTTGGGGAATTATGGGATTGAATGAAAAAATAGAAGATGTGCATGTTGTTGCTAAATCAGGTACTTTGTACTGATATGAAGCTTTTTATTCAGAGATTGTGAAGTACTTTTCCAGTCTGACTAGTAGTTTGTTCTACAGGAAGGACTTTACTTACTCTTGAATTTCTGCAGAGACACACACAGTGCTGAATGCTGAAGACTGCTGTTGAAAAGATACATTGCAAGGAGTCAAATTTCATAGGGAATTACAGTAGAATCAGAACCAGAATTCATGTCTGACTCCAAATTCTTATTTCAGGGCTCCAAGAAATTATTGGCAAGCCTCCAAGGGAAATTAAAAAAAAAAAAATGTGGAGATAAAATTCTGAGTTGTAAGAGTTGTTTTTAATTAAGGCTACTTGCTAAAGTTACCTACTGGAGGGCATAACAGAATTTCACTTAACTAATGACATTTTCTGTTCAATAATCCTGATGCGTGCTTTGTGTCATACCTTGTTCAGATGCTGTTTCTTATTGCTCCTGTCTTTTACTGAATTGAAATCCACAGGATTGCATTTGGGAATTTCTGCTGCTTTTGTTTTCTGCTAGCTACTTGGTTTTTGTTTTGTTTTATGGTATCAGAGTCAAATTGGAAGAATGAGGGAACAGCTATTTCTGTATTTCTTGCGCTGCTTTGGATGTTTGCTTGAAATTTAAATGGTCGGAATAATAGAACTCTGGATTATACGCAGTTTATAGCAGGATATACTAAGTATGTAAACAGTACCTGGATTCATAGCATACTTTAAGACTGAGTCAGAATCCAAGGTTTGTTCTGAATGCTTCTTGCTTGTGTTGATAAAATTCTACATTTTGTTTAAGTATCTCCTGTCTCAGGGTAAAGCTTAATGGACTTTTCAGTGTCAGCAAGGTATGTCAAGGTTTGTGCAGTGACAGTATTTAAATATGCTAGTTTGACTAGCCTGTTTCAGGTGGTTTTTAAATCAAATTATTGTTCTAACTTTGAATTTTCTTGCATCCTTGTGCCGCATTTATGCTTAGCTGTCGTGCCAAAACAGACAAATAAACCTAGCAGCTAGCTGCTGCCAAAAGGGTCATCATCATTCCTTCTATTTCATACTGGCATTGATGCTCATCTGACCTAGGATAGAACCGTGCTAGACCAACAAGTGCAGTAGTGTGTTCTTCTTGTATTTATTCTTTAATGCGCCAGTTCTCCTCAGGATCAGATCAATGCTAATGCTGGTGCACAGTAAATGGTTAGAGTTTGCTGCTAAGTGTTGCACTATGGCTTTTGGTAGTATTTATTCTGTAGGCTCTCTTAGAGAGGCTGTCAAACGATATCCTTAGATGACTCATTTTCTAGGTTTCATCAGCATACAGTGCCACCACATCATCAGCTAGTAACAGCAACCTGATCTGCATCACAACTTGTAGTGTTATGCTACTGCTAAAAATAGGTCAACTCAACTAAAAACTTTTCTGATTGCTGTAAGGCTTATTAACAGTAAACAAGGTATTTTCAGTAATCACAGAGTAGTGCAACGTGTCCCTAATATTTCTCACACTGGTTCTCCTTCCCTCCTCTAATGTTTACAAACTGTGTGGTTGTTTACTGATTCCCACCCACTGGCTGTACAGTTTGTCTTTTGAACTTAGATGAAGATGAAAGAAATGGAGATAGAAAGGTGGATTTATAAAATAACTTTTTGGCAGATCATCAAGAGCATTTTTCTGCATATATAAATTGCTTTTGTAAATACAGCTTATGAATTTGCTAAACGAAGACTGTATCATAACATCTTGATTTTTCTCGTTGCTTTGTTTATTCTTCAACTGAAAGTTGCTGTCAGCTGGTCACCAGGTAGGACCTTGAGATTAAACTGCCTTCTATTAAGTATGCACACTAAACAACATGGATTTTGCCCCCACAACCTTGAGTTAATCTCTTATTACTTGTCTCTTCCTGTCACACTGAGCTGAAATATCGTCTGTTCATCAAGCTTCTGCTCTGCCTCTATATTTTGATGGGCTAAGAACACCTCTGGATTGCCAAGTTCCACCTTTTCCATAAGTTTCTTCTTTGCCTGGTATTCTTAGTCTATATGAGATAGTGGAGAGAGGCTCTGCTGTCCTTTCTGAGATGAAATTGCTTTTTTTTATTTGTGCCATTAATTTCACATTTGCATTTTACAGTTTGGAGTTAAAAAAGCACAGGTTTTGTACTTCTTTTCTTATTTGGATTTTATAGAAGTTCCCATTCGTATTAGGATTTTTAACTGAAGATGATACTCAACCTTGCTTTTTTTGTGATGGGACTAGAGGAAGCAGTAATCATCTCATATCCTTTTTTCTCTAGCTTATCTTCCATGTGGAATGCTGGATGCAGGCCTGGTGCCTTGGAACGTCCTTGGATAAGTACGTGGTAGTTCTGCTTTCTACTATTTTAATCAGAAAGTGTACTGGAATTTAGCATTTCTGGGTCTGACACAGGCAGCCAGGGTAGAACAGACCTTCTCTTCTCTTGTTCTACTGTATATATTTGCAAGTAACAACAGTAGCTTCAAAGTTCTCTTTCTCATGTCACATCTGCCAGGAGAGGCTACGTGCCTGGACTGTTACTCAGTTGAGTCTCACTGATGGCTTCACCTTTGTCTGTCTATTCTGCCTGAGTTTATAAGAAAGTAACCACTAGTAAAAGTTGATGAGGTAACAGGAAGATAAAAAGGGAAAACAAGATTTGATATAGAACTTCAGGAAGAGGAAGGCAGTTTTAACAATTATTTGCATACAGAAGGTTGGAATTAGGAAAGACAAAGGACAGAGGACATGGAAAAGTTTGACGGACTCGTTTCTTTTTATATCAGTTTTCAGCAATGCATTTTCTCCAGCTTCCCAAATCCTACTAGTAGTTTGTGGAGTGAAACATTATTTAGTACAGTTATAGAGCACTTAAACCAATCTAATACACATAAGTCTATGAAACCAGACTGCTCTCCTCTCTCACTTTTGCTAGGTCATGATCAGGGGACACTGCTGTTGATCAGAGAAAAGCAAAAAGAGAACCAGGGAATTAGGGGCCAGTGAGACTGTGGAGCTGATCTTCCTCAAGTTTCTTTGTAAGTGTGTGAAGAACAAGTAACTTTTTGTGGACGCTCATCATAGATTTAACAAGGACAGATCACACCTGACCAATTTAATTGCCTTCTGTGCTTAGATGTACGGTTGCACATATGTTGTATATCAGGAAGGCCTTTTAACATGATCTCAAATAGTATGGTAGCCTCAGAGGGAAGGACCCTTCTGCTCAAGTTTTGCTGTCCACAGAACAACCATACAGAAGGATAGCATGACAAGCATTTTTTGCAGTAGCAGCTAAGGTGGCAAAAGTTTAACTAGAACAGGTTCTGACGTGGTACACTGTGCTGTCACAGGAACAGCAACTGAGAGGAACACAGGAACAGCACAGGAACAGCAAAATTCCCAACTGAGAGGAAATGCAGGAAGAGAGGCAGAGCAGAAGAGGTAACTCAGGGCATCATCATGGATTATGATCATTATCACTGCAGTATGAAAGTATCAGCTGCAACTTGGTCAGGATTCACCTGAACTGAGCAGCTTGCTTGGAACAGATAGAATTTTCAGAGAACTGTGTTCAACAGCTGATAATGCCAACTATAAAATGTACTTAACAAGTTACATCTTGTCCATACTTTCCAGTTAGATAGCAAGAGACCCACAACACCTGGACATCATCTTTGACAAGTATCAAGTATTGTTCAGTAGCTTGGAGATGTTTGTTTGCTGTTGCTATTCTAACACTAATGCAAAAATAACACTTCCAACTACATTTCTGGAAATAGCTAACCTATTTTATTTCACATCATGATTCTTCTGTCCCAAATGCAAACCTCCTGAGCTGTGTAATTTTAATGGGGTGGCCAATAGATGAATCTATTTCTCCATGAAGTTTCCTCAAACATCTTGTTTTTAAGTTACAGTACAGGCCTTGCAATACTGAAGGAAGACAAGAAACACAGAAGAACACTTACCTTGTATTGCACAGTATTCTGGCTGTAGTCAGTAAGGAAATAACTGTCAGCAATTAACTGAACTTGAATGGAATGGGATCTTTACAAAGACCAAGGCTAACTTCCTAACCATTTCAGGGCTGGTCAAAAGTTAAAGTATATTAATGAGGGCATTATCCAAATGCCTTTTAGATTCTGATAGCTGTAGGACATCAACCACCCGTCTAGAAGACCTGTCCTAGTGTTTAACCACCTTCATAATAAATAATTTTTTCCTTATATCTAGTCAGAACCTCCTCTGGCTCAGTTTTGTGCCGTTTCCTCATGTTCAATCATTGCTTACCAGAGAGAAGAGATCAGCAACTCTCTCAGCCTCCTTTTCTCCAAAACCAGATAACCCAAGTGTCCTCAGCCTCCTCTCATAAGACATGTCTTCCAGCCCTTTTACCAGCTTTGTTACTTTCCTCTGGTTGCATTCAAATATCTTAAGATCTGCTGTTTTTTGTGGAGCTGAGAACTGCATATAACATTCAATACGGGGCTGCACCAATGCTAAATACAGTGAGATAATTACCTCTTTCAGATATCTATGTTGCCTTTAATGCATTCTAAAAAGCAGATTGCCCCTTAGCTACCAGGGCACACCACTGGCTTGTGCTGAGCCTGCTGTCAGCAGCACTCCCAGATCTGCTGAGCTGCTCACCAGCCACTCACCTTCCAGCCTGTGCCTGTATCCAGTGTTATTGGTATTGCATCTGGAATACAGTAGGTGGTCAGTTACCTTTGTTGAATTCCCTGGTACTGATTGCTGTTCAGTTCTCCAGTCTATCCAAATCTTTCTTGTAGAATCTCTCATCCCTCCAGAGCGTCAACAGCATCTCCCAGTTTAGTATCGCCAGAGAACTCGTTAAGGATGCATTCCACTCTGCATCCAGATTATTGATAAAAATGTTAAACAGAATTTACTATAAACTTCAATTATTCAAATGAGTTTATGGCAGCATACCAGAATGTTTCAGTGTTTTGGTCTTTTTAAAACTTTTAGTAAAGATCAAGCATGGCTTTGGAAAACCAACTGGAGAGTCTAGGTTGTTGTGTGGACTGCCTTTGGGGACAGTAACAAAAAATTCCATGTAAAGTGGTATTGTAAAGGAATATTTTATCAGCTCCAATGATCAAAAAGTCTGTAGAACTTCACCACTGAAGTACAGAAAACATCGATCACAGTAATTAGTATCAATATGACATCATGTAGTTGATACTTATACTGTTTTTAGCCCTTTTTCCAAAGACTAGAATGAAGTTTAAAGCTGAAATAACTGCATTCAGGTGCTGATACTCCTGCAGAATGCCTGGCAATTTCATCTCAAGCTCTTTAAAAATAGCAATTCTGAATTTATTTATTTATATTTTAACTCTTGCTATGGAATTTAGGTCACCATTTATTGAAACACTAATACTTTTGAAATAAAACTCGCGACAATACACTGACCTTACAGAAGGAAATTCAAGTAATTTCTGTACTGTTAGAGAAACAGAACAGAATACACTAACATTTAGTGTTGTAGGCTATTCTCACGTATCTTGTAAACATACTCATTTAAAATCTTTTTAGTTTCAGAAACCTTTTCTTTTGTTATAAATAAGACATTGCTATAGCAACTGTCAGAAAATCAACTTCTTTTAATAGCTAGCATGTCAAGTTCCTCTTTGAATCTCAGGTCACTTTAATGTTCGGTCAGCCGGCTAGTTTTACTACAGATCTCAAAGTTGGAATATTTGGCAGAATTTGTACTCATTACAAATATTATTCATTAAGACCAGAGTAACAGGCTTCCTACATTTGCACAAGATTATCTGCACACTGCACTCATTTAAAATTATACACGCAATTGACTGAAAATCAGTAAAGAGACACCCAAAGTTGATGTAACATGAAGTACTACAATTGTAACCAGGTATATTTTGTAATTTGAGGCAGAAGAGGAAGCACTGAAGCTGATACTGCATTCTCTTTCACCATTTCACTCAGTAACACAAAAGCCTGAAAGACAGCCATTCTGTAATTTAAACTGAAAAGTCAGCTTCTCAATTCCATTGAAATTATAGGCCTCTATTATTGAAAATATATATTTGTGCTCTCTGTTCTTTCTTATTTAAACAATCATATAGATTTCATGAGCACTACGCAATGACAAGAGAACCATATTTTTCAGAAACTAGTGTTTGAAACTAGCAGGATAAAACAGCAGCTCCAAGAAAATGGAACAACTTCTTGCAAGCGTCCCTAGTAGAGGGCAATGAAACCACACCAATCTGCAAATAAGGCAGCTCTTTGTTTCCCTTAGAAGTAGGTTTCATTCTTTGTACACTGAAACGATTCAAAAGAGCCAAATAACTGAGTGACAAATTATCTTCTTCCTTGAGGAACAGCCGCTTTCCAGGCGAGTGCAGTACAGCTTTCCATAGGCTTTCCCACGTATTACAGACTGCTACCTCAAAGTGGCTGAGCATATCCTATTTGTACAGTAAAAACCAAACATTAAAAGGCATAAACAAAGTTTAACAGATAGTCACTGAAGACTATATAAAAATAGGATTGGGGGATAACACAGATTGGCAGGGGCCTCAGGCAGTCATCTAATACAAGTTCCTGTTCAAAGCAGTGGAACTTTGTGAAGTTTCACTTTAATTGGCTCATGAAGCATCTTTCCTTTAATGTTTGTGAAGGAGAAAAGGCTGTGAATTTTCCTCTGTAAGTGTTATTTTCTGCTGAATACTCTTCCATCTGCATAAAATAATGATGGAATAATAATTTGTTTTGAATGTTTAACTCAGTACCCCTCTTTATAACTCAGAATATCTTCCCAGATGGCTGTCTGAAGAACTGCATTGTAAGCTGAGAAAGAGGAAGAAGCAGGGATTAGACATTACATAAAATCTGCATAGCTCATGAACAGCAACAGCTAAGCTCTGTGATAAAACGTGAGCATCACCTCCCAAATTTGTGGGTCTCCATTCTCATCCAAACATAATGCCTGTGACTTGCCAATTACACTATATTTTGCAAACTCATTTAGCTGGACAGTTTTGCTACTGATTTTGGGAGGTAAAATGAGCAAGCAACGGCAGTAAAGTCAACTAAATATACTTAAGAAGTTAACATCTCAAATTATATTCACAGATTTTCCTTATGATTGTGTTTCAGCAGCAATGTACATTCCTTAAAATACTTTGAAGTTTGGCTCAAAACCTAATAAATTCAAGCGTAGAACAGCAGAGTATTAAAATGCAAGTGCAAATTCTCTCTGTTTCCCTTAACAGATATTGCTGCTTACTCTTATGACACTTCTACACAAAGTCACTTCTCAAATGGTTTTACTTCATTAAAAAAAAAAAAAAAAAAAAAAGACAACTGGTTTTCTGTGGGTTTTTATTGTTGCCTGTTTTTGAAAGAGGGGTAAGAAAGGGAATTTTAAGCTGCAGCACCATTATTGTTCAGGAGTTTCACAATAAACTTTGTTATAAATCTTTCAAGACTACCTTTTGTTTTTCAAAAATATATAGTTGGTTTCTTTTGCTAGCTTACAGCATACAAGGAAAGCCTTATTCACTTCCTGTAGCTAACCCATGAGGAAGTTTTCCTTCTGTGACTCCTTCTCCAACCCCCTCCATTCCCTACCAAAGCAGTTCTTTCAAGGCTTTTCAATCCTGATGTAAAGGAATTGAAGGATTGGAATAACCTCCATCTCCTTTGTTCCTGTAGACTTTCAGTTTGTCTACAGTGATTTCTCTGTGTACGTACACCTTTTTTGCACTCTTGTTTTCCTTTCACCACAGACAGATAGCAAATGCTAACATAACTGCTTGGCAGCTATCTGCAGATTCCCTCAGCATACCAATTTGATGGCTTAACATTAGCCTGAAGTGATGCACTGAGACTGACAATGTGTGATTCAGCCCCAGGTGACGCAACCACAGCAGTAGCACTGAACAAGGAGGGAATCCTTCACGAGAGAGTCTTGCGCTGTTTCAGAATAGCAGCTCATCAGCATGCTTAAAATGGCACTGGGTGCTCATGCTGAGGCAGTTGAAAGTTACGCAAGTGTCTGCTGGAGCCAGGACAGCGGGTCATCCAAGGTGAATGCTTAATGACCAGTCAGCCAAATGACTGTGCAGGCTCTGGCAACTACAGGAGGAATTCAGACGCTTAGTGTCCTAACTTGGAGCTGAACTACACATACTGCACTGAAGAGCAGTAGAGGGTTCCCTTCTTTAGACAGATCTAAAATGTTTCTTGCACGCAGCAATGTTTATATCAACTGCCTGGGAAAAATACTTGGCCTGAAATTGCCATTCACTACTGCTCCTTTTCATGTTCATTGAGTGTCCGTGCTTAGTTTAAGATGTAATTCTTTAGGCCTTCACACCAATTAAAATTTGAAGCATATAATTGATAATTCGCTGGAAGAAAATAAGAGCCATGACACACAGATATTTCCCAGCATGCTGACTGGGGTGGGTGAGATCTTGATGTAGAAGGCAGAGACCACAAGGGAAAGCACGAGGATGATACAGGAGAACTCCATAATTATATCTCTTATTGCATATGCCCTTCACTGATTCTTTAAGACAGTCTTTGACAAACTGGAAGGAGAAGCAAGGAAAAGGGAGAACATACCTGGTTTTAGGTCATGTCCACATTCCTGCTAGATTCACTAAAATGGTCCAGATAAGTCAGTAAAAGGAAAAAAGCTAGGAATTATTCCTCTTAGAAAATTGAAGTACCATGGCAAATAAGTGTTCCAGGATTGGTGGATGGTTTTTCTTTTCTTTTTTAAACTAAATAGTGGTTTAGTTCTAGTAGTTTAATGGAAGTGCTTGTTATATGATGGTTCCCAACACTATGTTAGACTGTTGTATGATGTCAGAAAGAATGTAGAGGCCCACATACATGTCTGGTGAGTGAAGATATACCTTCTCATCTGAAGAAGTGTTGTTGCTCATAAAGCAAGTCCAAGAGCCTCTTACCAAAATACCAATTCCAACAGCTCCCCATTTTAGGCAATCTACGTTCTCACCCATGAGTCTTTTGACAGGTCCTCTGCCAAGGACCTGAATGTTCTTATTTGATAGTTTTGCAGGTTGCCCCCTGAAGTACATAGCACAACACGCTACTCAGTAACTGCCAGCACAGCATCAGAAATGAGCTCATTTCCTCACAAACATCAGCCAAATAGCTGCTTACCTTCGGGAGATCTTGAGACTAGCTTAGGTTAAATCTAAAGATGCTTTTTAGCTACAGCCATCATCATAGCAACCAATTTCTGGAAGAGGGAAAGTGACAGGTTAAAGCCTTTACTTATAAAACTGAAACTGTGAAAGAAAAGTAATATATCCTCTGGGGTTTATTGATAGGATTTTTGTTGTTGTTTTTTGTTTTTGTTTTATTTTTTTTAAGAGCAACACTTTACTCAGAAGTTTTAGGAAGATATTCACATGAAGCTTAGGAGCACTTCTAATTCTACACAGGTTAATCTTATTCATTAACTGCCAAAAATAAAATGATAAAAAAAAATCATTCACTTTATTTTCTTTTACTGTTCTGCGACAAAATTGGTGCCTTCATTTCCATTAAGTCTAGAAATACAGAACAGTAAAATAACTGAGCTAGTGAGAATAAATGCAGTCTGAAGGAAACTCTATCTTACTTACAAACTCAAGTTTGCTGATGAGGGTAAAGGCATGTCTCTCCCTTCCTAAGCTTTGGATTTTACACAGCTTTCAATTTGTTTGCAATACATTTTCAAACAAACAAAAAAACAGGATGCATTCATTTTTAATATCTAAGTAGCCCACCTATTTAAAAGTTGCATAACCCTGCTAAGCCCCAGGAAAAGCAGTAAAAAAATCAACAGAATTTGACTCTTTTGATATCTTTATGTCCTATTAAAATGATACAGGCTCCTTCAAGTACCTGTAGGAGGCTTTTGGGTTAGACACCATGTAAGCCAACTCCTGGATTGCTGCTGTGGTCTCCTGAAGAAATTGATTAGATATTTCTGTGTACAGATCAGGAGATAAGGAGAAGCAGCTCTCTGGCTCTCGACTCTGGCACAAAAATTCTCAGGACATGTCCCTGAACAAGCAAGCCAGACCTTCTGTCTCAAGGTAAGTTTAAGTCACAGCTGGTAAGGCTCATCCAACAAAGTTAAGGTATTTCAGTGAGGGCTTGGAATCTGTAAGATCAGAAGATATACACTGCTTGGAGAGGGTATGGTGGTGGGAAAAGCAAGGAGCATGTTAGAACCAAGCATTTCTACTGTAAAAGCAGAATGGATGCAAAGACATTCTACTTTAATTCTCACAAGGCTTAGTATTGTCTAGACATTGCAGAAGCTGCACATATTATGTCTTTGGGAAAACTTCCCAACACTATCAGCTGAATATGAGTTATCCTTCTATGAATATTACATTTACTTGTTCTCTTGGAAACACACTGGAAAGCTTCCACCTAAATTTAGGAATTTTATTAGGAATTCAGATTCCTCTAAATCCCTGGGTGTCAGTTCATTGTTGTTGGATGCTCACACTTGCTACAGACTCCTGTGTTTTCCTATTGGTTTGACATTATAGTGTTTGTTTCCATTATTCTCTTCAGACTATTCCACACTGAAGGATTTTCCTCCTCCTGTCAAGATCAATATAGAAAAAAATGAAACCACTTATCTAACAACCAACTTTTCACCCCTCCTCCAAAACCAACATTAGGTATCCTGAGATCTGTCTTATAAAAAAATATATTAGACATCCCATTCAAGACACTGAATTCAAACAGAAGTCAGCCTAGAACTACATTTAGAATAGCTACTATTGCTTGATCATAATACCATGTATACTCTGACTTCTTGAAAAGGAATGAGCTTAAATTCATGGCAGTAAGAGCTGTTTTATAGAATAAGCATGTGTTTCAGGTTTAAATCAGTCCTGTACTGACATTCAAGAATTTCAGTCCCCATACAGACTGAGATGAACAGCACATTTATTTATTTCAGTTACAATAAAGACAAGTAAACCTTACAACCAGAAAGGCAATGAAGGCCTCAGTAGCTTAGTGATAACCATTTCATAATCTAGGCAACATATTATGTTTTCTTGAGATCACAAAGAAAGCATTCCCCCCCCCCCCCCCCCCCCCCAACAACTTTTCCTTATTTAGGTTTCACTTACACTTCCTATAAAGAACAGCACACTGATATTAACAGAATCAAAAGGGACCACTGATGTACAAAGCCTATATTTGCTCCCCTGTCCCCCAAAAGGCTTACGTGTAGAATTTATTCCAAAAGATACAATGCAGTCATGAGCACAACTAGAAGAGGAAAAAACTAAAGTCTGTTTTCAAAATCAAGTTGAGTTATGATACAGTGAATCTTCCTCTCATGGTGTACTGTTATGGGTAAGTAAATTTTCCAGATTTTAAACCGATGCTTATCTGACTTCAGAAAAACCACGTACACAAAAAGGATTAGCCCACCAAGCTAGGTAAGAAATCTGAAGTGAGAGAAGTGCTAGAAACATGTGGGAGAAGTTACTATACAAAGTGTCAAGTGCAAACTCCCCTTGCCTAGAATTCAGTGTATTTTCTTCAGTAAACTAGAAAAGACTGAATTCAGATGTGGTTGACAGTGGGATACAGTGCTACACATTCAACATTAGCCACTGAAGAACAAACGCAAGCATGAAGTTATCCCACCACAAAGGAAAAGATCTGCTCGAGCTTGTCTTCTTAACCTGCTCATTTCCGCAGTTTGCTCTAGTATCATTATCTCCTCCCTCATTACCAATGTAATTCCTCCCAAGGGACGCTTTAAAAAAAAAAGATCTTCAATATTACGGACTACTCTGGGAAAGAAGAAAAATGATCCACGCAAATACTATGTTTATGAACACAGAGCTGTTGAAAAGAAACATAGTATTAAACTCGTGCTCTTCTGAACAGTAATGGACCTGGAAAACACAGCAATAGGAAATTCAGCGTTGTTCCACCATCCTTAGCTGTTTAAAGAATGCAGCGGAGGCAGACCGTGGCTTTTCCAGTCTATCGCTAGCAGATTAGTTTTGGTGCGTATTATTCAAGTGGAAAGTGTACTTTCACCAGTGCCATCGGTCAGCTCTTCTTTTCCTCCTTTTACAAAAGGATGTACTTATAAATCTCTGTATCTCAGAATCTCAGACAGACTATTCATTGCCAAGGAGTATCTTTTGGGCTCAGCGAAGACTTGTGAGTACCTCAATCTTACATTCATTCTGAGGCAGCCACCGCAATCCATTTACCCACAGTACTGCTTTTAGTGGGGCTGTTACCATCTTGAAATTGTAGCTAAAAGTAGTTTTAACCAGTAATACAAGAGAGCACTTTTCAGTGTTTCCTGTGAGGGAGCTGAGGGGGAAAAAAAATAAAAATCTGTAATAAACCATTGCTGCAATTTTATTTTAACAAAAGGGCAGGTTTATTCATGTTTACAAACAAGTTTCAAAAACAAAAAGGAGAACATGTATGCTACCCACTAACAACCTTTCAAAATGCCAACAGCCCTCATGCTGCATGAAGGATTTTATAGATTAGAAAAAAATCACAGTTCCACTCACAGTTCACCAAGACAGCACTAAACTAACATGTTTAGACAAAAACAAAGGACTAAGATTCTGATGTATTTTGATTTAATCCATTTTGCCCGAGATAACAGAAATATTTCAAGCAAGTTCCATCACATATTGATGTCCTGCATTAAACAATCCTACTAAGTTCTGAACAAAAGTTATTCAGTAAGTTTCTCAAAATTTTTAAAAATTAAACAGTTGTTTCAAAACCATTAAGTAGTAAATGTATTTAAGAAACTAATCAGGACAGAGGCCATAACTTCATTAGAACACCACTGCTCATGTTTTTACAAAGCATTAGTGTTATCTATTTGGCTATTAGTATCAGCAATTTATCTACAATATTTAACAAGGTAAATTGCAGGCAAAATTTAGTACAGTTTCAATAGAAACACCCTTTTCCTGAAAATACAGCAGTATTTGAAGGACTAGTTTTTTTTTATTATTATTATTATTATTTTTCTCTGCATCATTTATAAGGAAGCTTCCCATCTATGAACAGGAACAAAAAAGTATCTACAAACCTTGTAAACAGATCTGTATCATTTATAAACATAAATAATCCAAATTATTAACAGCCAACAGCAGAAATTAAAGTATCAATTCAGCGATCCAGGGCCTCCTTGCCCTTCCCAGCCTTCCCCTCAAAAAAGGATCATGATAAACTAAAGCTCTGCTAACACACTGTTCAGGACCATTCTTAAGTACAACAGATGATCCACAGGTCACTTATGCCGAGTTACTGTTCATCTGTCAGAGTTCATTATTACTCCCACCCCCAGAAAAGCACCCTCCAGTCTGGCAGAAAGCTTTTTTTTAAAAAAATAAATCTACATTCGTACAAGTGTGTCTTCTGTTGAAGTCCAAGACAAGAATCTCATCTTGTCCATCATAAAGTGTGAAGAGACCCAGTTTCAATTTCTTTACAATGCAGCTAGTGTGTTAACATTCAGCTTACAATCAGAGTGATGTTTCCAAACTATGTAGCGGGCTCCCTGGGGATGAAGAGGTAGCAGACTTGTTCATGTCTGTTGTAAGGTGAATTCCACTGTCAACCGCATTGTTATTTTTATTGGGAGAGGGTGGGGGAGTAGAGTTGCGTTTTGTTGGAGCGTCATCTTCAGCATCAGTATCGTCAATAAGGGGAATATGAGGCTCGGAGTCTTCTATTCTAAACTCAGGATGCGTCATAAAATTGTGAATTGAACTTCGTGTCTCAGGTTTCTCTAGCCCCTCATACAAAGAACTACGAAATGCATTCACCACTCGTATCTGTAAACAAAGAAAAAAGGTTGTTAACATGCTGCAGATTTACTGGTAATGACATGGTTCTTATGAGTTTGAGTCCACAAACAGCTAGACATGAGTGATTCAAATTTGTATGTGATGCAGTGGAACTTGCAATAAACTGTAAAAAATGAAGAGCATTTCAGTAGAGCACTGCCAGTCTACAAAGTAGGAATAAAAACTGTGAAAATACTGCAAGAAGCTGAAGGGCCTAAAATTCAGACATGGCACTACAATTGTTTAATTACTTAACATGGGCTAAGCATTTTTATTTATTTTTTTTTTTAATGAGGCCAACAATTACTTATTCACAAATTAAATAATTTTCAGTGTGTTTTATAGAATACTGAGGGGGGTGGAAAAGGCTGAAAATAAGTTAAAGGGTAAAAGAGTTACTAATTCTCATGCTGGGAATTTAGGATGTCAACTGACTATGAAGAAGCCAAGCATGTGTAAGCCAATGTCACAATGACCAGACAGTAACGAAGTCATGCAAAAAAAGGATATGACTAACTATAAACAGCTGTAAATGTTCGAGTATATACCCATCTACCACACTGGAGAAAGTTTCTTACCTAATGATTTGGAAGCTAAACACCAGAACTAGGAAACTGAATGCTGTACTGTATACTGAAGATGTAGCTACAACAGGTTACAACTTGGAAGAGACTGTTCAAGCAGCACTAAATACGAGAGAAGCAGGTGATGAGTTTTAGCTTATTTGAGTTTTCAACTTCCACTGAATTCATGGATAAAATTCCCAGGCTGAACGTCTCTTCACTGTTTAACTAACATGTGCAAATCAGAACACTAAGTTTAAAGAAACCATAAACAAACATTTCAGAAAGAAATTAGATATGAAATTGGATAGGAAAAAGGTGCAAGTTCATTTTTACAAAATGTGCATGTCCAAGATGACTGGAATTTACACTTTTCTAATTGTGATTTGAAGGATGAAGCCACCTGCTCCTACACCTCTTCTCCTGCGCTCCACATTTCCCTGACCAACTACATGAATTCAGGATTCATTCATGACTTTATATAAAATATTTAATAGAAAACCAATACTTGTCCAATACTTTGATCAAAACACATTCTCCAGCTTCTGTTAGCTTCTGCCCGTTCAATACTCAACATCTCTAATTAACCTGAGTACGTTTTCAGGAAAGTACACAAAAAGTTCTGCGTAGTACAATAAGAAGCAGAGCAAAACTCTGTTTGGACAAACTTAATGTTACAGAACAGTAAGTCAAATTTTAAAAGATTTTTTAGGACATCTGAGATGACTTGTTTCAAGAAGTATATCAGGATTACTGCTTCCATACAGGATGCATTGAGTTCCTTGGTAGTAAAAAAGAAGCAATTCCAGGTGAAGGAATGAAGCTGGAAGGTCAAGCAGGACAGCAGTGTTGACTTCAGAAGAGTTAAGATAAACCAAACATTCTTTTAGTGCAAACAGAAAAGGACTCTCCAGCAGCAGTGTGTCAAGTTTGTCATCAGAGCAGCTCCACACCACATTGATTCTGACTTTGTTCTTTGATATCCAGAAATAGGTGTTGTTTCCCTTATCCCCACCCCAACTTTCACTAAGAATTTTACTAAAAAGCTATAAAGTTCACTTTTTCATACTGCAGGTATACAACTGGACTCCACTGATGATGAAAATCACTTTAAGAGGACAGGAAGGATACATAATATTCAAAATGGAGAGAACAGGAAATAGTGTTGATGTGCTTGAGAGATAAATCGTTACAACAGCATCTAATGCTTTACTGTTTATCACATGAAAAACTGAGCACACTTTACAAGTTTGCATGTAATGTCAGATTTAAACAAATCCAGAGGGCTGCATAAAATCTTTTGTCACTTTCCAAGTGAATCAGCAGGAGTGACATTGTCAGACTGAAAGTTTACAATGCCTTTATTTGGCACGTTGCATCCCACTGTGCCACTGATTTCAGTGGCAAAATGAAATACGACTGCCTCATGGAACTAGTTTTTCATTGCTTAAAGATGGTATGTTAGAACATAAGCAGTAATGAAAAACAGTTTTTTAGCTTAATAGGAGAACTGTTATTATCGTAAGGATAGAAGAATATCCACAATAAATTTGCGATTCACAAAAGACTACCAACTGACCTGGATGATCCTATGAACTGAGAAGCCCATAAGGTCTGGCCACGAAGGTTAGAATCAGACTACCAGCATTTTATCTTACACTTAAAAGGGAAACATCTAGCATTTTTAAGGCTTTATTTTCAGCTACTCAAGATAATGAGATGAGATAGCTAACTATAAAATTGCATAAGCAAGCAGCAAACAGGACAGTTTGTTATATCATTAGGCTTTCCTATAGTAGGTACCGGAATAGCAAGGAATACAGTAAGCACTCCAAACCTTCCTGGCCGGATGGCTGCTTTGGAGTAGCAACCTCAGTACGTGTGAACTATCTTCCAGCTAACAGCTCCAAAAAAGACAACAATGAACAAATCTATCTGTTTGCCACTAATATACATTAGCTATCAAAAGAGGATCTCCTAGAGGGCATAGCAGAAGGCTGTATTTCGTAGTGAGGATCAAAAACTAGTTTTTTTACTGTTGTAGGTTGCATTGGTCATTTGATGCAATGAGATGATGCAGTACCCATTAGGTTCTGCTCAAATGACAGCATGGCATGAAGTTGCTCTCTAGAGAGTTCTCAATGTCTAATTAATGTTCTTGAGTGTAGTTAGGGATACAGGTTACTCATTACCATTTTAAGTAGGAGATGCAATCCTGCATATCCTTACTGTTAAATCTACTTTTCATTTTGTGTGCTTCAGGCATGCAAATTTGTGAGCTAAGCTTCTCAATACCGCTCACTTGCAGGGTAGGGAAGTATCTGTGTCGCCAAGGGAGAACAAGTTAGCTTGTGCAAGCTAACACAGAAATTGTGGCCATGCCAAAAAACCCATAAAAATAAAGAAATCAGAAGAAAACATTTAAGGCAGCTCCTGAAATTAAGGGTCTTCATCCACTTGGTAATCTGAAAGCTTAAAAAGCAGGGCAGAGGTGGGGAAAAGAAGCCTTCTCATAGTTATTTTAAAAAACAATTATTTAATTGGTCTATAGGAAGTTAGAGATGGCAGTTATACATATAATACATAACTAAGATGGAAAATGATTTCAGCAATAGTTGAATACTGAGAACTAATATCTATAACTGTTACACATCTTCCGACTCCATACTTTAAGCCTACATATGAGTAATTAAATCTCTAGCTTCTACAAAGAGGAAGGCTGAAACTGAAATGCCACTTAGAGCACAATATAAAGAGGGCAGAATTGAGGTGAAACAAGAACTGTACTGTTACTGATGGCTTATGAACTGCTGTCTGAAGAACCTAGAAAGGAAAAGAAACCCTTCAAACGTGAACAGAAGTTTCACTACTTAGTCCTTAAGCCCTTCTTCTTTGTCATGAGCTATGTTTCTTCTGACTTGTATGCACTTAAGAAGCCTTGTTTCGCCACCGGAATCCTGATGTTGAGAAAGTTGTGTTATTCAGTTAAAAAAAAAAAGTCCACTGAAAGCAGAGACTCAGAAGTTCCTCACAAGCTACAAAGAAAATGCATTTAGTGTTCCATGTTCTAACTACATTCATATTTTTAAAACTGCATTGCTTTTCCATCCGTTTCTTCACCTTTTCAAATATCGTGTGCTGTGTGTAGTGCAAGACAGTTAAACTAGGTCTATGATTATACACTTAATCAATTTGCTTATTCAACAGAAGTCACCCATATAAGGTGACTTTCGAGGCATATACTCGAAAATTTACAACAGTTTTCCTGTTTTATCCTAAACATTCTTCTGTACACGAATGGATGAAGGCACAGGATGTGCAGGCTCACAGCTTTAAAGTGAAAGTCTTTTGTTGCAATTGTTCCACCTGTTCTCAGCCCTCTAAGAAAAAAAAGTCTTGAGGACTCCACTTTGTGAAAAAGCTCTATGAAAAGCCTGAACGATGAGTTTAAGTACTAAGGAGAAAATGAGAAACGTTAGGTATGTGAATCAGGAAATGTTAACTTCATGCACTTTAGGAACACACACTCACACCCCACAGTAGTAGAAGCAGTAGTAGAGGAAAACACTACATGTGTAGGGGTAGAAATATTTGTTACATCATGGTGCTGGCTGGCGATGGAGGGTTGCCGCCTTAGAGCCCCCTGAATGGTACTTCCACTCTGGAAAGCATTCACTACATCCATCTGCAAGGAATCAGAGATTGTGACAGCTTGCTCAGCAAGAGAGAGAGAGAAAGAGAGAGAACAAGAGAGGATCATCCCCATCTATAGCACACAAAAAGTAAAGAAAAAAGGCACTTTTTTTTTTTTTTAAATACAGTAGATAAACAGGTAAGAGTTGAATTTAGAGCAGAAGAAAACAGAGAACCCTGAGGGATTGTACAGTCATCCATATCCCCTCAAGAGTTTCATCCACACCATTTAAAACTGCCACCTTAGTCAAAGGGATCGAGAGGAGTGATTTCCCTCCTAACACGCACCGCATCCTACCTTTTCCAAGACCATACCTGAGTTTGTATTCTGTTTAGGCCCCTAAACCACAAGATCTGACCACGACGTAATTCTCGCTCAGCATGATCAATCTCCTCCACATCCTCTGCTAGCTCTTCCTCGGGAATCTCTTCCTTTTGTGTTCCATGACCAGCTTCCTTAAGGAATTTCAGGCGGCTAGTTGGAATTGTTGAAATCAACTAACAGCGAATAAGAAGCATGAATTAGAATTATTATTTTATGGGAAGAAGAAAAAAAAAAAAACATCATAATGGATGTTTAAACATAATATCCTATATATATGATTAGCAAATTTGAGTAAAAAAAAAAAAGATGTAAAGGGATAAGTGTATCAATGCAGAGCCATCACTCCAGCTGAACAGCTGCACAAGCCTAAGTTTTCTTACAACCTCAGCAACATTTAATTAGAAGTAGCCACAGCTTATTCAGAAATATAGAAAAGGCAGGCATTCTTTTGTCACCTGAACGGTACTGATCCACTTGCAAGCGATGTTTCCAAAACCCTTATATAAAACTACTAAATTGCTAGTTGATCACATTAAATTGCTACTTATTTTTAATTAATTAATCTAGCTGAAGCTAAAGAGAAGCTATGTGTGTCTGTTCCAGCTTTCCTTTTCATCCCCACCTTCAGGGCTATTCTGTTGAACTATGTAGTGAAGGAGAATCATCTTTTGATACATCCCATCTAGCAGATCCATATCAGTTCCAAGCCTGCTCTCCTTGAGCATCATTAATCTAGAAGACCATTTCAGAAGCTGCAGAGGAAAAAGACTGCTCCAAAAGCAAGATAAACTGCCTTTCATACCGACATCATTACTATGACTTCAGTTTCTACTATTAGCAGAAAGTCAAAAGCTCTTTCACTATGATCAGATGCTAGAGCAGCATGAACTGCAGCAGGGAAGCTCTGCCCTTCCAGGATGCTTTGGAATCAAAGATATTTCAAGCTACCATGACTCTCTTTGAGGCTACTTTTAAACCTCAGCATGACTCTATTTGATTTTTAAAAAATAAACAGTTTTCTAAAAACCTTCTTAAAAAGTTTATACCCACATTTAGAATATGCATTTATGTATTTATTTACAACCAAAATTCACCCTGAAAAGGCATTCTTTACAAATTAGAAGGGAAGAAACTGTGCTGGAAAACTCTTCATGTGGTATGAAGAATTTAGACAGCCATGTCATTAACTAATGAGAAACTACACAGCGTTCTAAAGTTTCATGTAAATAAGCTTGAAAGCACTGTTGCATGTGCAATAGCAAAGAAACCCCAAGAAAGAAAATAATCAAAATGCTTAAAAGCTTAAAAGTATATCTCATAATTATGCAAATGAAGAATTTTAAAGAGAAAACTTTTGAGTTTGCTGCATTTCTTGCTACTCTAGGATATCTTTAAACAAAAAAGACTAGCATGTATAACAGTTCTCATTTTCAAGAAAACCATTCAACACCACATTAAATATATTGAAACATTAGCATATTAATTGCCTTATGTTCTTATAGAAGTTCTTCTGGTGTTTATCTGGCTGAAGACAGTTTCATATTCAAAAGCAACTACAGCTGCTTCTAGTTAAAAATTACTGAACATGAACATGGAATCATAGAGTGGCCTGGGTTGAACAGGACCACAATGAACATCTAGTTTCACCCCCCACCCCCATATGTGCAGGATCACCAACCACCAGACCAGGCTGCCCAGAGCCACATCCACCCTGGCCTTCAATCCCATCAGAGCATCCATAACCTCCTTGGGCAACCTGTTCCAGTCCATCACCACCCTCTGTGTGAAAAATTTCCTCCTAACTGTCTAAACCATACATATTATCTAGTTATGACTTATAACTAACAAATCAAGTCATAGTAAGCAATGTCTAACCTCAAACTTTTTAGCTGTTAACCCAGATAAATTTAGGCAGCATTTACTGATAATTTCTACAAATTTACATAGTCCACTTCAAAGATCAGAATGTTTAAGGTAAAATGCTTTACATGAAAAATACACATTCATTGACACAAATGGATTTGACATTTGGAAAAAACCTATTTTACCTGGCCCCAGAGTAGTGTTCCCATGCCCAGGAAAACAGACCACAGCCACTGTTCAATTGAGAGTTTTGAGCAACTGAAAGGTTTTCCACCAAACTGCACGATAATTATCTGTGAAGAGCAATACCATTAAACATGCATCAGTGATCCATTACTAGAAAACTCCCTGAAGCTTCAAGATCAGCACAGACAATGCTGCATTAAAACACTGGATTTACTATCTCATTGAACACACACTTCTACCGTCTCAGCAGCTTGAGCTGTATTTCCAAATCTAAGCATATTTTAATAAAAAAAAAAATAATCAATATTTTAAGAACTTATTATTCTTCAAATAGTACACAAAAAGAAAAAAAAAAAGGTTTTTGTTCCTTTGTCCTTACCCTTTTCCCCCTTCATTTAACATTTACAGCGTGTACTTGATGCTACAAATTTAGCTCAGCCATCTCCAAACCGAGTTAACTAATGATCTTCTATTAATGCAAGTACTTGCACAAAAATGCAAATATCCAAAACACAAACATGATTTCTGAAATCATTCAACAGAATATTACTGCATATCCCAGTCTTAAGCGTGAGAGTTTGTATGACAAACTGATGAGGGGCTGAAATCTGAAAGCCAAGTTAAACACATTCCCACTGACTTAACTAGTAGGGCAAGCTGCATGGGCCCTAATGAGCAAGGTATCCCACTGCATAGGAACTATATGCATGGAACACTGCCCTGGAGAATAAACATTCAAGCAGCAGGGCAAGTGTCAAAAGGAGACAGTATCAGCCATTAAATAGGGCTCCCGACACTGGAAAGCTCAGGAGTATCTTCTTTTATTAACAGAGAATAAGACTCTATGAAAAAACACAGCACTAAGTTATATAGGAAGATAAGCTCCTTACGAATTCCTGATAAAGGGAACATAAATGCAGGCAGGAATAATTTCTATGTATTTGGATTTGTTGCAAAACAAGTCTGCTGCACTTATGACTCTAAAAATAGAAGCAGCTTTTGAGAAAGATTCTCCTGAAGAAATTTAAAAGTGAAGCAACTTTACACAAAGCAGAGGTACATATATTTGCATTGCTTGAACTGTTTTACGTTTGGTTAATTCCAAGGAATTCCAAGGTTAAGATTCATATTACACCTTAGATTACTCATGTCCAAAATAAACTCTGTGAAAATGAAAAAAATTAAATTGTAAGAATATAAAAATCGAGGGTTGTTTTACTGTTATTCATATTGATTAATTAAACATAAAGGCTAATTCAAAGGTAAAAATATTTTGTGTCAACTATTTTCCTTTAATTAGACTTTGACTCAGTCTTTATCAACACCAGGATGTTAAGTCATTGTTGATGTTAAGTTATTTCAGATAGTTTAATTTGTCTTGTTAGTAAACAGATATTTAACCAGCCAGCTCTTACAAATCTGCACAGATGCACGAACTAAAGGTCCCCAGACATCAGTGTTTCATGCCAAAATGGGACCTAAAGCAACAGCATCAATACAGACAACTGATATCTTTAAGAGTAACAGACAGTCTCCTGAAAATCTGTCAAAAGACTGGAACACCAGGATCACACAGAGGGGCAAGAAAATTCAAGAAGTATATACAAGTAGTTCAACATTTGATTTTGACAATTTCATGACGTTTTACCTGAAGACCTTGTCAAGCAAGACTTGAAAATTATTATGATGATTATTTTAATAATTTATTTTTGAATAGTGTGACAATGCTGATTCTTCACGTTGCAGAAATAAAACATCTGATTGCATAAGCATTAGTTAGTTAGCATTTCCAAGGTAAGCAACAAGTTACTCACCTGCACAACAAATGTTCCCAGAACAATCGTACAGAAGATGGCGTTGTTAAAGATTCCTTCAAAAACATTTCTTTCACCATGAATTTTTCGGGCATTAATTTCATTAAAAAGCTGCATCATTACAAACGTATTAAAGACAATAGTATAATGCTCTGAAGGAGGGGCATGCAGAGGTGCATTTCTTCCACTATCAATATCAAAAATTTTCTCACCTGTGTATAAAAGACATTAATCAGCAGCTTAAATTGGTGGCTTTATACACGTACACAGATAGATAGAACATATACTTGAATTAAAAAATAATAAATAAATGGTTTTTAAGACTTCATCTCCCTAGAGCTTGGCAAAACTTCAGTGTTCTTACCAGCAAACAGGAGTGTAAAGACCACTACAAGTTGGTAGAACGCATGACCCAAAATATTCTTCATCATTGTACGAGAAATCAAAGGTTTGTTTCTACCATAAGGCTTTCGCAATAGAAGAGCTTCAGTGGGTGGTTCTGTCGCCAAGGCAAGTGAAGCTAATGTGTCCATTATCAGATTTACCCACAGCATCTGCACAGCTTTAAGCGGAGAATCCTATAAAGACAGAAACGTAAGCCCTCCAGCATAAATGTACAAACTGTAGCTATTGAAGGCATTTATTATAAAACAGTGGCACATTTTGAAGAGCGTTACATTCGTCAGGCTAGCATAAAACTGCAAGTTGAATTCGAGAAAGTCAGTCATAATATTTACAACATTTATTAGCTGTAACTATCAATGTATACATACCTGTGTTATGCACGCTCCTGTAAAAGCGACAATTACTGCTACTACATTGACAGTAAGCTGGAACTGAAGAAATTTCGAAATGCTGTCGTATACGTTTCGTCCCCACATAACTGCTTTAACAATACTTGTGAAGTTGTCATCCGTAAGGATAATATCAGAAGCTTCTTTAGCAACATCTGTTCCAGCAATTCCCTGGTAGAAGAAGAAAAACACTAGGAAATGCAACAGGATGCTTTGATGTACATAGTAGGAACAATTACATTCCTGGTCAGCATATCAGCATTCATTTTAATGCACCAAGTCTTTAGAACCACTTTAATGTAAACAACCTAAAGCTCTGCTGAAGCAAGTCTTGCTTCTACATTCTACTGCAGAATGGAAAACACAAGAAATCCTCATCTTTACTTTAAAGATTTTAATAAAGAAATCTCAATCTGACAATAAAAACCACACTGCGCAAGTTTTCCCTGTTCAAGTTAAAGGCCACCAGATGGTGCAGTTCTACAGTTTATTCCACATGCTATATGGATTCTAGGAGAAGGAAAATACACATGTACCTTCATGGTAAAGTGATGTACACTGCCAAAAGCTTTTTTACAGAATGTTGACAATGAAAAGCAAGACATTAAGTATAATTGCATTTAATATAGCAATGCAATGATATTGTTAGGTTTTAAGCACCTGGAATCTCCTACATATCTAAAAGTTCAACAGTTTATGAGTTAAGTGTAATATCCCCTTAAAGAGTTGAGGTTTTTCTTTTCTTAAATACTCTAATTACAACTCAATAGGAAATTTCAGGATCCTTATTCTTGATGCTTGCTAAGAAAAAGTCACCTGCACAGCTATGCATACAACTTAAGAGTTGTCTTTAAGTACAATTCTATGATTGCATGGGAAAGCAATATACACTAGTCTACCTACATAAACTTGAATCCAAATTTGTAACACAGCACAAGGAGCTGCAACTTAAGTTATTTGTTGACAGTGATTCAGTTTTGAAGGGACTAGCATTCTTAGCTGTAATTTTTGTAATATTTAGTACCACATAGACAAGCCAGTATGCAGAACAAATATATAAATGAAAGTAAAGCCAAAAACAAAACAATAAAAAGCCACCACAGAAGTACTGCCTATGGAAGAGACATTTATGTATCAAATTTTTAACATCTTTTTAAAGTTCACCTACTAGCTGAGAGGAGACAACAAGTCAGCTATTTAATTCCTTCACGTCAGCTCAGGAAGAACAATAAAATTCCCTTAGCTACTGTAGGCTGCTCAGGTCTCTGCAATAATGTGTACTTAACACATGCTAAATTTAGGCTAAAATGCTTTACCCCCAGCAGTTAATTTTCATGGACAGTTAGACTTTATTTGGCTACCATTTCAAAGGGTGTTTGAGAATCTGAACTGAGAAAGTGTTTCTGAACTCATACCGACAAATGCAGATCCTAGGCTGCTATGAATATGCTGTTTTATTTTGGATGTACAAGATGTCTTGGTACCACCTCCAAAGGCATTTTAAATATCAACTTGTATTTTCTGTCCTCCTAGTCTCCCTGTTCTTCTGCACCATTTCACAGAAAACAGATGAATAAACTTAATCCATAACATATATAAGGCTTACTGAAAGCCACTGTATGCTGTTTACCACTTCAGGTCACTTTGCCATATGTTGAATAGATCACATTTCAGGAATATTTCAGTATCAGAAATTCCAGTGCAACAAGTTTTTGTGTAAAAATAGGTTTGCTTTGCAAGTGACTAAAGATCTGCAATCTAAGTTTGTAAGTTTTACTCATTGGAAAAGCCACAAGGACAAATAATCAAATAAAAAAGATGGGAAACTGAGAAAAAAAGTAATTAGTTTTAAGTATGAGAAAAGTTAACACCCTTAAACTAGCTGTATATTAGGCTCATGAAACAAGTAAGGCTGTTGAATCTTTCTGAAAGTGATTTGATAAACTGTTTTATTAAAATAGTGCTCAAAATATTAAAGTAAAAAAAGTCATACCATAGCAAATCCAACATCTGCTTTCTTCAGTGCAGGACCATCATTAGTACCATCACCAGTTACTGCTACAACTTGCCTCTGGTCAAAGATAGTGCTGTCAATTATACCTAAAGTAAAATGACATCTCAGTATTATAGTTCAAAACAGACAATAAAACAAAGATTGAGGTTCAAAGGAAAGTCATTTTTATCATTCTCAAACAAACAAAAAATCCACACAACAACTAGAACCATCTATTATTTACCTCTCAGGAAAAGAGTTGTCATATGAAGACACCCTCATTGGCATTTCCCACAAATTATAATCCTATTTTTCTCTAGAAATAGAACTTTACTTGGAAGTTCAAATGACTTTTATTTACCTTTTACTAGAGTGTGTTTGTCAGTAGGAGACGATCTTGCAAGAACACGTAGCTTTGGCCAAATTTTATCTATTCGCTCTTGCTCTATCTGCAAAAAGATCATTAGGTATATTTTGCAATTACAAGCCTTTACAAAATAGCTGATCCAACT
Organism: Perdix hodgsoniae; assembly: GCA_035772895.1. Lineage (NCBI taxonomy): Eukaryota > Metazoa > Chordata > Aves > Galliformes > Phasianidae > Perdix > Perdix hodgsoniae. Next base: position 2,211,563 of record JAPSGF010000006.1, on the reverse strand, counting down.
TAAGTCAGTGTGCTTACCTCTCCTTTTTCATTGCGTATTCTCCTATTAAAGTCTTTGCCCTCTAAACACAGGAAGTCTTCACCAGGATTCAGAATACCACATTTTAATGCAATAGCACGAGCAGTATTAATGTTATCACCAGTGACCATACGTACAGTTATGCCTGCACGCTGACATTTTTTTATTGCATCAGGTACCTATATGTAAAAAGTAAAAATAACAAAAAGTTAGACTATACAAACACTTAATAAATTAACAAATTCTCATGACCAGGCATGTGAATGAAGTGTCTTCAAGTCAAACCAAAATAACTTATTTTAACATCAGTACTGTTGCTAAGGAACGTATAAGAAATTTAAGTAACCTGCCTTAATCATTTTCCTGAAAAACACACACCCTGGCAAAGGGTGATTATTTTTTGTTTTGTTTTTCCCATTTATTCCCCCTTTATTTTCCAAATACTGTAGTGTGCAAATCCACCACAGAAAGCCCCGTGATAACGTTATGGAGTAGCAGTCAAAAATACTAAGTACTGGCTTTACATTTATGATTATGTAAAATGAACTACAGCTCACACACTACTTGTCAGCCAAATTCGACTGTGAAGTGACACTAATGTGGGTCAGAACGAAGTCCCCCTTAAAGCATAAAAGATTTTACTGTTGAGAAATACTGCCCTCCATAGACCTCAACCACAAGCAGATCTCCTTAGCTCAGTTGACAAATCCTCTTCCCCTTTAGAACCTTGCAACAAACACAATGGCTAATATGATCCTAATCCATACTCCTAATATTCCTAGTAGTTTAAAGAAGAAAAAAGACCAGTTGTTCCATCTACTGAGACACTGCTTAGTAAGCGCCTTAAGTCATTAGTTTGTACAGAGCTTCAATAACACAGTATAAGTGTCATTAAGGTTTTAATCTGCTTTTGTAGCTACATTAACTTTTCCCCCCAAGAAATAAGATTTTCATTTATTAACTATGCTAAAGATGCAAAACTCACTCTTTGCATGACTGAAAACAACATGAATCAGGATCTCCCAAAACAGAAGCACTGCAGTTTACACAGTGACCCTACCTCAGGTCTCACAGGATCTTCAATCCCAACAACAGCAATGCACGTCAGACCAGTAACAATGTCATTTTCATTGTCCCATTCTGGCTCTGGTTCCCCTGCTGGAAAGTCTCTAAATGCCAAACAAATGGTTCTGAGCCCTTCAGAAGCCATTGGCTCAATTACAGTTTTTACAATATCATCACGGTCCCTCGGTCTGAATACCTTTGGTTCTCCATCAGCACTCAGTATTTTGAAGCACCTGAAAAGAAAAATTTAAAGTTAACAGATATTTACAAAAGTTCAGACTTTTGTGGGAAGTGGCTTATTAGTCAACTTAAGTTTCCATAAGCTTTACTCTTCCAGACAGACACAGTAGCAGATAATCTTCTCCGTATGCACTTAATCTCTTCCTAACTGCAAAACATGCTAGCTGTTCACTGAGATGGTTGTCCTGGGATGAAAATAATGCTCTTTAAATTATGGAAACAAAATTAGTTACCTCCCAGAAGTAACCATTTCTCATTGTACTTAAACGTAGTGAATACACTAGTTGTGTAAGTTAATCAAGTTTCAAGTTCAACAGTAAGTCTCACCTTTAACAGTTGCACATGTCTCAGAAATGCAGTAAGCTTCCAAAACATGCACACAGTGCCTCAGCACTAAACTTACAGAACTAAAAGCAAACTTGCATGGTATGAAGAACCAGTGCTATCCTTTGTCAGTAGTATGGTTCACAAAATAATCAACATGCATGTTACCAATTCTGAGAGAATTCGGCAGTTCTTGAACATAAACATTAAATAAAAAACATACTTCAAGCTGTTGTAAAAAAAAAAAATTAAGAGAATAGGCTCAAAATAACATATTCTGGCGTTTCAAGTCATGTTCTTTTAGTCTGTTTCTTTATGCCACAGGCGTCATTGCTTTCCTAGAGGGCATACATACTTTACCAATAATAATGTCACAAACGTAACACTACCAAATGCTTTTAACAATAAATTTAATTTTGTTCCTTTGAGTCTTCACCAAAGTTCTGCCATAACACAAAGCCATAAGAGCTTGTTTCACAAATGAGTACCAACATGGCACTGAAAAATAGCCAAGGGTTTATGACATGTTGACAACACCAGACAAATCTGATAGACAACTTCATTCCAACTGAAATTTGAAGTCTGTCATTGATTTGGGCTACCTGTTCAAATGTCAGCAACTGAGTATATTTTGCATTTTCACCAATCACGGGGCTCATGAGTAATCCCCAAGTATACAGAGCTGACTATATGGAAATCAGTAAGCTTTATGTCAAGACTGAAACAAGTTTTAGTTAAAATACTTGATTTGAGACATGCTTGTAAATAAAGAAGAAAAATCTGCTTGAAAAGTTTTGCAGCATTTCTTCTACACTTACAGGTGACTCATTTATATTATTTAAAAATATATCTACTTATATTCATATTTAAGCTTTCAGTGCTCACTAGTCATCTCTGTGACAGTGAAGAATGTGCAGCACAACTGGCAAGCCACGTTATGAGCACTATGATCAACTTTTTTCACTGCACAGACAGAAAATAAAGAAAACAGCTAAGATCTCAGATGGTGCTGCTCAAGTAGTTTCAGGTTTACGGCTACTCCAGTACTATCTAAATCACTCCATATTTTCTCGTTTTTTCTTAGCAATCACTATTTATTATCTCAGATGTGAAGCCAAATGAATTGCACGAGTCAAGGCTGAATGAGTTCTAGCATATTCTGAAGTTCAATTGCTTAACAACAAAATAAGATATAACATTCCCCAAGGGTAGAAGAAATGCATGTGTAGGCATACTTACTGATGAAGCTTGGCTTAAAATCTAGAAAGATTTAGACATTAATTATTCCAAAGTTCTGCATAAAAGGAACTAGAAAGTCCTTGAAAGACTGACATTTTGCTGTGAGCACCAAGCTGATGGAGGAGAAAAAGTATCTTTTCTCTTTAGTGTATTATTATATCCCTATACGGTGATCCTGGGGCCAGGCAGCAAGCTAAAAGATGGTACGTACTACTATTAAGACTAGAAAGAGTTTGAAGCCAGGACTGGAAACAGACTAGTTACAACTACAGCTCCTAGACAACATAACATAATGCACACATGCCTTCCCCCCCAGGCTGCTTAGGAGTTACCACAGCTTCCTTCACACTAAGGTTTGTTCCAATGGCCACACATATCTCACTAACAGCCTAGCCAATAAAACAAAAGGCCTCTGGAAATGGGCAGACAAGTAAGGAAACAACTTGCTTTGTCATACTAAAAGAACAATTAACTTTCTCTCTTACTCAAGGTTCAACCTTCTATTGAAGTAATAAGCTTTGACACCCATTCACACTGTCATTTGACTTCCACACTTCAAATTAAGATGGTTTAACTAGACAGGCTTGCCTGTACCAGATTCACACACTGAAGAGCTGTACTTCTGCTTTATGCCTTCCAGTGCACTAGATTTAAAGTAATTCAAGTGCTCCTTCCTATTTTATTGCATAAAGCCAAATAATCAGGGGACACAAGACAGGAAACTAGCAGCTATTTTAAGGCTACAGGACTGTTGCACTTGTTCATAAACACAGCTACAGAAATAATTTGCAGACTACAGCATAATGTTGTTTAGCATCTCGCAGTCTCACAAAGTTTAGCCAAATTCAAAGTGCTAAAGTACAATAGTAGCTGTTCTTACTTTTTAAGAACTATCTCAGAGGCACCTTTACTGAATATTCGGAAACTGCCATCAGAGTTTTTTAACACAGTACTCATAGATTTTCTAACAGAGTTGAAGGTGTACACTTTGTGCAACTTCTCTTCTGGTATCTCATTTCGTACATCCTGATAATCACGTTTTAAATCCAAAAGAAAACCCAGCAAGGCACATTCAGTTTTGTTTCCAACGTGACGTGGTAGACCACCTTCTTTTTCAGGAGGCTGCAAGAAAAACAATAATCTTTACTATTAAAAGGTTAACCTAGGAATCACTTAAGTACAGCATTTAGAAAACAAGGAAGCCAAATCTAAGTTCAGCTCTGAGTTGGAAAGTTTCACTTTTGCAATGATTAATCTATAAATTCCTATGAGTCATAAGCTCACACTACTGGCTTTCATAAGTGACTTCTGCACCTGTGTTTAGTCCTTCAATACGTTTCTCAGGCTCAGAAATCACCTATGAACTCTATAAAAAATGCAGAGCTGACCTTCCTTTTTAGTTAGTTTCCACTGCTTGAAATAACTCTCTGGATCACTTGGGTGTACTGGATACTGGAATAATTTTGCAATTTACAAGTACTGTTAAGTTTAAGGAAACTGTCTTTAAAATACTAGATGCCATTATTTCTGGTAAATTAATGTATTCTCACCTGTAACAGTTCTTCCTTAATAATATACTGTGAACACATAACCTGGTAGCCTTCTACAGAAGAGACTTAAGTCTTTAAGCTTCTTAAGCCTCACTACAAGTTCTGTTTTCCAGGCTGTGTCCTATTTAACATGTTTCTGAAATCTCTGGTTTTCAGTCTTTTAATACCAGAACGATTTCTCATCTCAGAAATGTGGAATATACAGACTTTTGTCATACATAAAAGAATACTTTTCTGAAGATACTTCTGAGCATACATATATACGTAACATCAGTTGTAGTTTGTAGAGAACAACAAAAAAAAAAAAAGCAGGAGCACTTACTCTGTCTGACCAGGCCCCAAATATCTGAATCACAACTGTATTAGTTGTAAGACAGGGATCTATTTTTATTGTTAAGAGCTACAACATCTTGTGTTTTACTGAATGCTAAGTTCTAAAATGCTCAGCTTAACACACTCCCCAGACATCAGCATACTGGTGCAAATCCAGCTGCAAAAATGAAGGGTCCAGAGCACCTGCCTAAGACACTTTGTCAGTTTATACATAGGTACCTTTTATTTCTATGAAAAGAACTTTAGGAATTGGACTATAAAACTTCTCACATGCTCTAACTCATTCCACAGAGATAGGTGCTTGTGGTCTTGATGCGCCCCCTCAACTGCTAGCAAAAAAAAGTCCTGTGCAAGTTCAATCTTTGTTGGCTGACAATTGACTTTTTGGACTGTGGTTTTGCTTCTGTTCTCAGCCTACAGATTTGTAATAATAGTATCTGAAGTAAAAAATCAAACTTGTCTGTACCTGCATTTTCCCATCATATTTTGGTAATCCTACGCTACCCTTAAATGTCAATTTTGAAGTAGCACTCAAATCAAACTGTGATGCCTTGCAAATAAAAAGCTCTCCTTATAAAAACAAAATTAGACAAACCTATCAACTTCCAAGGAAAGAAGACATACCTTCGAATCATCAATTCAAAACAGTTCCTTAAGTTCAGCCTTAAATGAACTGTTAAGTAATTCACACTAAGTACAAAACACTCTATATGGTTTTCTGCCACACACTTATACTTTATTGACTGTGATGCAGCAACCAGAGCATTTTCATCTTTTGAAGATGTTTAGTTGTTTTGGTTAGAATGAAGAAGTGTACTTACCAGTATTTTGGAAGTGTAAGCACAATTAACAGAAATTCCTGTGACAAGGTAAGCCATGATATTCTCTGGAATAGCTTCTGGTGCTGGAATTTTTTTGTAATGTTTTTCACTGATGTAAGCTTGGACCACTGTCATCCTGTTCATAGTCAATGTTCCTGTTTTATCTGAGCAAATAGCTGTGGCATTACCCATTGTTTCACATGCATCCAGATGTCTCACTAAGTTATTGTCTCTCATCATTTTCTAAGAAAATAAAAGCAGTTAATAGTCAACCATAACCTTCACCCCCCATTTTTGAAGTTCTCATTTAGAGTGTTCAGTTTCAGACAGCAGTTTCAGAACACACTCATCTCTTAAGTTGAGTTCTCTGGCTGATTGTTGTAAAGATTACCCTAAGTCTATCATGTCACAGTAAGCATCAGCTTGACCAAAGAGCTCCAAAACAGAGCAACCTATTTTCCCCACATCTGCATGACAGACCAACTACTGTTACAACTCAGACTAATAAGGAAATAGTATACAGAACATGAATACAGACTGAGCATTACCAAACAAGTCTGTTGTTTCTGCATACTCAAAGGAGGAAGTAAGCTATGCCCCAGACTTACCATAAGATTTATATTTCAAAGACACCAGTGTCACACTTTATATCAAATATAAACTGGGAACCTAACTGTTCAGCTGAGAGAGAGAGACTAGACAAGTAAAAGTCTAATATTGCTTATGAGTCTTTACTTAACGGGTTTGTCTTTAACATCTGCTCCCCTTCTACTCACTTACCTTAACAGAATAAGCCAATGATATGGTGACTGCAAGCGGAAGACCTTCTGGTACTGCCACCACCAAGACTGTAACTCCAATAATGAAGAACTTCACAAAGTACTGAATATAAATTGGTGTACATTCAGCAAGCCAGGGTCGCTTCTGAACCCAGAAGGTATCAATTACAAAATACAACACAAGGATAATGACTGTGATTGCAGACATCAACAAACCTTGTTAAAAAGAGAACAAACAGTTTTCAGAAAAAAAAATAGTTAAAATGTTTGACAATACAGATTCTGAATAAGTCAAGGGCAAACGTTTCTCCCGTTGTAGAAGATACAAATCAGAATTTCAACAGGCAATTCAGAAAACACGGAGATAGTTCTCAGAGGCACAGTGACTTTCAACACAAGTATTTCCTCATGAATTTCACTTAAAAGCCTATAAACTGTGGGTTGCTTTTTTTTTTTTCCCCAATTAATTGAAAAGTGTAGATCTCGGTGGGCGCCGGAGAGACCATTATGTAAAGTAAACTGACTATGCAGAATAACAATTGAAAGAGTTCACCAAGCCTTCCATGACTATACTGGTGACTTAGTCAGCAGAGAAAGCAGGTATCTCTTCATACCTTACTTCCTGCTGAAGCTGGGAGTAAATATGGCAGGTAAGCACAATGTTCAATGACATTGGAATAACTGGGAAGACAAATTAGAACTGAAGTTAACAAGCTGAGTGGCACACTTAAGATAGTACAAGAAAAAGAGCAAAAGAAATTGCACCTTGTAAAACACCAGAAATAGCCTGTTGAACTCTATGGTCAATTTACTGTTCTCCAGTTATATCACTAAATGCTGTGTTTATCTAGAAATATCTTTTATAACAGTAATCCAACATTATGAAGTTTGAATTTTCTGTTCCAGAAGCTAGTACACTAAAGCTTGAATATTTAAATCAGGAAAAACATTACCAGTATTATACAGTCAGAGAAGCCACCAGCACCCGTAAGCATGATGGCACACTTACATGTATTTGAATTTTACACTTCACTTCAGTAGCTAGCCTTGATCAGCTTATCTTCTCATGCAAACGTGAGGCATCAGCAAAAAGAGTACTGGCTAAGGCATACCTGCTTTGCCAATCTGAACTGCAAGCTTTGTAAGTTTGCCTTGGAGAACAGATTTTTCTTTCTTTGGCAAATTTGATCTCTTCTTGTCTTTTTCATCTCCATCCACACCATCCTCACTCTTCAGTGGCTGCATTTCCATAGCTGCACCATCTTGAGCTTTAGCTATAGGTTACAAGCAAATAAGATTTAGCCATTCTAGTATCCCTAAAATCAATAGTACACATAGAGTCTCATTATATCGAGCAGCTTAGCGTAAGTGTTGTGTAGTACCTGATATTCAGAGATGGCATAACATCCTTGAATATTTAAACACTTAGCTAGATATGACAGAAATAAACTTCAGAAATATTCACTTAAGACTATCAAGTTAATCATTTTTTTTATGAAGATTTACTCAGACTATGTTTAACCTAGGCACTTTGAATATAAGGATGCAATAAGCACTTTCATACTAAACTATGTTGTCACTGAAAATAAGTACTTACAAGGGAGGATCACAGAAACTGCATTTACCTTTGTTGCGGTTCTCAACAGCTCCATCTTGCTTTTTGCCTGTCAGAGAAGGGAACAAGTTATGTTTCACACTGGCCATTCAGAGTCCATCTAAGTATTAAGGCTTATATAAAAGACATAATATCTGCTGAGAAAAGTAACTATTTCAAAAACTGTAAAGCAAACTGGGAGACAGAAGGCTAACACAAATAGTTGAAGTGTAAGTTAACTCACTCTCACTCATCTTTGTGTTTTTTTGGACAGCAGAAGTCTTGTACAGGAAAAGCATTACTCAGACATAGTTAAGTTCGGACAGATTGATACAAACATTCATATGCAACTAAACAAAAATACAGCAGAAGGCCTTGCTGGGCCAGACAGCTGTCCTATCTAAGCGTCTTCAGTTGAAGAGAGTAGTGATTTAGTTGTGAGGAAAGCACCTAAAAGGCTTTCCTAAACTTTTACTGGGAAGGGGATTTGTGACATGCAAGAGATCCTGGTAGTCTCACTCTTACTCTGTTCCAACACTGGCAAGTCTGCTCAACTACTGCTGTAATGAATTTTAAGATTCCACTTACAGAATTAGTGCTTCTGCACAGCACTGCAGAAGTCACTGTAGTATATTTTTATAAATAAATATTTATAAATCCACACCAAAGCTTAATGGAGGCACAGTGCTGGATTACTGGATCTATGCTAAACCTATTTACGCAAGCATGAACATAATCTGTTGGCAACATACCAACATTAAAGAATGAAGGGAATAGTTCAAGTTCCCAACAGAATACCACTCCTACCTCTGTTCAGAATCAGAGTTCAGCAAAAGATCATGAAGACCATTAGAATATTGAAAAACTAATGAATGAAACATTAAATGAAACTAAATCTAACTATGTCAACAAGCAGCTTATTAGAAGGTCACTACCCTTTTTTGTTTGGGTTTTCAGGTAAGATGGTTTACATACTACCCTGACAAGCAGCAAACTGGCAGCTTTTCTCCTAACTAGAGAAATCTAACTTTATAGTTACTATTAGCAATAACTTCAAATGAAAGAACAAAGTCAAAGAACTTTGAACAAAACCCAGAATTGTTCAGTTTCACTGCTATTTCATTTTATCTTCTGCTTTAAAATAAGTAGCCTGAAGTGAATGAGAGCTAGAAGGAAACTTGAAATAAAATTCAGCTAGAAGAAAACCAACTTATCAAGCATCCTATCATGGATGACATTTAATGCCTCCAGTGCACTGTTGTATTACTACTGATATGATCTGTTTGTTTTTTTTTTTGTTTTTTTTTTACATACAAGCTTTTCTCCCAGCATCCTGTGAACAGATGATGAGAAAAACAGCATACTCATCTTCTCCTGAACATGTCAGTTCGGACTTGTTAAGAATGCATTATCTGTTGATTTAGTATTTGTTATTTCTTAGGTCTATTTTCTGTCCTACAAGAACAAAGTTCCACACTTGAATTGCTTCTAACTCCCTGCACATACATATGCTTTCACTCTGAACCAAGACATATACAGCCAACTAAAGATAGCCACTTTAATCTCCTTAACATTCACACTGAAGCTAATTTAGTTTAACCTGAATTTTACCAAGGAGAATCTTAACAGTCACATAACTTAAGGGAAAGAAGAAGTTGCCTAACTTGGGAGACAGATTAAAGACAGGTTTTCAGTTCCAGCAATACATCAAAACACTATTTGTCAAAAATACTTTTGCTTATATAATTCATATTAGCAGACAATCAATAAAAGCTATCATCCTGTCCCATACCAGCTAGTATAGCTTACTTCCTTCTCCCTCCTCTGTCAGAAAAGAGGAAGAGGTGGAAAATGCTCTAAATCAATTCCTGACAGTGCTGCAAATCAGCTTCTATTCTTCACTATTCCACTTGAACTTGAATCTCACTCTGAACTCATAGCAAATTTCAGAAAGGGCCAGAGTTTTTGAAGTTAAATTTGTAGATGAGGCTACCAAGACAAAAAGCACAGTTCAGTCTTAACTCCTGCACAGAGCACACGTTTCAGTAATCACCAACTCAGATTGAAGGCCAAGATTCCTAAGTTTCCCATTATCATTTCTTATTCCTTTGAAGAAAGTATACTTTTCTGCAAAAACCCTCACAGACTCCCTCCCATTCAGTTAATCTCACAATGGTTTCTACGAAAACTTTGTGGTGGTGAAGTTCAACCCCTAACACATCTTACGAAAGCTAGCATCAAAACATCACCATTTAGCATTTCTAGGCTTTTGATTCTTAGACAGGATGAAAGATTATGACTTATAACACTAGTGATTAAATCCGTCCAAATAAGGAAGGCATCCTGTTTCACCCTTCACAGAAGAGCTCTAATATGGTCTGGGTTACAATTTCCTTATTCTTCTGAAAGGAAAGTTTACAGAAAAGCATCACTAAATTCTTTTATTTTGTACTTCTTTGAGTTTTACAACTCTGGAAGAAAAGAGCTGACAGAAGAAACTGCCTGCTTACCTTTAACAAAATATGTTATATTTCTATTTAAGTTACCCACAAGCTCAGCATATCAATGATACAAACTTCTCCTTTTCAAATGGGATTTTTTCATAAAAGAGCTTGCCTTACAAGACACAATTAAAAGCAGAACTAGATGCTCATTAGGCTGATTTATTGTTAATAACCCCTTTGTCATAAACAAGTGTTTGTTATGAAACATGAATGTACTTTGAAGTGACGTGAGATGGCAGTTTGACGAGTTATACACAGTAAGACTGGCTAAATTTCCCAACCCCTAATTAATCAAAATCAATGTGACCAGGAGTTGTTAATTAAGCTTTTGTTATGTGTTTTTTTGTTATGTGTTTTTTTAATGATGTACACTTTCTGACCACTGGACCCTTTTTTTTTTTCTTTTCTGCAAACCCCCTGAAAATATAAGACTTAAAGATCTCTAGCTCCACTTTTCCATTCTACAATACTCAAGAGTTCACGCCTCCCTTCCTAGCGAAACAAGATTATTATGCTTACTTTTCTTGTCCTTCTTCTCCTTTTCCTTCTCCTCTTCATCTCCTCCAGCCCCAAGCAAAGTAAAGATGATTCCAGTCTGAGAGTTCACACCTACAGCAGTAACTACCATCCTTCCAGAGCCTTCCATCACATGAGTACCTGGAAGAGGGTATTGGATTTTCCATCAAAACTTCAATTATTGTATGAAGAGCACAATGGAAATCCATTCTCAAACTTCAGAGTGAATCATAAGATGGTGCATATAGATACCTTAAAACACATTAATATAATTGCAAAAACTATCTGCAAAATGAAGTCATAATCAACCACATGAAATGTTCATCAGCTTTAAGAATCTGTTCACTTGGACAAAGTTTTGCAGAAGACACTGGCCTAGATAAGGTCCAGTTCAGTAGATTTAAATATCACAATTTAAAATAATCAGTTCCCAAAGGAAAACTAATCACGTTCTTTCAATGGTACACACCTGAAAGCAGCATAGGATCTCTGTCCAAAGACTTCTTAACATGGTCAGACTCTCCAGTTAATGAGCTTTCATCAATTTTGAGGTCATTTCCTTGAATGAGGATGCCATCAGCCGGTAAAAGGTCACCTGCAAGAGATCATTAGGTGTTTGTACTTCAGATACTTCTTTGAAAATAAAAAAGTTCAACTCAAAAAAAGGTTTACCATATTTCACTTGTGCAATATCTCCAACAATTATGTCAGCTACTGGTATTTGGATGACTTGGCCACCTCTGATGACTGTGAATTTCTGTTCTTGTTCAATACGGCTCTGCAGTCCTCGAAATTGTTTCTCTTTACTCCAGTCATTGAAAGCTGTTACTAATACAACACAAACTACAGAAAGGAGGATTGCTGCTCCTTCAATCCAACCTGCTTCAGATTCCTCCTCCTCTTCACCAACATTTACTGATCCACACACTGTAGAAAACAAGATTTAGAGCATTCAGAGCAGAAGGCCTGCAGCAATAATTATTTCATAAAACAAAAGCTGTCCCAAACAGAAGAGTGGTTGCTAAACATTCTCCTTGCTAACCTTTATGGCAACTTTAGATTATTTTCAATAAGGGTAGCACACAAAGAACATCCACACTTATATAAACACAATAGAAGCTGACAGAGAAAGTTACCCAGTTTGCATTATCTTGTTAAGTGACATGCGTTAAGAGGCAAAGATTGGACAACTAGTTATCCACCTCCTGATGCCAACATTTCCTACTTTACCCTTCTCCCAACAAACCAAACGCAATTGCGAAAGTTTGGTTTAACTGAGGCCAGATCCCTCCATCTTCTGTTTTGAACTTTTAGCTTCGTTTCTTAAATTGTACAGTTACAGGTGTCATAGTGCAAAATAATGAAAAAAATTATGGCATACTGACTTCCTAAAGAAAGCCAATGAACACAAGTCAGAAATTACTTAAATATTTGAGATGAAGCTAACAAGATACTTGTACAGAAGCTTGGCTGATCTCAGACAGATCATAGCTCCTGCTGCTTACATTTCATCTTTTCCACTACTTTGTCTAGAATCAGCCTAGATCATGACATGGAAATTTCCTGTGTTGCCTTTTTAAGGCAGGATAGAGCCCTAGTGCTGTCTCATGAACAATTGGCTACATTTCCACAGACTTATTGTCTTCGACCAGATTCACAATAGTAGCATGCTGGACAAGGCAAGTCAGTAGTATAACAGAGGTAGATATCTACTTTTTCAAATATTTACTTACATGCTTCATTTCCTCCAGGAGGCTGGTAAAAAGAAAGGCCCAAGGACACTACGGCTGCAATTTCTAATATAATTAGTGTAACATCCTGTAGTGCTTCCCATACTAACTGAAGAAATGTTTTTGGCTTTTTAGGAGGTATAAAGTTCTTCCCAAAAACTGCTTCTCTCCTTTCTATATCTGCTGGATTTCCACTTAAACCTATTTAGTAAGAAGACAAAGTTAGTGACTCTCTATTCATGGAGCCATGTGTCACTCCATATTTCATAATAATACCGAAGAAAACATATCAAGTATACTTACACAGCTGTCATCCTTAAACCAGGCTTGCTATATTTCATAATCCACATTTCACCAGTAATCAATAAAATGAAGGTCTACCGACTCGTACTTAACATGATGGAACAACAAAATAACAGTAACAGACAGTTCCCCCCAAAAGTAAACAACTGTGCAAGACAAGATTATTAGAGGGCTACTTCAAAAGTAATGCCTCTTATTTTATTATATTGCTCTGCTGCATCAGAGGCAGGTGGCGGTGGTGGTACGTTGGAAGGTTGAGACTTCCCAACAATATTCCACTACAGATGGCAGCAGGGGGCAGTCAGACAAAATGATACCTGACATGGGAACACGAATGAAGCAAATGTGTGGAACTGAATTTCTCCATGTGGAAAAAATTACACCTCTTAACATTCATTGATACTTGCTGAACGTTTATGGAGACCAAACAGTAGATGTAAGAACAGTGAAGCAGGGGGTGGTGAGTTTCGGCATCGATGACAGTTGGTTACCTGCACTGAGCAGATTTTCAAGAGCACAAAACACAGGCTCTTGCTCATCACTGGCAAAACTACACTGTTAACAGTGGTGACTATATTGAGAAACGGTGTTTTGTAGCTGAGAATTAGCTCTATCAAACAGTGTCATTGTGCTCTTTGTATCTGTTGTAGTTTCCATGTAAACAAATAGGTTACATTACTTTCAGAGCAGCCTACAGAGTAGAAATGCTACTACAGAAACTGAACAGCGCCATCCAGTTCTAGCAAGCCTGGGACTTCAGCTCTGGTTTCCACAGTATGGATTCTGCATTCAGAGAGAGCACCCCAGGATCCTATAACTCATCTAATACTTTGATTATACATTTAATTAAATTAATAATTTTAAAAACTATGAATGCCAAGTTTATGCATTATTTATTATATAAAACTCTACAAAAGTCACAAGCTCTCTAGGAATCACAAGGTGAGTGGCAGCCACAGTCCTCCTTCAATCTGGACAGCAGCTGTTGACTGCTCTGAAGCTTCCATCTCTTCACATTCCCCGTCATAGAGCATATGTGGGACTGCATATGTAGTCAGCCCTTATGGTTTATCATATCAGCTTTATGCTCGCCTTCTTTCTTAGGTAGCATATTTCTTTCTGAATCCTTTTCACGGCCTCAGTTCTCGCACCATCCTTGAGGACACCAATAATCAAGAGTGAGGGACATTCACCAGAAAGTGCTGCATTCTTCAACAGTTAGCTAAGCCCATAAAAATAAAAGAATACTGAGTATATTAAGTGCAAAGTCATGCACCCAAGGTCTTCCATATGTTTAGTTCCTGCTGAAGCCTTCAAGAAAAGTCAGTTGCCTAATGCCTCACTACAGGTTTCAATTTGCACCACTAACTCCTTTTGGAAGGGAAAATGAATCAACTTCTTGCTGTATTCAGAGCAGAGCTTTGGATATCTCACGACTTTATTGTTTCAAGTTGTTGTTATATGTGTTTCTTTTTAACAAAGACAACAAAGACACCAATTTTCTGAGTAGTAGTTTTTCAGTAGTTAACCCAACTGCTTAGGGATTATCAAAGCATTAAAAACACCCTACGTAATCAACAAGTACGCAACTGGCTTTCATATTAAATGGATAATCTAACATCTACAATAGTCATTTCCTAGAATCAAGTAGGAACTAGTAAATAATCAAAATGATGTAGACTTATGGGAACATTGATGGAGGTCTCTCTCCAGAAAACAAGGAGGATTTTGTTATTGCAGATACATCAAACATTCATTTATGTGATCTTATTTGAGTTTGTACACATAAAAATGGCATAAGCATCAGCATTAAATAGCAAGCATTTAATTCATTTGAAGTGATACTGGTCAAAAAAGATCCTATTTCTAATCCTCATTTTACATCAAGTAGGTCTGACCTTCATTTTGTCCGAAAAGAGACATTATCTTACACTGTCAACAGCCTCAAAGCAAGCAATAACACACCAAACTTGTCCACTCCATTTCAAAACTATCTGACTTTTGCAGTGAAGCCACTAGTAATTATGCAAGTCAGCATTTCATATCATTCAGACACCTCCTGAATAAGAAGTGTAATTAGGCCTCACAGATATGCACTCGATTTCTCAGAACTCGAAGTAGTATAATGCACAGAACAGAACCATAAGCTATTCTGAGTTAGAACAAATCCATGATGATCAAACTTAACTCCTAGGCAGCTTTCATAGTCCTGTTCAGGCTTTCTTCTTAGAAATTGCTTTGCTTTTACATTTACACCTTGAAATAACAACATTGAGACTAGCTCTCCTTGGACGTTAACTCTACAGTAACACCCCTGTGAGACAACCTTATTGTTGAAAAACTGACGTAGGGATTTAGAACCAAAACACCATTTCTGTACAGTTTGCAACTCATCTTAACCTTTTCTGATGTAATTATCAAGTTCAACTACTGAATCCTTGTGAATTGTTGAGCTGGTATCACACTTCTTAAAAAGATGCATGTTTTTTGTCAAGTTAGTGATTGTTAAACACATCTAAAATGTTAAGCTCTTTTAAAAGGAAAGGCTCTGATCGTGCAGTTCTCAGTACAGTAGAATCAGTCTGCTACCTAGCTGTGTGACATTACAGGACACCCATGCAGTGAATCCTGCAGTACACTGTATTGGTGCTTGGTGCTTCTCATGGATATGCATTCTTATAGCTTATAATAACGGGCCTTAAGCTTCACAGACCACTGCAAAATTGGATTACACACTCAGCTCAGTCCTCATTTTTTGAATACTATTGAAGTATTCCTTCTCACTGGAAAAACATCAAACAAAAACAAAACCAAACAAAAACAAACAACTTTCAGTACTATTCAACAGGTTCACAAGGTGCCAGGGTACCACTGCTCTTACCCTAAGAATCTTACATTGCTTGTACACATGCACTAACTTTACTTTAAACTTTAGAACAGCTGATGATGAGAAACAGAGTTTGCATCCCTCAGGCTGGACATGTTTCTTTGTCAGCCTAAAACTAGCCTGGTGGTCCATCAGGTTTATCAGCTAGCTACTTGCCATTTGTTAAAAGGAACCCAGTTGATCTTCAGAAATCATTTCAGCAATCTGGACTTAAGGAATCTGGTAGAGAAAGCCAAAATACACTACACGTAGATGCACAGAGAAGTATCCTTCAGCATCACACGATCATGGAATTGCAGGGGTTGGAAGGGACCTCAAGAGATCATTGAGACCAACCCCTCTGCTAAAGCAGGTTCCCTATATATAATAGGTCCCACATGTAGGCATTACTGAGCTGTTCTTGAGACAAGGAGACAAACATTTTCATAGCATTTCAGAAGGATAGAAAGCAATACCTCTCCAGAATTAAGACAGCAAGTACTTCACTGCTACCAGCATCAAGCTGCTTAAAAGCTGTAGTGCTTAAATGCAGAGAGACCAGAATTTGCCAACACCTTGGTTTTGGTGCTTGGTATCAATCTCTATCAAGAGCAGAACATCAACTTAACATAAGCTAAACATGTTTAAAAAAAATGATTTCAATGAGATAATACAATTTAGATAACTTAAGCAATACAACTGGAGCCTATTTCTTTCACAAATTAAACCTCACAGTTTTCATTTCAAATGGAATAGAGGGTTAAGTCTTCAAGAAAACTTCTGAAAAGCTCTCAGCAAGGAGACTCATTACATTTATAAATACTGACATTTCCAGAATGCCACTGAGTCTGAAATGGCAAACATTTGTTTAAAAGATCCTTATTTCTAGAGACCAAGAATGTGTGATTACTTTGCATACCTCCTACTCGTGGTTACAGTACATTTCAGTGCCTGAAGCTATACCAACAGTTAATCTTGTAGATCAACTGAAAATTACAGAAGAATAGTGAATTATGAAGACTTAAGTTAGACGTGGCTTAGAAATACCATAGTATTGTACCACAGTACAATTACATAACAGATTTCACTAGTTTTAAAAACTGCTATATTAAGGAATGCAAAAGCCGGGTCACAACACACAAGAACTAATTAGCCCTGCATTAGACTACTAGAACCTTGTTCTATGACAGCATGATCTAAATTGTTCATGCATCCCATGGTTCACGAACTTACACATTCATAGCAGGTTAAACATTGTTATTTTGCATTGCTATTTCCTATCTGGATTCCTACATCAAAGCTTCCTCCTATGTGCAATTTTGCCACTAATTCAAAATGATGCACAGTTGGAAACCCTTGCTTATTTACTGAAGTATCAACCTGCCTTAGAGAAGAAACACCATTTTTTTATTATAGTAACTGAAAAACCTTTATAAACTTTCTTATATTAAAACAACAATGACAAACAACCTACTTTGACTGAAGCATTTCCTATGTGGAATTTTCTCAGTAATAATGTGAAAATCATCTTACCTTCATTTGGTGAAGTTTTCAATTTTGTACAGATGCCCTGCACATCTCCATAGCATTCCTGTATTTTATGCAGTGCATCTGTAGCTCGAAGTTCCATAAGAGAACGGAGCTCTGCAAGAGTGACTCCAAATTCTCCATGATTAGCTTCTTTGACAGCATTTTTTACACCACTATATGCAACCGAGTTGTTTGCCATATCACCCATCTTGTATGCAGTCTTTAGCGTTGGTAATTTCCAGTAAGGAACAAGACTTCAACTTAAAATATTTCCAAAAGAAAAATAAATCCTCTGGGTATGAAGACAGTCAAGGCAGCAGACACATCACCCAAGTAAGAGACCCATTTTGGAGAGATATCTTTGAGGTCGTCCCATGGCGAGCTGTGTTTCCCAAGCCAAATGACAGGCACAATCTAGGGAAAGAATAAACACAGATTAATATTTCACATTGCAAGACAATCCTATCTTACTGAGGCTACAGAAGAAATTTCTGCTTATAGACAAGTTCTATGTATTTCTCACAATGTTTTTAGTCAGTATTCAGCTGGCATAGTGATAAGGCATAAAATAGATGTTTCCTGTCCCAAAATAACCCTGCAGTATTGCACTCCCTAGCCTCTCAGAAGTGCTGTTGTCTTCACATCTTAGATTTTGCTTGGTACATCCCTATGGTTTGTGTCACCAACAGGAAACCTTTATAAATGCCTGGAAGTAAATCAGCTCCCAAGGAAATGAAATATGGAATATCTACTATGGGCAACACACAGTTAACAATATGGTCAGGTCACAAATACTGAGCTATCACAAAAATACCGGAGAATTCTCAGAACTCAAGGTGAGCAAGCTTCTGAGCACATGTATGAACTCATTTGTGCAAATCTCAAGGATAACAGCTTCAACAGTAAGCTAAAACCACACATGAACCACTTGTGTAGTGTCACTAAGGATATATTTCAGGCAGACATACATCTGAACACATTTTCATGTCCAAGCAGTCTTAGCACCCTACTGAGGCCCATTTCATCACAACTCAAGCCTCACACAGAATCTTCATTTTATTTTTTTGGGGAAAAAAAAAAAGGCACAGTGCAATCCTCCTAAAAAAGCGATATGGGAGACTAAGGTCAGCTCTTCCAGTTAACACCAACCCACTGGATTTGACCCGCAGACACTCCGTATTTGTAATTTCCTGCTCAGCTGACACTTTCTGCACATACACGTGTATCCATTTAACAAAACAGTGAATCCACAAACTCTTCATGCCTATGCAAAGATCTGCTTCATGCAGAAGACAGGAGCCTCATCACGTAGATCAGCTTTAATAACCTAACAGGTCAATTAATTATATATTCCCTCATGACACATTAGAGTTGCCAACCTCAGATGGAAAATAACTTGGACATTTCCAATTCCAACACGACTGCAAGGTGCCACATGCCCATTTGTCTAACACACCACCACCTGCTCACCCCTCGCTCAACCAGGCCACAAGAGGTATTCAAATTTAGTGAATCTCATCTAGAAACTCTACTGTTATTGCAGCGAGAACTAATCGTATCACGGACTCTTTCATTAGCAAAGGCAAAGAGTTACAAGTGAAAGATTTCTGGCTACGACCAGGTCAGAAAACTGTGGGTCAGCCACGGTGACATCTACTGTCACCTGTGTCAATAAGCACCTAATAACCTGAAATGTAAGTGTTCTGGAAAGTCTCAGTCCTCTGACCCACCATTTTGGACATCTAGTCACAGTACTGCCTTTACACTGAAGACAACCACTGATACAGACATAGGAGTGAAAATGTCATAACTACAGCTGTTCTTCTGGTCCTACATCTAGAAAATTCTGAGAAAAAAAATGATAATCTATGGCTGTTATCCAGTGGTAGATAAAAGGCATCAAACAATATTTATATGCATAAAATCTCTGCATCTTATATTATCAAGTTAACTAACATAAAAATTCCATTTTAAACTTTGATAGCTTTATGTCAGTTACGAGAAAATCTCAGAAACAACGACAACAACAAAACCAACAAAAAGAACCTACTGCAATAGTTTAAGAGCTCATGTCAATGGCATTAACCTACGTGCCAGGATGTAGTTTTCTTCAGCTGTATTCTTTAGCAGAACATGTTACAGTCAGATATGGTAACCTATAAGTGATGGGACTCACGCAAATCATGTATGAAAGAATGCTTTTTAAAAGCACCATTCATCTTTATTTAACCACCAAAAGTTGAATTTGTTGGCCAACTGGTATCTGGTCACAAGTTGCAACAGTGTAATAAGAAACAGATCAGGCAAATGAGTTTCTATGGACATGGAAAAGATACAGTAGCTGCTAATTGTAGAAGAATAGACCAAACACAATGTTCAACAAATAATTATAATCAAAATTGATTCAGATATAATTAAGACTGTCCAGAAAAGCTCAGTTCAAGATTCTAACCATAGTTCTCCACCTCAGGCCCAAATAACTCTCAAATTCAGGCACAGATATGAGATTAGAAAAGTTATAGCTCTAGTCATTGCTAACTTTCCTCTGAAAAGCTTTGCAATGGAGTTCTAAGCCACACCAATACTTGCTTTCACATGACGTCTTGGGAAGAGCAATAACATCACTGAGTAACTCATACTGTGCTTCACACTCCAGCCCAAGTGTTTTTCTGTCACCGGGATTCATTTTCACTAAGGCATAATACTCTTAGGGACTACCTATTGCTAAGTTTTTATACTGAAAGGACTTCTCATATGTCCCCGTGTCCTAACATACCAGCAGATCTTCAGGGTTCAGAAACATCTTCAGGAATCTCACATTAATACAAAAGCAGTGCAATTCTGCAGATCAGATGTTGTAACATTACGGACTATTCGGCACGTCCCATTTCAGAAATACGTCTGGAAAACTCAGAGGAATAGTGACAAAAGCTCTTTAAATTCTGAATTCTGAGCAAGAGCAGATCCAAATTATAAAAAACTTTACTAAACATCAACAATTTTTGATCCAAGAGATCAAAAATCAGCCTACTCCAGCAGCTACACTTTTTTTCCCCAAGCATTTCAACAGTGTAAGAACACAAGTTCAAAATGGATGTATATCCTGACCTAGTTTCTCTGCTGTTTTTTACTGTAATATATCACTGCAAGTTTCTTTAAGAAATATCCTTAAAGTCAAACCTTGCAACATTTAAACATTTCCTGTTACAGCAAGTTCCAACAGTCTCCTGCGGTAACAAGAAAGTGACAGTGTAGAAGGAAGCTGTAAATCCTGAAATTCTAGGATCAGAAAATAAAGTATATTCCTTAAGGCAAACAGGTCATCTAATATTTCTTTCTCCCAGTACTCCATTATTTTACTTGTCTGGATCAGTGCTACAGTTCTAAACCATACTCTTCCAGCAAACATTTGAAAGGCACTGTTTGAGCACCACCAGCTCTGAAGCAACTCACTCTAAGCTTCCAATCCACTAATATCTCAAATTTTGAAATCAGGTAGTTGTGGTAACCATTACCAGCTGCTTGCACACCATTACATGAATTGCAGCTTATCAAAAGTTTTAATTCAGCTGAAGACACAGTAGTGTCCAGATTAAAGCTGCATATCAGATGATTAAGAGAGAGAAGTCAGTCCGTTTAGTCTATTAGACACATCCTGTTTAACACTAGCAGCAACTTTAAAGCTACAGTATGTCAAACTTGGGAGACAAAAAATCCTGTACTGTACAGGCACCTGATGGTACCATTATAGGTAGGCTGAAGATACCTGTGCAAATTGATGTGAAAAGACACTGCTGTTCCATGACTGTGACAGCTCCACCAATTCAAAGTCATCGTGGCTGTCTGCCAGGAGAACTGCATCAAACTGACATTCAATAGCAGAGTGTGTTTTGTTATGCAGTGAAGACAATAATTTAAAATAATTGAATCAAAGATTAGCTGTTCCCGGCTGTGTAAAAATTCAACAGTTTCATGACTCTCTAGTTGAAACAGAAAATGCCAAAGTCAAACACATACACATAGAGAGGTTTACCATGGCATGACAAGACTATGGACTACAACTCTGTCCAGTGCCACCAGCCCATACCATGGTGACCAAGCTAAAGAAACTGCAATGCTTCTTGCAGATATTTTTATATTATAAATACAAAACTGTGTTAGTTTTCTTTTCCTGAAAAAAGAAAGTACAGTTGCTATTGCAACAGCCTTTAAAGATAATCACGCTTCAAAAAGGGTCTCCAGAAATAGTCCTTCATAGACATAAGTAAGACTAAGCCCTTTATTTGGAAGCAAGCTATAATCCTCCTTCTACACTGGTTAAAATTAGGACTACCTTGAAGTAATAGTTTGAAGTGGCAACACAATCAAATGTGAACAGGAGAGGTCAAAGGTAGCACAATTACTATTGCCCAAATGCACAGGAACTAATACACCAACAAAGAACCACCTAAGCCTTTCCTATTATTCAATTTGTGTTTAATGCTGGCTGCACCAAGGAGTCACCAATGATCAGGAAACCTTTTAGTAGGAATTAAGAAAATTAAATCTTAAGATTTCCAATGAACTCATACTCCTTAGGAGACAGGACTTCAACAATTACATATCCTGTGATACTCAATTTAATTTATTCATCTGCATGAGCACTATGCATTCAGATTTTAAGTATTAGCTGGTACTAGCATTTGACCTTCAGCAACACACTAAAGCTGGCTGCTGTAATATAGGAAAAGGCTTGCAAAGTGATTATCTCAGGAAAGCCTTTGTTTAATCTAATTAGTTCAATGAAGACCAGACAGATCTACATACGAAGAGGCTGCAGTGTTAAGAACCGTCCCCATATGTTTCAGTTGTCATGCCATTTTAATCTGTTTTAAAGTTTTTTTTTTTAAAAACAGCTTTAATACACTGAAAAATCTAATATGCCTTTGCATACATTAGGTTGAAATCCATGGAACTGGGTATGTTCCATAGCCTTAAGCTATCACATGACTTTTTTCTTAGGGGAAAAAAAAAGTTGTCCATGATATTATTATACTGGAAAGTAATAGCGACAAATCTACCTGCAGAATATGCTAAAAATGCCAAGGTATTCTACTTTGGAGAGTGATTTTCTTACTTTTAAGAGAAAGCCCTCCTACCAACTTAGAAGACTACAGTAACTCCTCACTTATTTCACAGTAAATGCATGCAAATAAAACACAAAGCTCGTAGAGCACTGTATGTGTTTACAAGTCACGATCCCACAAGTTAAAACACGCTCAACTGAAAGGAGTCAAAGTGTAAAGCAGTCAAATCGCTTCACGGCACACTGCTGCTTTACTGGAGACATCTCAGCCTGCCTTGTAAAGGGACAGTTGAGAGTAGATGGAAGACCTAAGGTGAGTGCAGTATAGAGGAAGATGCTCAGAACAGGTAGTTCTTAAATAAATTGCTTTTCAGCCCTCTATGTGCTCAGCAGTGTTGTAGTGACAAGTTTAGTTACTTACAAAAACTGCATTTCAAGCAGTAAATTAATCAAGAGTCCTGAATTTTGCTGAGTTTTCAAAGCCAAATTTTGTTTTGTTCTGAAGCTTAATCCTAGGAGGCAGACGTACTTTGCAGAAATAAAACTAGCAGCTGTTCCAGACTGCAGTGGATGCACACACTATTGTCTACCACATTTACCTAAGGGATGGCTGATGGCTACTGCGATAACCATTTCTGTAACAGCAATGTCATCTAACACAATTTTCTTTGCTTTAAGACCCCAATTTATTTCTTTTTGAAATGATGCCTAACAAATTAGGACTTCATTAGTCTGATGCTGTTAATTCTGCATTGCAAACTGGCAAAGGATTCCCAGACTGTTCCCTTCCTCAGAAACAGTCAAGGAAAGTCATTACAGACTTAAAGGCGAGTTATTAGGCAAGAAATGACAGATTTTGATTCATTTCCCATACATATCAAGCTGCTGAAAGGCTCTCCTTTGTATTCATGCACAGCATGAAGAAAGTGGTGAAGCTTCTCTTATGAAGCAGCTTACTCTGCATCAGCAAGCAGACACAGTTCTATGCCACCAGCCTAGACCTCACTGCCATGTCTCTTCCAAGCCCTGTCACTTCCACACTCATGAAGTCATCTCTGATTGCAAAGACAGATTGATAAACAATTAAAATTGGAAAATACATTCCAGAGAAATCGTAGAGTAGAATCTTTAAGTAGAAAAGCTGTTTTATCAAAAGCCTAACTTAATCATTAGCTCTCTGAAAGTATTTTGACTTCACTGAAAGAACTAAACAGATGTAAGAAGAGAATGGTCAAACTTCAGAAAAGAACTGAGTGATACGGACTGGAAAGTCCTTGAGAATAAAATCCATGTCATCATTAGCTTGTCAAATCACTGAAAGCATCAAGCATTCCAAGTATTTAAAATGCTATGTTTTCATGTTTTTCTACTTCATCTTGCAGTGCTGGGTTAACCACAAGAAGTCAAATACTTCTTCCCCCATTGGCAACACTTCAGGCCACTAACACATGCTTAAATGCTTTTCTGGAAACAAAAGTTACTCATTCTAAATCTCCATCAACAAAGCAATGAATGTCAAGGGGCCTTCTGCAGCCCTTCACCCTGACCAACATTTGAAGGGCTTTTTCTCTTTTCTTCCCACAGGCCCTGATGCTACCTTTCTCTGTGCTACATTTCACACATCTCAGCTTCTTTTTGTTTAGCAATGACATCATAAACTAAAACAAAAAGCCTACATTTGACAAGAGTACTTATAAAGCCAAGTAATTCCACTGTTAAGACTATAATCCCACAGGAAAAGTTTTAACCTCTAGATATGACTGTTTCCCATTAGGCATTATTTCTAGTGCGTTCAAGTACCTAGAATGCATTTACTGTGTGCGTCAGCTTCCTCAGATAACTTGAGATGAGCCTACCTGCCAAAATTTGGACTGGCACAGATGGATGAAGCCAAACCCGGAATATCACAAGGTTCCTACCTACTGCTGTTTAAAATGAATTAGTTTACTTATTTTGAAGTGTTTGCTTCCCTAATGCCCAACCTGCTATTTTACTTCAGATCCATTGGGTCCTGAATAGATGACTGAGGATTTAATGTTTCTTAATCCTACACAGGATGAAAATGTTTATTCAGGATAACAGTGTTGTCACACACACAAGAGCAACTTTATATATAGCCTAAAACTAGGAGGAGGTGACTCCTAGCAAAGTCATTCCTCAATAAATACTCACATTAGTAAGTTCACCACACATCTCTGTGTTTATCAAAACACAGTTGACAGAAGTTATAGCACAAGAAACATTTTTTATTTTTTTTTCAATAAAAGAGAAAGCAACACACGACATCCCGCTAATTAAAATTATACATCATTAGATTACAGAGCTTGGTTGCATTCCCAAATTACAAGACACATTCCAGTCACAAAACCTGTCAGGCATGTGTTAAATGAGGCGTATCCTAAGACATTGCTATCCATGACATTGCTATATGCAGCCAAGTTTCAAGTAAAAGGAAAGTGAGACAGCAACTGTGCCAAACTCCATCCAACAGAGCCGGAATTGGAGTCATGGATTTTAGTTACTTATTGTATTTAAAGCTTAGCTCATGATTGGACCAGCTGGATGTGTTTCTTACATTCTGACAATAATTACAGCCCAGCAAAACAGGCACTGACTTCCTCATAAGTTATGTGTGCTGGCATATCAGCACATCACCTGTCTTGAGAAATTTCTTCTATAAAAAAAAAACAAAACAAAACAAATTCTTCCAACAAACTCTTTAATTATTACTGCCTCTAACTCTTTTTCCGGTATATTCTGAACTAAACTATTCTGAAGTTACTCCTATATTTACTTCCTTCTTTTAATCCCCTTTACTAGTACACATGTATACAACCACAATTACTTTATTCAGTCTAAGCAATTATTTTTCTCCCTTTCCTTAAGACAGCAAGCAGTAGAGGTCAAAATTTCTTTGCTCTAAACCTTAAGTCAGCTTGAAAGAGTTTCTAATACTGGAAACAATCATTGTTCATTTCAGAGTATGATGTGCCCATTTAAGCAAAAACATCAGTGAATTAAAACGTATGTAATATTTCAGCCAGAACAAGACAGTCATAATTTCATCCCAAAATGAACACCCTCCTTTTAAAACGTATATATATTTTTTTCCATGTTAATATCCTCTTAAGCAGAGCTGTATGTTTTCGATTGTAACCATGCTCTTCCTGATAAAGTACCAACAGCCCTGAGCTAGGTTGCATTCAGGCAAAGGAAATTCCATACCAACTTTATTATTTCTACTATTTAATATTCAGGAAATAGAGTTAAATTTTAGATTATTCTCAGGAATGATAGGAAATATTTATGCCTAATGAGATTAAACCTGTAAAGACTTCTATAAAGTCATTCTGTGTATCACTGATTCTTTTCAAATACGGTAGTACAAATAATTTGGAAAAGTCTGAAGGCTTTTTTGCTAACAAATACTCTATTAAATAACTGAATTGTAAGAACAATACATAAACAGGTTTCTGTGGCAAATCATCCATTCATAACCCTCAAATTTATCATCCTTTCCCAGTATGATTTGTAACTAATAAAAAAATAAAAACAAACCAAATGTCATAAGAGCTGGGGTATCCCCAGTGAACACTAATGCCAGTTGTTTTGCTCTTGTGTTTAAGGAGCTTCCTTCTTGTCCCATCTCATGCCAGTTCAAAAAATTTCAAAGATGAAAGCTCTTGAAAAGCCTTTTGGAAACATAACATCATTAATTCTTATCTTCACTCTTAAAGCCTTACTCCTTGAAAAACCTATAACTTGAAAGCTACAGTAGCTTCTGCTGCGTGCCATATTAATCCCCCTCTGCCAGAAATACACCAGGAAAACTGGCTGAAGAGTTGTGAGAAAATCACTTTCAGAAAGTGCTATTGCATTTCCCATTCCTGAGGAGCTAAAGTTTGTTACTTCAAGTGTAGACCAGTTATGCAGTTCTTTTTGAATTACCTACAAGTTTCCTGCCCTTTGTGGTGGCATTTTGTTTTTTTTCTCCAGATTATTTTTTTTTCCCCTGAGAATCTACTCCATTTGAATGAGACATTATTTTTGGCAGTAAAGCTGTGGAAGCTTTTCAAAACTTCGTTATGATAATACTAAGGAACACAATTACCACCAAAAACAAGGCAATAAATTATCTTGGCAGAATTAATTTCTTCAACATGGGCAAGAAGTGTGCAAGCACTGTTAGTAAACAAGATGCACAAAGCTATAGTTCCCATCAGTGCATCTTGAGGGGGCTAAGAAGCTGTCAGCCAGCCTCAGACGACCAGCAATATATCTGTGCTACAACACTGAGGCTAAACCTTACATCCAGAGGCAGCTCTCCTTTGGTACTAAAAGCACAACAGTCTTTCACCTTCTGTCACAATTATTTCTGCTACCTTTATCCTTTTGCACTGGAAAAAGCTATCTACATTAACCAGCAACACCACTGATAGTTGCAGTTGGACTTGATGAACTTAAAGGTCTTTTCCAACCTGAGCATTTCTATGATTCTATAATAGACAATGCAAAAGGCTGCTGCCATGGTCACACAAACTTCTTGTCTGTTTGTTTTTTTTTTAACTCCCTCATAGCACCTCTCAGGCACTGAGAGACAATGCCTTATTTCGGGTCCTGCACCAAGTCCAACTCCCATGGGACATCCTACACTCCAAGCAGTTTTAGCACCTCTTCCTTTACCAAGTCTTCCTCTTGACCTGTCCCTGGGGATGTCCAATGCCAAGCTGGATGGGGCCCTGTGCAACCTGATCTAGTGGTTGGCAACTCTGTCTGTGGCAGGAGGATGGAAATAGATGATATCTTTGAGGTCCCTTTCAACACAAACCACTCTATGATTTTCTACTGCTCTTGACTTCTCCATACCAGAGTCACCCACCACTTCTTTTTTTTTTTGCTTTTTTTTTTTTTGGGGGGGGGGGGGGGGGGGGGGGGGGGGAAGGGAAAGGGGGTCAGCAAAAGGATCTTTCTCCTCTGGACCCAAATTGTTAGAAAGCACTATATGTGTTCCCAAGCCTCCAGCTCCAAGGACTGACTTCAGTCATACAATTTTCAACGGTTTAAATTTGGGCTATTTGCAGACCACCCAAAGCAGAATCCAAAAAGCATTTTTCCACAGCTGCAAAGCAAAGTCAAAAAATATTTAAAAATCAGGCTTCCTGCTACTAAATGAACAGGTTGCATGACAAGATTCCCTAGAAGATTTTTCACAAGACTATTTATTTGTATCAGCCCTAAAGGCCATGTGCATAAAGCAACCATTAAGGGCTCCGCATTCAGATACTGTTGGGAGAACTATGTTGCTGCCACCTTTAAGATCATTTATCTCCATTAAAGGCCTATTTTCCCTCTGCCATTTCAGGTAAGTGACATGTCACAAAACAAATCACATGATATACCTCTTTTCCACCAAGGCCAGACACTGTTTGAAGCAAACAGCTAATTTACCACGCTGTCAAACAGCAGCTCATATAGATTTAGTCAACTAAACACTGAAGAGCAAGCAAACTAGTGCTGGTTCCAGTACAATCCTTATTCTACCAAGCAGGGAAATGTCATACCTCAAAAACCTTAACCGACTGGGCCTCATCCAGTACTGCATGCTATTACGGGCACTACAATGTAAAAATTACAAAACTAGAGGGAAGATATGAAGAGCAGCCAAGGGCTCTGGATTACCTCAGCCCAGAGCAGAGGAGCTGAGGGAAGGCCTCATGGCAGCTGCAGCTCCTCACAGGGAGTGGAGGAGCAGTGCTGGGCTCTGCTCTGTGTGACAGCGACAGGGCCCGAGGGAACAGCATGGAGCTGTGTCAGGTTGGGTGTTAGGAAAAGGTTCTTCACCAGAGTGTGGTCAAACTGGAAGAGACTCCCCAGAGCAGTGGTCATAGCACCAAGCTACCAGAGTTAAAGAAGTGTCTGGACATATGGCTTGATTTTTGGGTGGTCTTGTTTGAAGTAAGAAGTTGGAGTCGATGGTCTTTGTGGGTTCCTTTCAACTCAGAATATTGTATGATTTCATGAATCTACAATTCTACAAATATCCTGTCGTCATGGATCACTGAAAAACCAAAAGAAACCTAGTCTTTGGATCTGTTCTGAGACACCTGGCAGACCATGTTAATTCCCCAACCAAAATCTGAAGATTGTCAGGGTCAGTTTTTTCCTCTTTTCTCTGTGTGAGAGTTGGACAGTCTTAAATTGCTAGTCAGTATGCATTCAGGTTGTACATAAGGTAACTTGACAATGAACAGAAATCAGATGATTCAGCTTTTTTTTTTTTATTGCATATACACACACACACTTTTGTTTTTTTTATAATTAAGAGTTGCACCATGTAATTGTGTCCATCACCAATACTTTCCTGCTCCCAGAATCCTGGGGTCCATGTGAAAGCTGTCTGCTGCTCCCCGCCTTTGAACTTGATCCTTGTGGGTCTCCTCTAACTTAAGATATGTTGTGAATCTATGGGAGTGCTGAGGACTAGACAGTCATTTCCCTCACTCCCCTGAAGCACAAGGCTTTCAGGAATAACAAAGAGAAACAGCATGCTCTTAGTGCCTACTGCTTAGCTACCCTTGATGCACATACTGAGGCTTCAGTCTCATCTAAAGAAGTTCTGAACCCTCAGCAGTAAGTCCGCAGGGTTAGTTCAGTACTGGTAACACTGTTCTTATCAAAGGAGGACATCTGAATTTGGAGACTAATGAAATTAGTTATCCCAAGGACCAAGAGCCTATCCATCTATATAAAGGCTACAAATTATCACTGACTCAGCTGCATCAGACCTGTTTCGTTCTTTCTTACAGTTAGTTCCCACAAGTGTTTATTTTACAGCAGTACACAGTCATGTTCTTCAGCTTTTCCAGTCAAATTGTTTCCAGCAATAGCACAGAGCTTCTTTGAAGTAAGAGAATTGCAAAGGCATAGTATCAGCTTCTCAACAGACTTACTTCTACCATCCAGCAACGATTACATCTTTGTCCAATTCCAACTGGCCATTGTGCAAAGCACAAATTCTTCCAAGAATCAACATTTCTATGCCCAGCTTGTGGCTTTCAATTCACTTCCTCAGAGCAACTGTAATTCCAAGTCTGACTGCAACACACTTCATTTAAGCCTGTTTCTTTCCCCATGCAACCAGCCAGGTCTCACAGCACGGCTCTGAAAAGCCAGAAGCTAAATTACATTTTTACCTAAACCTTGCAGCTATAAAATTCCCCTTACAACAGCAAGCAGGTGCAGAGAAGCCAAGCACCTTCTCCAGTACCCAGTGAGACTGAGGAAAACAGTTTCCCCACTGGAAGACAGTGACTGAGAAGTGCATTAAAGATACCACAAAACAAGAATGATACAGCACCTCAAAACAAAAGTTACTATGAGTTCCCATGAGCTCACACAGTTAGCAATTTGGTCCTTCTAGAAGTTATTTTGGAAGATGCAGGTATGTCTCCCTGCAAGCAAGCTTCCGCCTTCCTCCCTGAACATGTCTGAGAACTTTTCTAATTCAGAATCATTCTATAAGTGGTCCCAAACAAACTACCCAAGGTAGACAAGATTTTGGGAAGCAAATGCAAATAGGAAGTCTGCTAGACTCCACAGTACATTACAAACTTCTTCAGCTAACTCTAGACAGGCTAGCAAACTGGTTAAAAAGAACTGAAGCTTCTTACCAAGGAGTTCCACACACTGATAACTGTGTGCCTTGTTTTAAGGCTATGTTATAATTTAGGTCATTTAAGTTACATGCATATTCAGGACTGTACGCTGCATCAAGCAGGTTTGGAAGCTAAGTTTTAGAGAAATTCCTAATTTCACTCCAACTTCAATATTTTAAAACACTGCTGCATTCTCCTTTTCTAAAGGGAAAGGATACTTTAGAACAGATAGCAATCTATGCCAACTTATACAAGTTTATGAGCACAACTTATAAACAACAGTTCCAGCTCATTTTCAGAACATAAGTGTTTACACTGAATGTTTACAAGCTTCTTTGTATTTTGCAACTGTAGATTCAATACTGAAACTGGCATGCAAGTCTCTATTAACCTAAGCTTACTAACCAGCAAGTTGATTCTAAGCGTGATACAGCTCTGCTAAGGGATGCAGATTTCTGCACATCTCCATTCCTACCATTAAAATTTCTACCTACACAAAACAGCATGAAATTGTGGGTTTCTGGGAGGGGAGTGAAAAAATCAATCTTGTTGGTATTTGAGCTTGTATCCAGCAGTTATCCATGTAAAAGAACCATGCAACATTATCAACCAGCATTACTGGAAAAAGTCAAGTTCAAACTTAGTGTAAAGGAACAAAATGTGAGACAGTTACACAGCTGTCTGTCAAAACCAGAAGCTAGTTTGAGGCATGTTGCCTCATGTATGTAATTAAAACAGACCAGCTTAAGACAGCTTTCTTCCTTAAAACCCAAAAACCAGGTGCTTACTAAAACATTACTTCTTTTGTTGAGAAACCATTATTAAAATAGGACATTAGCTGTCAAAAACATTTTTCACTGAGCAACTGTTTTCAAGTACTTAATTACCTCACAGTAAAACTCCTCAAAGAAAGCCTAAACAAAGCTATTTTAGGATATTTTATTATTTGAAGCTTTCTGAGAAGTTTCAGATACCTCCAAACTAGGGAGCAAAAACTATATTAGGCCTTCCTAGAAAATGAAGCATTTCCCTGTGTACTGAGAACTCACAGCTGTTCTTGCCTGACAAGACATGGGTTTAAAGCAAGCATTATTAAGTCAAAATTTACAGCCTCTATTAAGCAGGTCAACAAGCTGTGGTTTACTTGTTAGTGTGAACATTATTAAAATATATCCCTGTATTAAAACAAAAATTATTTAGCATGCCCAAGAAACTTTAAATTCTGACCGTAAGAGGATAATCTTGTTGTAGGGATGAACTCTACGGCCTTAACCTACAGAAGCATGTCCAAATGGAAAAACTGGAAGAGTGGGGTGAGCAGTTACTAACAGAAAAAAAAAAAGAGTTGTTCTAACTCCTGTGTGAAAATCTAAGCAATCGCCTGCTGTCATAGAGCCAAGCAGTCACTTTTAGGTACAACAGTGCCTAAAGGTACCTGCAAATACAGCCTCAGGTATACTAAAAGAAACAACTGACAGGAAGAGACAGAGTGCTTGACTAGAATGAATTCTTAAAGAAGGTTTGCGTGGTAATCTCACAGCTCTGAAATATTTGACAGTCATGAATTTTACTACCAAATATCTGGACAAAAGACTCTGTGCTTTCCAGGAAATGCACCTTGCAGGCACAAAAAGCCAGAACGTACCCTCAAACTTAGCAATAAGAAGCCAGGCTCTCTGCATTGTAGGGCTCAGGGTTTCTTGTTCAGAGATATCCTGAAATAACAAATGTTAAAAGGCAATCCAATTCATTTTTCCAGAGTTCCCAGGCCTCTTTCTGATCAGCATGACAAAAGAAGGTTATTCCTTTGGTCCTCTGAGACTGTTACATCATCCCCAAATTCCAGAAAGCAAAAGTAACCAGAAGGGTAGTATGATAAAGTAACAATACCAAAAAAGAGATGACAAAAAGAGGGAAAAAAAAAAAAACAGAATGGAATGGACTAGCATGTAGAGACGTCTGTTCAATTTCAAGAGCAATTACTTTGCCTGTGGACATAATACATATATCAAGACCTTGTTCAAGGCCTGAAATTCTTTTACCCTGGCTAAGAACTTTTTGTTGTTGTTGTTGAAATATCTCACCTCTCTTCACATAGGATCAAACAGTCTGAGAATAAACGAACAGCACTGTACTTTATTGAAAGATGTAAGTTGTCTGTTCCACCATGAGAGGCTTCCAGATATGGTTTCCCCATGTACACGCAGTATAAAATAACTATAAAACAACTCCAAAAATAGGGCTCACATATATGTACAACGGGCATACATTTAATATTTTGGCTTGGATTGCCCCATCCAATCAATGACAAACAAAAACAGATCACACTTCATTACAAAGGTATACAGAACACCAGCGTTTAACATTGTATCAGGAGATAGCATCTCAGACACCTGATTAACTTTCAGTAACTATTTGTTGACCCATTTTTCAGGAAAACCCCTCTTGCATTCTGCAACCAGTTTTTAAATCAGCATTTCACTTACATCCCTTTGAGACGTACTACTTGGCTACTTTGTCTCAAGAAAGTTATTTTTGCGGAGCCAGCAGAGGGAGTACAGACATCATTTTACTTACAGCTGTGGAAGAAATATCTCGTGTGAAAGCAATAAAAGAACTGCACCTGCAAACGTTACACAATTGGCTTTAAAAAAAAGCTAAGAACTTCTGGCTTTCACATCAGCAGTGAGCAGACCAAGTAATTTGTTTTCAGTCTCCAACTAGTAGTCACATCTCAACGATTTGTATCTGACAATAACATCAGCAGAAACTCTAACAGTATTAACAACTACCTTAAGCCTGATGGCTTAACAAGTCAGAAGAAAAACAAAAAACAAAAACATAGCTACAATTTAAGCCGTAAACTGTATGGATTCTGCCATTTCTCTTTTACAGGAAGGCTAAACCCCGCTGGTGGCTCACATCTTAAAAAGCAGCTTGCATAAACTGAACTTCAGTGAGATACTTGAAGCTCAAGACAACTAATAAGCAGAGAAGTCAAGAAAGCAGGGCATGCACTATATCAGGTTAGAAACATAACAAGAGGCTCAGCCTTCCTGCTGGTTCCCAAAGGCACGCACATAGTTGCAAATCTGGTTTTCCACATCCTCTGAAGCAAAAGCTCTGCTTCTCTATTTAGCATTTTGATTGACCAGCCTGCTGTGGAGTTGGCAATTACAACTGAATGGAGTTGACACAGCAGTGGCTGTGAAAATGGCCTGAAAGAGGAACAGGCTTTAAGATAGACTGATAGCTTTTTGCCATCTTATGAGCTCCAGGCTACTCTTCAGCATTAAAAAAAAAAAAAAAAAGCAGTAAGGTACCCACCCAAAGAAAAGGCAAATTTCAATCTTTTTAAACTGCACATCAAGTTTAAAAGCCTTTGACAGCTTCAATCATTAGATCTTTAATCACTAGCACTACCTTGCCAAAAAGAATGTCCCTAGAGCAATAGAATTTAGCACTCACTTTAGGTTTAAAAAATAGGAGAAACATACTTTGAGAATTCAGATGGCTGCTCCCGTTGCCCGCTTACAACAGGAAAGTAGTTTCATTTTTTCATTTTAGATTTGTTAAATGAGTAAGTCAGAGTGGGCCAAACAGGTTCGTGTCTTGCAGCTCTTATGGTTAAAGGTCATATAGCTACAGTTTCTCCCTTGCATGGAGGAAGACCACATTGTAGTTTTACTTTCAAAACACGGGACTTAAGCATCACTTCCTTTTTGTTCACATTGTCCTGTTCCCAGGATCATAGTCAGGATGCATAGTACACTTTATGCAGAATAATGACAGCATGAAAAATCCTGCTTCTTCTGACAAAAGTAAGATGATATATACGAGGATCAAGATAAACCATACCCTCAGAAAATACATGTTTTTCAAAAGACATTGCTGAATTCAACATCTGAGAAGCCAAACAGGTGCTATAACCAAGGTTAGTACCAGGAATTTACGTTCACGTAGCAATTAACTGAATATAATGCCAGAAATGTAGTTCATCCTGCAACTGGCATCTTAGTAAGCTCCTAAGTAATTTCTTAAGGAAAAAACATAGAAAAGGTATAGCTTGAAGAAACAAAGAACTGTTTCATCGACAACAATATGTATTTCACCTCAAGCTTCTGTATTACTCCTAAAATAACCCACAGGTAAGAACATCTTTGCATTTAAAATGCCTTTCCATTTTAGCAACTGAGACTTCTAATCAGTAACTTACAGCTCAATTGATTTATGAAATAGGTGGGTTAGAAGGAAAAAAAAAAAAGCACTGAAACTCTCCTTAAAACATTGGAATGTATGGAATATTTTTTTCTTGTACAGCTCTGTGGAATTTGCTGTAGAAAGATACCCAACAACTATATAGGTGAGTATATGTTGAGTATCATTGAAGGTCTGCTGTCGTCTCCATTTTAACTCGAAAAGCTTAACACCTTTATCGTGCTCCTGTACAACTACTGATTCCAGTATTAATGACTCCCTAAAATTTTGTACTTAAATGACCAGTAAAAGCATGTAGCAGATGAAAGAACTTTACTTTTTACAAAACAGTTGTAGTTTCATTCTTCTTTCATGTTATCAAATGGAGAGCAACATTGAGATTTATTATTTGAATTACAGGGGTTAAAAGTTTACATTCTTACCAACGTGTGTAAGATCTACCAGACCAAAGGGTAATGCTAAGGTGGGCACCGTAGGCTTTTTTCCTCCCCATATTAAATAGGATTCAGAATTCCTGCCAAAAGATCGAATTCAGCTGTCTAGAACATAATCTAAAACAGTCACATGAATCTCATCTCAGCAGTACTTATGCCTCTTCAGCAGCAGAAGAGGCCTGGAGTGACTAGTTTCAGTTTTTGAAGTGGTTATGCAAGAGGCAAGGATTGCACTACCAATGCTAACAGCATGAATTAGCATATCGAGCAGATACATTACCATGTAAAAGCAGGCACACACAAGAGTGAGGATGTGGTTTCACGGTTAGTTTAGGAATATCCGAACTCAGCCTGCTGCCAGAAGGTATAGCCCTGTGCCCTGGCTTGTGCAGGCACTAATGCTCACCTGACTACAAGGTCAGGGAAAGACCTAGATGAGAATTAGTGACAAGAAGACAGAAGCAATGCATGTGGCTCCTTCTGAAGGTCAATGGGCTGGCAGAGGTTGCCCTGTCCCAGAGCAGCACAAGTTTCAGTAGCACAAGCCAACGATAGAAGCTTTTCCTCACTTCCATGCTCATCCCTGGTCAAAAAGAAAAAAAGTCTGGTTGCACCTTCTTTACAGGATCACAGAGAAGACCACAACATTAAGATGCATTTCATCCTCCTCCTTTCAAGCAGCACAGTTGGCCTGCCCAGCCTCATGTACGCAAGGTCCCTAATTGTCTTAAGTGACCCTCTGCTAGCTGCTTCTGTTTGTCACAGACATGTAGAACAGAACATCATCTCAGATGGTGCCTTGAGAACACAGCTTTTCTCTTGAACCACACAGACTACGGTTTGGCTAATGCTGCTTTGGTTGGGTTAGACCTCACCAGCACCCAGCCAACTCCACACCCACTTGTTTATGACAAGATCACATAATGGCTTTGGTTGGAAGGGACCGTAAATCTCATCTGGTTCCAGTCCCCGGGGGCAGAGGTGCCACCCAGTAGACCAGGCTGCCCAGGGCCCCGTTCAACCTGCCCTCCAACATTTCAGTGATGGGGCATCCACAACTTCACTGTGCAGTCTGTTCCAATGCCTCACCAATCACAAAGAGAAGAGTTTCTTAATATCTAATCTAAATCTACTCTCTTTCAGTGCAAAGCCATAGGCTCTTTCCTGCCCTGATACCAAATCCTTCTCCAGTGTTTTTGTACGCCTACTTGGAAGGTAATCATACCTGAGATGCCTGAGACTTTCCTTAAAGATCTCCCCAACCAGAGGCCCCTGACCCAAAAGTGCCACATGAAACAGTTACATCCAAGGCATAGGACAGCAGGCATGGGTCTGCTGACCTTCCAAAGGCTGAAACATATTATACCATCATGACACTCTGTTTTTTCGCTTGCAGCAAAGCAAGCACTTGGCATGGCTAAGTCCCAGGACAGCCACTACTTTGTCTTCCTTCACCCACAGGGATATGTGCTACCTAGTAGTCTCATTACCAAAACTCAATACTGGACACGTCACCATTTCCAGCTACTATGAACCACGGCAGCTAAGAAAGTTTTTCCATAGTCTTTCTAATTTGTCACCTTAACCACATTCAGGAGGAGCCTCTGGCAACATCTATCAGAAGCTTGCAACAAACTCACCAGGTTTTATGACCAAACAGCATCTACTTTGTGAACTTCAAACTAAACTGCACAAGTTAATAACAGTTTTGTTCTCCATATTCATTTCTTTAGATTTAAATATGGCAATAGAATGAGAACAAAAAACTTCACTCTATGTGAATTCAGCATCCTAGTTTCGGATCAACAAGTCCACCAATTAAAACAGTGCAATGCCTTCCAGAAAATATAAAGTAATATCTTCAAGCATACATGTATTTAATTTTCCCATCTGATAAACTGATTTCCTGTGTTTTGGGATAGCCTAAGTTCATACTGTAACTTTAGGATGTCAAACCTCACATAATTGAAACAACCTAAACAACATTTTCTGAGGGATTTTCTAGAAGCTGGTGTGCAGTGTTGGTACCAGTACTGCTGGTAGGAGGAAGCCACATGCAAACTGTTCACTCACAAGCAAATTATGTCCTTACCACTGCTTGATACACTTTTATTTCATTTTCAGATACACATGGACATACTAAAGCTACTTCAAAAAGCTCTTATAAACTGGTATTTGCTGAGTGGCAGTCTCCATCTTATGGGCAGCTCCACTCAGAGTGCCACCACTAACAGAAATCAACTAGCAAACAAAAAATAACAAAAAAGGCAAGAGACCATGCTTTTCTCAAATTCCAAGTAGCTACAGCTCAAGTTCAGAAACAAGCCTCTCAATCTGCTGTCACCACAGTCAGATCTACCACCTATCAAAACACATTGCTGAAACAGGACTTCAGGAAGACCTGAAGGCATTTTTCTATGTAAAGTAAGCTCACTGTCAGATGTGAAGATAGCTGTCACTTAACTACATGGATTTCAGAGCCGAAGCAGGTGAAAACAAGTTGAATTGATCTGCGTTGTTAAAAAAGCATAAGACAGCTGGAATCAGTGAGTTACCAGCAGTGTAATACCTTCCCTACCCTCTCAAACTGCCAGTCTCCAGCTTCTCAGATACATATATTTGAAAGCTATCTGGTACAGACACTGCTAGCCAGTTTAAATCATTTAATGTTTTACACTAACTCACAGGGGTGAGGTTGCTAGACAGTGTTCTAATTTAAGTATTGATTTGCATTATGTTCCATAGGCTTCAAAGTTTTGTACTACCAACTTCATTCCCAAGTGAAGAACAAAAAATTGGCAGATCCGAGCAACATGAGAAAAAAAAAGATCATGCACAAAGTGACTCCATCGTAATAGCAATAGCATCTATATTGAAGCGAAAAAGAAAAACATTGAACGTGCACATTAACCTGTAAGTATTTAGTACCTAAATATCCAGGGGAGATTCAAAAATACTATCCTTTCTATGATAACTTAAGGGCTGACCATACCTGACACGTTTTCTACCCATTTACTGCTTCTATCTCCTCAGTCTTATCTAAGCAAAACCTCAGAAAGCAAGTCTGGATGTACAGCTGTCAGAGCAGCCACTTTGGCCTCCTCTATGTGAAAAGGTTACTCCTTTCCAGCAAAAAGTGCCACCTGACAGATACACAAGAACATGCATTTCCACACCAGCTACCTGAACACTCACACTATGCCGCTTACCTCTTTTGAGTCTTGCCTCTCACCTCCTGTCACGGGGAACACATTCTCTGCACAAGATACAAGAATAAGTCGTGCAGCAAGTCAAAGGGGCAACAGAGAACAAGCAAAAAGGAAGGGAAAATTACAGAGCAGTTCAGAACAGAGTGGAAGTGAAAACAGCTATCTGGCCCCTCAGCCACGCCAACCAACTTTCTATACGTGGTGACAAGCCAAAGAAGGAAGCAGAGAAGAGGTTGTCTCAGGCAGTCTTTTGGATCAGTATAGCTGCTGGAGAAGGCCACAATACAATCTCCAGAATAAGAAGAAACAAAAAAGAAAAGGAAAAAAAAAAAAAAAACAATAAACATCTTAACGTTAATAAGAGTGATTAGCAATTATTTTGTTTAAGATGTGAAAGATTCACTCATCAGAACATCCACCGTGTAAGATCTAAGTTTGTGAGGAATAACAACGTCCATCTTCTTCACATTTTATTATATTTTACAGGCTTTCCTAAAGAAAATTTGCAGTAGCCACAAGATCTACTGCTAGTTGCTGAGCTCTCTGTATCAGCTAAGAGAAGAGCACTATAGCTATCTCTTTCTATGGTAATAAAATTCCGTTATGCACAGCTGATGCATCTCTTCTTCCACTTTTCCCAAGAAGGAGCTATCAGTTGTTTTCAATTTGTTTCAGAACCAGGGAGACATTCCAACTTGACTTCAGATGTAGTTTATAGTTTATTCTATCATTCACAGCTGATCTTTTTTTTTTTTTTTTTTTTTGGGGGGGGGGGGGAACTCTTACCACATAAAACCCAAGAAATCTTGGTTTTTGTTAGAAACGCAGTTGCTCAGTTGCGAATATTTCCATATTCGCATGTACACAGAAGCAACCCTGAAAGAACCACGCAAACAAGACAGTCACTTGTCAAATGATGTTAAAAAGGCCGTGTGACTTCTATCTAATGGCACATCTAGAATTCCAGGATGAGAAACATTTAATCTTTTTTCACTGCTACGCATACATTAGAGGTGGCCAAGATCATCAGATTCAGAGCATCAAAATGAATACTAAAAGTTGAGTTTAAATGAAGACATTCAGAAAAAAAAAAAAAAAAAAAGAATATGCTGTTATGAATCCCAGGTTAAGTCCCAGGAAGTTAGATTGCCACTTAAAGCACTGACTTTGTGTGTTTATATGTATAAGATGTTTATCAAGATATATTTATAAACATTCTTTGGAACCAGTGATGGCAAGAGCAGCAACAAGAGTTGGCATGTTGGTACTTCAGTATCTGTTTCTAAACAACAACAAAAAAGTATGAGTGGCTGAATCACCCCTCTGCCTTGTGATGGAGTTTGCCACTATCAGCTGCTCTGAGCATGGTACATCTCAAGCCTCTTCTTCAGACCGGACACTGTACACCAAGTGGTCAGAACCTAATAGTGTTGTATTCCCTACTGCCACCTTATCTTTCTGTGAATATAAGGGCACAAGTAAGGGTAGCAGATTACAAGCGATAGGCTCTGAGAAGCGCATTTCAAGAACATGATGTTTCCTGTGCTCACTGGGAGTGAAGGTGGCATCCAGCTTGTAAGCAATATTGAAAGACCGCGACACGTAGAACACTGAAGTTAACCATAAGTTGAAGGTCATGTCATGCTGGAACTTCCTTCGGTTTCTCCTTCAAAACTTTATTTAAAAAAAAGAAAAATCCAGCAGTAAACCAGCATTACCCTTGCACTGAGATGCACCAATCATGCTTTAAATGGCAGAACTGACCAGCAAAGCTTACCAACCCTGTCATCCTCAAAGGTTATTTACGCCATCCTCAACTGCACATTATGGTTGGCAACAAGGCTAACAGGAGGGCATATCTTCTTTCTTGATCCATTTACCCCTTAAAGACAGGGCAGATGTAATTTGCATTGTAAAATGCTTTTGCATCTTATCTATTACTGGAGAAAAATAATTTGGCTGTATTTTTAAAAGCTATTTCTGGCTTTTTTCTTTTTCTTTTCTTTCTTTTTTTTTTTTTTTTAAACACCTCCTACATTTTCTTTACATTTCTTCTCCCACCAGACCTTCGAAATACCAACCGAGAAAGCTTCATGCCTACTTTGCAATTCACCAGAATTAAACTAATAACACCTCCTGCTGTCATCTGTCATTTAGAATAAGATTTATAAGTGGCAGCAGAAACCACTTTCATAATGTTTACTGGAATATGAATAGCTTGAACAGGCGGATCTCTCAAATTTACTGTACATATCAAATGAAATCTGTCATGAAAACTAGAAACTCATTTTTTAAACTGTATTTGAAAGCTTGGTGGTTTAGAAATAAAATACAGGCTGGACAATACCACGGTACTGGTGTTGAGACTACATTCAGCATGAAAAGGCGCAACTGTACCACATAAGACTGCCTCATTTTCTGCCAATTGATTTCTTTGTACAATCTACAATTGATTTCTACGTAAGTGAAATTCCTCCTATCTATACTAATGGTTCTTGTTTCCATCTTCTGTCAGCATCTCTGAAACAGGGCGCACGCAAAGCGTATTTTGACTCTTTACAAATGGATATAAATGTTGGGCAGGGGTATTATGAACTCAGATCCTTATAATTTATCACATCACCATGCAGTCAGTGAGCATGATCTTATTTGCTATTTGAAGCCAAAACTGAAGGGGAAGGGGGGGGGGGGGGGGGAGAAGTAATAAAATTAGTTATGCATAGGTGAAGAAATCCAAACCTAAGACTGGCCATTTTCAGTTAGATTATTAATAGTTAGATTATTAATTATTAATTAGCAGATGTTAGAAATAATCTTCCTGTATGTAAGCCACCATAGGTTCACTAAGCATTCTTTATGTCTGCAGCCCTCCTTGTTCTTCAATCAATTGACATTGTAAGGAGAAACAAAAAATGATGCCCTCAATAATAATTGCAACAGGTTGAGTACCAGAAAATAAACCCATCTGAGACTGTTGTATGCACTATTGCAAGATGGTAGGAAAAGCTCATGTTGGATTTTTGGGCACAATACTGCAGTCCCTAGATTTTATCTAGTTTTTAATTAAAATACTCCACAAAAAGATCTGTATCTCCTGAACAGCAGCTTTTAACGTGTGTGTTTTTTATTTTCCCCCCTTATTATTCATTTGAGGAAACATTGGGAACACTTCAGAATATATGAACATAATTGTACTGATCCTTTTGGAAGAAGATAAGCAGGTACTTTCATACAAAAATAATCTGCTACAGATTCAGGCTGTGTTCCTTCTTTCTCAAAAAGAAAACCTACATTGATATGCTCTGGGCTAATCACTGCCATTCATTAATCTGCATTAGATAAAATTTTGCAGACTGAAAGGTGACTTTGAGGAAGAAACGCATCCTTCCTGCACTAACATTATTTTTCCTTCAAAAATTGAGCAGAACGTATATTAAAATGAACAGTTCAAACAGCAAAAGACATCCTTGAGGTCACATTTCAGTGGTAAAGAATGCTCGGTGCCATTAATATTTAGTCCACCTTAATGGAAGAAATTTGAGTTAGAAGATACTTTAGGTTATCTTGTCCACCCTTCTGTCAAGGCAGACTTGCTTGCTCCAGCACGTCATTGATTGCTGTGCCAAGTCCATTTTGAACTTGTCAGTTAATAGTAAGTTCCCAGCTCCAAGATCTTAAACATTGGCAAAATCAAGTCTTCCAAGCACAAGTACATTTATCTCGCCTCAATGTCTTCATCTTACGACTGTTTCTTCCAGTTTGCCACACTCTTCTTATCTGAATAAACTCAGAAGAAAAATAATAATAACAGACCGTTACGATGGTGAGCTGCAAGGTATTTGCCAGCCCCTCAGCTTCCTGTTCAGCTCCTACAGCTTGGTTGAAAGGGTATCAACGTTAACAGCTGACAGAAGTCCTCTGTACTATGGTGCAAGAAAGGGCCACTCTCTAGATGAGATTCCAGCACTAGACAGTGGAGTGTTTGAACTGGCAGAATCTATCACAGGTTACGAGTTGTGTGTGGTGCAAGTGGGGACCCTTTGGTTATGCCATTATCTGTATGCAACACGACATCATAAGAAACCAAGACCCGCATCTGAACCCATGCTAAAGCAACGCTGCTGTGTGCTTGAAATTCCCAAGCACAATGTCTGCTTAATATGCAGTACTGAGTCACCGCATGCATGCATACAGAGTGCAGCCACACCGCCAACCCAATTACCTTCCCCTTATGCCGTTCTAATGCCCCGCATCCTAGGCAGCACTTTTTGAATGAATCGAGGTAGTAGCCCTGCATTCAGCACCAAGACAGCAGTACCGATTGAGAAAACCTGCACGTGCCTGCAGGAACACAGGAACCTTGTTTTCTTCAAACCACCCCACCTGGGTGGGCGATCGTAATAAACAGAACATCGACAAATGGAACAACCCAACAATGCTCTTCCAGACCAGAAATTTTACATTTAAGCGCATGAATTTTTCCCTGACTGAATTCAGTGACCACTTTTTCCACTGACACTAGGAGAGTTTCCATTCATTATGCCATAAGTACTGCAGTTCTAGTACATTGGAAGCCATTCCTGCCAACAGAGTCCACAGTTTAAAGACAGACGAATTTACTTCTGTTAAGAATTCCTTATTTGTGGTGTTTGAAACAAATCCTTGATAAGGTCCAACGTATGGAAAGGGAAATAAATCACACCGGCCATAGGCAGAGCTCCCACCCCGTGACATACTGTGCCACGAGCCGAGGGCTGCTAGGTTTGCCGAATCAACATCTTCATATCCACCTAAAAACACCATCCGGACCTCAACTCCTCGGGACCCTCGGGCATTAAGGATGCAGCACCTTTGGACGCGGTGGGGCTTTCTACAGACGCACCGCAGCCTCCCTTCGCAGGCTGTCAGTGGCGAACGATGCCAGGAGCGCTCGGCCGGGACCCGCTGCCGGCAGGGACGTGCCCTGCATGTCCCCAGACTCGTTCCC
>JAPSGF010000006.1:2075004-2168183 GCA_035772895.1 Perdix hodgsoniae | reverse complement strand
CGCCTCCCGCCCGCCCGCGGCCGCTCACCCTCCGCTGCCGGCGCCCGCCGCGCCCCTCGCCGCCCTGCCCGTCACGTGGCGGCGCCCCTCGCGCGGTCGCCCGAGGGGAGTCCCGATGTGCGGCGCCCTCGGGGGGCAGGAGGGGACGCGCCGCGATAGGCACGGAGCCGGCAGGGGCGGAGTCCCGCGCCTCGGCCCGCCCCCGCGCCGCCCTGACTGGCGGGCGAGCGGTGACGCGCTTGTTTCCATGACGTCGCGGGGCGGGGCCTCGGCGTTTGATGGAGCCCGGCGGGTTCCGGGGGACGGTGACTTTGCCACGAGCGGCTCCTGCGGGGCGGGTCCGGGCCCGGGGACTGCCCGGGGGGCGGGGATTCCGCGGCGGCCCGCAGGGGCGGGGTGGGCCGGTCCGCCCGACCGCGGTGCGGCGGGTGACCCGGTGAGCGGGCGGCCTGACCGCGCGGGGCCGCCCTGCCGCGGGGGGCGCGGGGAGCCCGGGAAGCCCGGCTCCCTGGGCGGGGGGCGGGGGGCAGCGCGCGGCGCGGCGCGGCTTTGTCCGGAGGGCAGCGGGGCCGCGCGCGGTGCAGGT
Source organism: Perdix hodgsoniae (assembly GCA_035772895.1). NCBI lineage: Eukaryota > Metazoa > Chordata > Aves > Galliformes > Phasianidae > Perdix > Perdix hodgsoniae. Next base: position 2,167,597 of record JAPSGF010000006.1, on the reverse strand, counting down.
GGGGCTCCCGGCCTCCCCGCCGCTCGGCTCTCGTTGCTGTCGGAGCCGGGGCTGTGGCAGCCGAGAGCAGGGCAGCACACCGAATCGCTGCTGCCGCTGCTGCAGCCCGAGGTGTTGCAGAGACCACAGAGGGTTAAACCACAGAATGAAGTCAGCACGAAACGGCCCACAAGGGCCGGCAGATAAATAACTCATCCTCGCTAGGCTGTGAGCGTGGCTTGCGGAGCGTCATTGTCTCCTCTCTTACCTGCATCCTCGCTACATTTTCCTCCTGTTCCAGTGAGGCAATCAAGAGGCAGCGAGCGGCAATCCGCTCCTGCCCGTTGTGGATGTTTCTAAAAATACTGCCTTACCTCTAACGTAGCTAGAGGTCAATTGAAAAATCACGATACTGAGGTAAACAATCCTGCAGACTGCTGTGTTGAGATTCTTTCTTGCGTTTCTTCCCGGAAGGAGAACGAAACGATCCGAACGCGGGGACCCGCGCTCTACGACGCGCTGCCGCAGCGCAGCACCGTCCTCAGCACTGAGCGCTCCGCGGGGCTCCCACGGGCGGCCGGGCGGCACTTGTCGGCGCAGCGCTGGCAGACGCAGATGTGCTCTGCACAGCTCTGTCGCCGCTTTCGGGCACAGAATTAGCCTTGGTACCGCCAAGGAGGAGGTGATGTGTTTAACGCATTGCAGTTTGGGTACGTGTTTGTACCTGCTTCCTTTTGTCTGTAGGGAAGGTAGGCAGCCTGCGCTTCGTTCCTCGTCTATCGAATGGGAAAAAACTCCCACCTGCTGTCTTTAGGGAAGGAAGGGATACATATATATACGTATACATATATCGGCATTAATCTTTGAGATGCTATTACAGTAGAATTCTCTGCATGCATTTTTCATGGCACAAGATAATTATTTAATATTCCTCTTGTGCAGATTTATGAGGACAGCATAAAAATGTGCAACACACTGACTGAAAGTTAGAAGAGATTCTAGAACCTTTTCCGTGGGAATTTCAAATTATTGTTTTTGTTTTTCAAATGTATGCACAAGCCACAACTTTCTTTATGGTTTTGGGGAGCAAATGGGCATTCCTCCTTTCTTCTAAAGGTCAGGGCCTGTAACCGAGTAGCAGAAAACATTCTGTGTAATGTAGGTCACCAGTCTTATAAAGGAAGCAAAAAACGAGATGCACAAAGGAATATTTCTGGAAATATTTCATGTAACTTTTGAGGAAACATTGCCATTTCAGGAAAATTCAGCGTGGTTTGCGGACAATTTGGAAAGGCCAGGCTTGACACATCCATGACAGTAGCTCAGCTCATTCTGTGACCAGCCCTCCAGTGATATCATACATTTTTGCAGAGGCAGAAAATGTGTCACGGAGAATATAAGTGGGTTGCCTGAATCTGATCTACTTAGCATGAGACTTTTACCAGAAAGAGCATGCTTGGATCATTACAGTCCTTGGTAAAAATTGAGCGAGGCAACCGGGGTCTAAGTGCTTGCACCTTGCTGATAGCTGCCTCATAACCGTGGCTTTGGACAAAAAGACAGGACAGGCTTGATCCAAGAGAGAAGATAGATACAAAGCACACAGACCTCTCCTACTCTGTGTGTGCTTCTATACTGAATTGAGTTTTGAAACGTATCTCCTCACTGCTCTGCTACAGCCGATCCTTTTCAAACTGAGCCGATGCAGGAATGAGTGAAACCGGTGATTTTTTAAAACTTTTTTTTAAAAAACTCTTTTCATCTTTTATTTGTTTGATGAAACCACAGAGCATGGAGAAGTTGGGAGACGTTTTATGTGCAAGCATGAAGAAACCAATGTTCCAAGAATTCTCCAGGTCTACAGAGCCCAGGCACAGCAAGGTTTATCGCAGTCAGCCTTCGCAGACCACCGCAGACCAGGACCCCGCCTCGGGGCCCTCGGGGCCATGGAGGCTGCTCCTCATCATCCACCCGGCACTCCGCATCCCACAACGGATTCCTGTTTCCTGTTGCTACGAGGTTAAGCATCAATTTGATTGCAAGCAATTCCCCTTTCTTTCATCTTGTGGGTGTCACCATGACCAAATTGCCCTATTGTCAGCCCATACAGCAGCCCAGCAATCACCGCGTGAAACAAAACGAAATCAACCCATTCATCCCCACGTAGCCATTGCCCCTCCCTTAGGAATGAGGCCTGTCTATGAGGCCTATCGATCTGCTCCCGGTAGCATTCTTATCAGCTCCAAATTCTTTCTCTTGCCTATTCAGGAACTCAGGTCTCCTTCATCGCGCGTTTCCTGTTGTCAATGTAGCTGTTAAGTAGAAGTACTTGAAGCTTTGTGCTCTTCTTCATTTCCATCACAACGTTCTGGATTTAATTATTTTTCTTTCACGTTCTTCTACTGCCTTATTTAGAGGGCGAAAGATTACACAGAAGTAAACAAAGGAATGTGAAAAAGAACAGCTATTGCACAAATGTCTTCTTCATGTAAGCTCTATCTGAAATATATCAGACTTTAGGTTTTGTACATTTACACCTTCTTTCCAGGTGCTGCCACAGCAGAGCAGCATCACAGCCCCAGACCAGAGAAAACACTTCACAGACAAAGGTGCAACAGCTACATGCAAAGAAAAAAAAGCCACGAAGTATAAAATCCTACAATTGACAGGGAGTCTGACCCACTGAAGGACTTGGATCAGGCATGGGAGAGAAGAATAGAGCAGGGTGGAAAAAAACATGTAACTGCTATAAAGACAATAAAATGTTTGAGAAGCTTTTCATGATAAAGCATTAAAAAAAAAAAATGGCATGTGGGTGTGATGAGACAATATGATCATAGTTGCCTCCTAGACAGTGAGAAACGACTGATGAGTGAATGTGTGCTATTACTCTGCAAATTATCTGCAAGCAGAGCTCAAAAACGCACATAGTGAGCACCTAGCTACTCTACTGTGAGGACATTTCCTATGTAGCACTTCCCCATTTTGGAGTGATCCTCTTTACTTTCTCCCCCGTGGCAAAATACCTTCAATTCCTAGAAGACGGAAAAAAAGATCCAGGCAAGCTGGCCCCGGAAACATTTTGGTCCAGTTGAAGAGAAGGATTTGTTTAAAATCACACTGCTGTAGCTCATCTGGGCCTGCTATTGATCTGTCCCAATATGGATATGGATCTGTCAGGCAGTTCACATGGCAGGCACCAAGACTCAAAATGTGGGAGTATCCATTATATCTAGGAAGGTGCAAGAGAGCTTTTGAAAGTCTCATGGTATGTACAATGCCACAACGAAATCATCTTTTTTCTTTCTTTCTTTTTTTTTTTTTTTTTTTTTTTTCCCTTCTTGTTGCAGATGTTTTAAGGTGTGTTGCTTTGTAAGCTGTGTTCTTATCTTTAAGAGCATATGGTCAGCCGATGTTTGTGAGGCTCCATTGAGTTCACTCATTTTGTGAGTCTGTTCCAATTCATGCTGACTGAATATCTGGTTCATAAATTGCAATGTTGTTATACGCTGCTCTGTGATCAAATGACAAGTATTTTGTTTATTTTTTTTTCCCTCTACCCCCAAAGATAAGAAGCAACACGGTCAACCAAGCCGTCTCTCTCTGAGGCTAACAACAACATCACTGACCAGCCTGAGTCACACTCCTGACTCACAGAAATTAGTTTTAGGAAGAGTAAATATAGCCCCTCCTCTCTCTCATCAGTGCTGGATAACTGTCTCGAGTAGAACAAAAAAATGTCCCTTACTAATGCTACTTCAAAGTCCTTTGGATAAGACAACAGATAATTCAGTTAAACCTTGTGTTCCTTCAGCAAACATTCTTATTTCTGCCTCTTGGCGATTGTTCAAGATGGTTTTGAAACATTTAAGAGTCATTAGAGCTAATAGCTACCACTCTGAATTTCCTTCAAGGAGGAGTATCAGAAAAATGCACCACCTTATTACCACTATCTTAATCAAGAATTAATCACTCTAGTGAGAAACAATGACCGGAACATACTTGAATCAATTATTCGCTTTCTTTGTTGACATTTTCAGCTCTGAATCATCTTACCTGTTCTTAAGATACTAACAGAAATCTCCAACCAACCTAAAACTGCATTTTTAAAATATTAATAAGGACTTATCTTACATTCGTAGTTTAAAACTGGATTTAGCCTTATAAGACTTGTTCAAGAATAATTGTGTTTTCAGATTATATAGTATTATAAATTATACTAAAAGTGTTACATAAAATGTTTGCATTAGTGTATATGTAAGTCTAAGTATCCTCAGAAAATTAGATTATAGGTAATAAAAATAGTAAAGTCTTAACTAGGACATTGTCTTTAATTGTCAGATAATACTATGAATGCAAAGTGGAGTAGGAACAAAATTTCGCAAATAAATTAGTGTTGCTTATTAGCTTATAAACCAGAAGAAAATTAAATGAGTGCTTGTGACAACAGCTATATTTCTGTTTTGTATTAGCAGAAACAAATCAATAGGATTTTCCTCTGCCTAAGTTTCCTTTTGTCAATTAGATAACATGGCAGCCCTGTTGTGAACCACCAGAGTTTAAATGTATCGTGTTATGGACGCATCTAGTAATAGGTTTACTGTAGGCTGCTTTCAAGCTGCAGCATGATATACAGCAGTAAAGGCAATTTGGTTTAAGACAAAGGTGAATTAAAAGGTACAAAAAATGTTTTGTACATGTTGGCAGTCCAAAATTTTTGTTCTTTTCAGTTCAGACCGGATTCTGTAAAAGTTGTACATACTTAGTGCTTACTAAAACTGACACACTTAGGTAACTAAAAAATACCTTGGATAACCAAAAGGGATTTCAGAATTAATCTGCAGAAAAATCTTGTATTGTGTTTAAAAAATCTTTTGTGTTTTAACTCAAATCAACTCAGCTCAATGTTAACCACGACCAAGTCCCTTTCACTGTGGTCATGGCACCTTTCACATTCGAGACCCCAAGCCCTGGCACTGGCTGTTGGACTGCGAGTCATGCAGAGAGTAGACCACCAGAATACCACAAAGGGCCCATGGCTAATCTCTCCGACTCTATTTAGCAGTAAATGTATGAGGCGTCCTTTATGGCATCTGTAATGGTCTTTAAAATTCTTAAGGGGTAGCGATTATCCATTGTTCAGAACCATCTGGGAAGCACTATCCCAGTATATTTGTGCATGTTTCAGCTATATAAGTTGAAAACAATATTATGAATGAACTCTTAATTAATGAGTATTTGCAGAGTACTTGCTCCACAGGTAACTGCAGAAGCACTTCCTATGGAACCAGAGCTCATGCCTGGAGCCATCTCTCTCCAGCATCTGCTCTGGTCTAAGAACAGTAGAGGGGATGAGGATGATTGAAGTGTTCATGCTTGTTTACTGCATGTAGGGGAAAATGCAGAGGTGAAACAATCAAGGACTCAATCACATAGTGCAGTTTCCAAAACAGATGAGGTAATTTGGGATCATCTGGAGATCTTACAATAGGATGTTCCTGACCTCATGTTAAAGTGCTGAACCATACCCTTCCCCGCCCCCCTCCCACCCCTTTGCATAACTCTCTTTGTCTCTTTACCCTTTAAGTACAGTGTCCTTCACTTTTTCTTCAGTTTAGCTGATATTTGGCAAGTTAACAGCTTCCTCACATTTCCTGCCAAACCAATCCAAAACCAAGAACATCCAGTGGACCTCACACCTGAGGTGGTGAATAGTGTTGTTTTGTAGTATTTCTTCCCTTAACATTTGGGTTGGAATTGTTCATCTTCACACAGACATCTTAAAGGGACACATCTAGATTTGTACTAGCAACTCTAGGGTTCCTTTTATAGTCAATGGTGAGAAGCAGTAACCTCCAGAAGGCAGTATTTGTCATTATAAGACTTATGTTTAGGATATTTCTACAGTTGCTTATACTTTCCTTTTAATTCTGGGGACGAACCAAGAGTCAGTAGTTAAAGTTTTAGTGTCTAACTCTCAAATGGTTAGCATAGGTAAAAGGGATGGACTACTCTTTCAGGCTGCATGGTTTTATGAACGATCTACCAACCATTACTTTTAAGTGGCCTCTGATCTGGACAGCATATGCTGAGACAAAAGTAGAAAGATACAGCATTAGGTGGGGCAGCTTGTAAAACAATCATTTGTCAGTGATTTTTAACTCATTAAACTTTTGCTAGCAGCTTTTAGTAATTGAAGCACTGAGACTTGAATTGAGGTGAATAGTCCTTACAGGGTAAAGGCCACAATCCTGAGTGATGACATAAATGAAGTATGTCTGATTCTTGTAGAGTTGTCTATAGCAAAAGGGATGTTCACAGGCTTTCACAACATGGCTGCTGGCTTCAGTTCCACCGAGATGTGAGGAGGTACTTCTGAGTGACCAGTTTATCCTGAACTCCCATGAGATTGTAAGCTTTGTTGCAAGACCAGTGAGACATAGGAGGAAACTGTGTGGGTCCCATAATGAGCATAGTGCAGATTAGAGTTACAGTGTGGAAATTCCAGCACCATTACAGCCTGTGTTTTGAATGACACTGGGATGTCAGTGACATTATAATGTAAGCTCTGATGCGTCTAATCACTGAATGCTTGTCTGCCTCCCAACTTTATGCGGTTTTATTGAAGAATGTGATGCCCTGCAGTGAAATGTTAGCACTCAAAAAAGGCGTCAAGGATCCCCTTCAAAGATAGGGTGTGTTTGTATAAATAAATACAAAAAAAAAAAAAGAGAGAAATTGCTTTAAAAGGAATATCTAGTCTAAAAATATGTCTGGCTAGTACTCCAAACCAGTATTATACTTAGGTAAAATAATAATGCTTTAAAAAGGACAGGCCAACAGTAAAATGCCTGTAAAATCTGTTGATGTTAGAAAATCCAGTTTGTTACTTAACATTTAATTGTCGCTTTCCTTATTACTGCTCCTTGCTTCAAACATGTTCCCATCCATTTTAACTTGTTCTAGGAAGACAAACAAAAATACATTTTAGAAAACTGTTAGCAATGGAAAACAATGGATGTAAAAGCATGAGAAATTTAATCAGATTTAATTAAGAAATCTAATGTCAAAGTACAGATAGTGTCAGTGTAGGTGCTTTATTTTATTTTTTGACCCCACTCTTTCCCCTTTTTCTAAATTAGTTTTAAAAACCTACATGAAACACTAAGTTGGCAGAAAAGTAAAGCTAAAACGAAGTACATCTCTTAAGTTTCTATTGCCAGAAAATTCAGAAAATGAACTACAATGTTACCACAGCACTTTTGGTGGGGGGAGGGAGGTTCATTCTTGGTATAACACAAGATAGGTAAGAACACAAATTATTTTTATCTTCCCCTCACATTTTTTTGCTAGTAGTTGAAGGGTAGGTGTTTTTAATAGTGTACTACAACAGTTCTATTTTCTCCTTTAATGTATACCACTTTATTTTACTTTTTTTTTTTTTGTATTATTATTGAGGCTATACAAAAGCGAGTAAAACAGTATGAGAGGAATGAGTGAGTATATATTTCATAGCTGTGACAGATGAGGGTTTTTTATTAGTTTGCAAGCTGTAAGTAGAAACGTGTATGTAGATTAAGTTAAACTTCTGCATGCCTTTGCAGGTTTAGGACACAAATTGCCTAAAGGAACTCATGAAAATGAAATATATTGCTCAAATTGTATGAGGGAGTTTCTGTATCTCTCTCAGTGTAGTCGTTGTTTTCCATTTGCAATATTAAAAAGCATTTGCCAGAACTCCAGCCTGTTCCCTTGAAAATTTAAACATGTGCACTTATTTTCTGCTGTTAGGAGACTAAGAATGTTTTGTTTTTTTTTTCCTTGATATATTTCAACATTATTGCACTCCTAAAATAAATCAAGGAATATCTGATCTGAAGCCTCAAAGTGTGTGTAATTTTCAGCAGGGTTACAAGAATCAGCAAGTATTCCTACAATAGAAATCACTGGGTAGCTCCCATTTATTTTGTTGTTCAGCCTTTTACCTGTGGCAACCATGGGGAAAGGATCAACTACTGTGCTTGTTCACCCCATTCAGGAAGTGAAAGAGGGAGTGAGGAAGAAAGAAAAGTCAGAGTCTTGGTTCTACACATCTCTACTACTTTGTATATGTTGGCTTGTTACAGTAGAAAGATATTTATAAACTCCTAAGAGTAAAGAGAAATCAAAGAGCAATGGATCTCAAGCATGAGCCTCTATGTGAATGAATTGTAGGTGTTTATCACAGGCTGGTGCACCCATCTTCTGTTTTCAGGGCTGTCTTCAAACATAATCAACCTACAGGAATATAAAACTGAGCACAAGCCTAGAAATAATGAATCACATAAACCACATTCACCTACATTCCAATTACTTTTATCTGTATTTTGAGCCATCAGTTATATAAGGTATAATAAACCAAAATTTATTTAATTTATGATTCATATATTTTTATTAGTATTTAGGACAAATATTGCATTTTTATTCCTGAATTTGCATAAATATCAATGACATGGTCAATTTCAACTTGGCTTTAGTCAAGGAGTTATTTTATTGTTTTTGTTTTTAAACAGGATTCATGAGGTTTCTCTACACTTCTTGTACAATATTTCTTCCTTCCTGAGAGTGCATGATTGTTCTCTATTTTTGGCTTGCTTCTCCATTGTTATCTCTAGATTATATATGTGCATACCATATGTAGGTACATATAGTTAAGGACTGCAGGATCTATTTAGTTAATACAACTATTTTAGAATAGTTAAGATATTTTGCTATTTATTTAATGCCATTTGTTTTTAATACAGAAGAAATAAAATGTAATTGGTGCTTTCATTATATTATTCTACAGTGTTCCTATGGTGTGATACATGCAATGTGTTAAGTATTATTTATCTGATTGCAAAGTCAAAAATAAGTTTAAAATATAATTAGGTTTGCCTGTAAAGGCAGAATTTTCATGTTATAAAAATCAGGTGCAAGTGGCTGGAGGAAAAACTTGTGTAATCTATGAAGGACGTTGAAGATTCATATGAACACAGATGAGCTAGAGTTATGTTCATGGACATTTATAAGACAGTATGATAAAATTTTACTGTGACTGAAAAGTGGACAGCCTTCTAATAAGCTGTCTGTACAGTAACTTTTAGAATAACTGATTCACCAAGTACTAGACTATACTGGCTTGGTAGACGTATGGATAAAAGTCTATTCTCACAGAATGAGAATGGTGAGTCAAGCTTCTAACAGTCTGAAGGAAACAGCTGGGAGAAAGGTATCCTCCTTTTATTCTTGTCTTCTCTGGTATTTGCTTTCCTTCATAGTTTATACATATCCTAACAATAGGTTTTACACTGCTTTGAGAAGTAGATGATATAGTGAAAGAATACGTATATCAACAATGTGTAAGAGCAATTTGTTGTCTATATTTTAAAATATCTGATATCCTTAATAAAATTTGCCATCTTTATTTTTAAAGATAAGATCTAATCTATGATGATATATTTATCATATTTCATTGCATTACAAGTTTCCTATATTGTTCATTCATTAAATCTCATTTTACAAGATAATAACAGGGATATGTTTCTATGAATATACTTTGATATAATTGCTACTTCCAATTTAATGATAGTAATACCTTGCAATTAAAAAATTTGTTTTACCCATACAAAAGGTTTCTATGATGTATTATATGCCTTTACTTTTGTCCACCGAATTGCTGCCAATTCTTAGGTGGAACTACTTGCCTTTTCATCACACACCTTTTTTTCCACTTATTTAATGTACTCATATGTGATCTTCTGAACTCTGGATATTTGTTGTCAGGCTTGCAGTGTTCAGGACAACTGATTTCTTGGGTGATGTCCCTTGGAAAAGGAGAACACAGAAGAAAAGATTGTTGCCTCTGAAGACCTGAATGGGAAATTGGCTTTCATAACCATTATAAACCTCTGCAGAATAACTTTCAGTGAGTGCTAGATTGTTTGTGCTATTGGGACATTGGTAGTAGGGAAAAATAAGATTTAAAAAAGCATAAAATTTAAGATCTCAGAAGTGAAGATCCCATATCTATCTGGGGCGTATGAGAGGGATAGACTATATTGTGCTTCACCTTATCTCCTCTGAAAAATTCCTGTTACAGGTCGGAAGTAAAACCAGCCTCTATTTGACCATACCAATTGGCTTACAAGCCCATATTTATAAATTATTTATTCTTTTACTTGCACCTATTCATACTCGTTTTTAGAAGCTGGCATGCAGTAACCAACAGCACAGCTTGAAATCCTAATACATAAGCCAGCTTCTTAACTAAGTTTTTTCTGCCTTTTGTTCATTTTTTACATCAAAGTGCTGTATATTACATCCAAACTTTGATAATGTAAGGCAGGACTTCAGCCAAATGGCCTGTGAGTAAGGCAGAAACATTTTTTATTTTCTAGGGCAATTAATTAGACAACCACACTGTCACTCCCACACTTAAATTAATCTCCATATGTTCAGTTATCATAGGAAAAAATAAATGAAAGAAGAAGCTGAAAGAAAAACTCTCTGCAATATTTTTTCAAACACATAAATTTCTGTCAGCATATTGGAAATTCATAACCTCATTATTACATGATTAACTAATCAGCACACATCATGATTTCCACACAGACAATAACTCTGTCTCTTTTCATCATATATTTAAAGTAGAGGAGAAAAAAAAAATTGTTCAAGAGATGCCTGTATTTATTTTACATGCAGTTCAGGACAGTAACTATTTACTGGTGAAATACCATTTCTAACTTAAATAGCCCTTCTCAAGGTATTTGTTTGGTGATATACTCTCAGATTCATTTTGTTTCTTGTCTCAATTGCTTTCTAATTTGGGGGAAAAAAAAATGCAGACTAACACTTTCTCAGACATTTTACTGAATTGCCTGAGTTCTAATGTGACTTGATGGGAACCTTTTTAGATTACCTTTTTTTTTTCTTTTTTTTTTTAAGTTTAGTATCTTTTCCAATGGATACATTTTCCCAGGTTAAAAAAAAAAAAAAAGAAGAAGAAAAACACATATGAACCACTGCTTTTAACATTTGAAGAGTTAACGTCCTGCAGCTTGTGAAACGTGGGAACGTATCCTCTAACAGCTGATGTATCTCTGGCCTGTGAAGAGTTTTCTATTTAGCATTCCTACTTTTTAAAACACATTACAAATGTTCCCAGGACGAAGCTTCAGCTCTTGCTCCAGCATTTTGACTACACAAGGCAAAGGTTGGTGATACGGGGTTTGCACCCCACTGCACAGGCACAAGCCATTGGTGCTGGGGTGCACAGCCAAGAAGTGACAGACTCGTTCCTCTTTTAGTGCACTGCATGCCAGCTTTTTGGATACTTACTGCATAGCTCAGGATGTGATAAGGAGCTTTCTTGGCTTAAGAAAGGATGAAGAAATGCTTGACTTCAGCTCCTTCTGACCCTACGCTGAAGCTGTTGAACCTCAGCAGTACCATCATTCACAGCTCTACAGCACTTCAAGGTGCAGCAGGTACTCAAAGCCCATAGTCTTAGAAAGCTGTTAACCCATGTGATTTTACAGGCTCAGTAAGCACAACCAAAGACAGGGGGAAAGGATTCAAACCTTTACGTAAAGGTCTGCATGAAATGCCCTATCTACACACTTCCTATCTCTAAGGCTTCATTTTCTGTGCCCTACCTGTCTTTAAGACTTTTCTTTTAAATTTTGCATTTTCTTGAATCTCAGAATCACACTGCTTAGTTTGGTCAGAGTTGTCTCTCAGCCACTGCCTACGTGCACACTTTTTTGATTCCAGTTGGGTTATTTTCCATCTACTGCTTTAGAAATATCTGTTTAGTTATAGTCACACCCACACTTTTTTAAATTATGTTTTTTCTTTCTTTTTTTTTTTTCTGAGGGAATTAGAGAAGGAACTTGGATTTTAATCAGTTATATACATAAGCAGAAGGCCTTCATTTTAGATACCATAGAATGGTTTGGGTTGGAAGTGACCTTTAGGATCATCTAGTTCCAAACCCCCTGTTATAGGCAGGGACTCTTCTCACCAGACAAGGTTGCTAAAAGCCCCATCTAGCCTGGCCTCGAACACCTCCAGTTTGGAAGAATCTACAACTTCTCTGAGAAATCTGTTCCAGTGTCTCAGGACACAAACCACTGACACACTCACACTGAAGAATTTCTTCCTAATATCTAGTCTAAATCTATTCTGTGACCATCCAGCCAATTCTTCATCCAGCGAGCGATCCAGCCATCAAATCTATTTTTCTCCACTTTGGAGACCAGGATGTCATGCTGGACAGTGTCAAATGCTTTGTACAAGTCCAGGTAGGTGACATCAGCCGTTCTTCCTTTATCCATTGCTGCTGTAACTCCATCATAAAAGGCCACCCATTTTGTCAAGCATGACTTTCCCCTGGTGAAGCCATGTTGGTTACCACCAATCACCTCATCTTTTTTTTTTCCACGTGCCTTAGTAGAGCTTTCAGAAGGATCTGCTCCATGATCTTGCCACGCACAGAGGCGAAATTGAGTGGATCTTTTTTTGTATTCTTGAAAACAGGGACTATGTTTTCCCTTTTCCAGACAGTGGGAACTTCATCAGACTGCCGTGATCTTTCAAATATGATGGATAGAGGCTTGGTAACTTCAACCACTGGTTCCCTCAGAACCTGTGGATGGATCTCACTGAGTTCTTCGCTGCTGCTCCCAGCTCCTTGTCGTCCCTCTTGACATTCTTCAGGTTGCTCACAGCTGTGTCACTGGTGCCTATGTGAAACAGCAGCAGCGGATAGTAGTCTGTAGGATGCACAAAGTCTGGCAGCCTCTCGTCATATCCTTGGTGCAGACCTCTGGTAAGCAGAAAACCTCTGTAAATAGTGGATCAGGGTGATGAACAGGTGCTTCCATAACCCTCAGAAAACAATCACACACCACTATCACCAATTGCTTGTTCTAAGTTCTGGTAGTTGTTTTGCAGTTGGGAGCTAGTCTGGCTTCCTTACTTAGTTCTGATGACTTATGTGTTATCATTTCATTTTCCACCGCAGTATGCAGAACTACTTCATGTTTCTGCAGAAGAACCTCAGGCTTTGAGGCAGGCTTCTTCCTCCTGTTAGTCTTTCTCATGGCAAATTTTCATCTCTGTTGGCTTCTCCTCTAACTGGATGTGCTGGTGGGGGAGCTTGGGGCTGTTCCAGATTCCTGAATTCATTGTAACTATATAACTAGACATTACAAGAATTATCCTTCTGTATAAGAGCAAATAGGAGTTTAGTGAGAAAATTTCCATGGAAACAATAGTTTAGTGACAGTGAAAAATATTTCTCAACACAATGTGCTAAAAATAACTTCACAAATAACTTTACAAAATTGGACAATTTTTTATTGATAGCACAGGAGCCAAAGCCATTGTATTTTTCATCTAGAGGATTATACGACTCATTCTGAGTTCTGCATCCCTAATTCTTGAATAGGATATCTACGTGTTTGCAATCCTGCCTTTTTAGGCCTATTCTGAAGTTATATATATTCTTATTCATCTAGGTACGGGGATTACAAAACAAAATGAGCTACACTGGGTGCTCAGTTGTTTGCCACTTCCCAAGTCCGTCTGTTTTTGCTACTTCACAGCCATGCTGAGATTAATTATTGGGGAAAAGAACAAGGAACGTCTTGGTTGTGCACATTCTTTGTCACTGCAGAAGAGTGCTGTCTTCTACCCTTCCTGCAATTTTGCAAGAAAGTGATGTTGATAGGCAGTTTCTCTGCACAGTGCAATAGAACAGCTAAATTTCTCCTTTGTGAGCACTGCCACTGCACAGCATATGATGACTGCTATATCAGCAGACTTACGAAATTCCCCTTGGGATCCCAGTTTTATGTTAGCATCTCCAACAGTCATATATGTCTTTGTTGAGCGTAGTGTATCTGTGCACACTTCTAGCTTTTTTTTTTTCCCCTGCTTACGTTTTTCAAACCCAAATATGTCAACATATTTCTATGATGATTCTGATATCTATTTTTTTTTGTAGTTGATGGATACTGGTTGATGTTATAAGGCATATAATAAATACAAGTCAGCTGCAAACTGCAACTCTGTTTTATCTGTAATGGCTATATGATCATATTCTGTTTTCCCATTGTATTTCACTTTTTTCATGAACTATAATTTTGGTGGAATTATCTAGATAAGTTTATTTAGCTAACTGCAATATCATAGTCATAGAAGGAAGAGTTCTCTTGTATGAAATGAGGTACAGCTGTGCAGATCACTTGGTCAACAGATTTGTCCAGCAGGGTTTTGTGGTCCTCTGATGGAACTTGTCTGAAAGACAGACGGAAAGTCTTGGAAAGAAGCTAAAAAAATATGTATGCTTTCTCTTTTTTGACAGCTTAGTTAAGGGGAAATTGTCTGCATGAGTGGTTTGAAGAAGAGGAAATATTCCTATCTTCTTGCTGACTGCTGGACCCTTAGGGCTTTCAAGATGAATAAGCTTAGAAATCCTGAATTTAGATCTGCTGCTTATAAAGCAACCTCTGGCTATCTTTGTTTCCTCCTTTGAGTGAATGAAACTGTATGTTTGAAAAGGTCATGCAGAACTTCAGTTCATTCTTATTTCATATTTCTTTCTAAGAAAGGGTATATTAATATTACGGAGGTGGCTGGAGCCAGATCCTACTTTGACTTTGCTGGCTTGTAGGTTTGATTCTCAGGAGAAACGCTGGTAGTTGGTGTATATATAGTCAGCAATTTGAGTAACACTCAAATTGAAAAAGAGCAGTTGGATTCTGTCCAGATGATGGAGGTCTCAACATGGGAGTCAACACCCACGCATGTTGCATGGCAGCACCCATCTACTTTGTTAGACATTATGATGACATACAGCACAGGCCTGTGTTTTGTGTTGTCTTCTCTGGCAACAGTCTGTTCCTGTATGTCTGTAAATGATTCCTAAATATGTCAGCAGGTTCAGTGCCTTAAGAAATGACTTACAGAAAGTTAAAGAAACTATTACAAATGAAATAAGTAAACACTTGAATGAAATTGCTAGGACTTTGGGACTAATACACCCCTACTACATAGCTTCCTCCAGCCATAGAACAATAAAGCAAGTCTAATGCCCCTTGAATGTGAAATTCAGTAAAAAATGTTTTGAGATATAAAATGGGACATAAAATAACAAAATAATAACAGCTTTGTCATATTTATGAAAAAAAAAAAAAAGAATGCTGAAGATCAGTGTATGTTTCTTCAATGTTTTGTCCAGCTGCAGAGTAAGACTCATGTTTAGATCAGTGTTACTCAGAGCTGAATATCTGCAACTTAAAATTTATTTGATGATGGGAAAGGAAAAGCAAGCTGAACTCAGGTTCTAAAGAACAAAGTTGAGGAAAAGCACTCAAATGAAGAATGAAGAATCTGAGAGAACAGATTGGAGGGGGAGGATATACTCCTTATTTACAACTTTGAAGCAGAATGAACACAATAACTGAGATCACTGAGTAGAACCAGCATAGAAGTGAAAAGAAAATGAAATCTGACAAACAGAATTTCTAGGTTAGGTAAGGACGGCACGAAGCCTTGTTTGCCTTGTCCACAGGGTTTTGTGGCTGACAGAATGTATAGGGTCACAACTACCTTGACTGTGGGAAATGCTGTTAGTCTGCTACAGGCTTTAAAACTGGATTATGCAAACATTTTAATTAGGTACCTATGTCTTGATTAGGCGACTACATTACTGTTTAATTTGTTGTGCTTTGAAGTTTTGTTACTTACCCCAAACATCATGCTCCTGAAATAACCTCTTTGTTAAACTGATGGTGAGATCTCTCACTTGGAAGATGGGACATAAAATCTAGTTTCCCTCTATATAGAGTTAAAACCTGCAGCTTCCAGGTGGAACGCTGAAGATAACCAGTAAAGTATTGTGAGTTGGGTTTTTGCATCTCTTCTGATGAATAGTGAGGGATAACAAGTAATTGTGTGGAAACACAATGTTCACATAAGTGAGGCAACATCCAAGATGCCAACAGCCTCAGTGGATACTTGAACATCCATTGTGACCCATTCATTTTCTTCTCTGCTTAGACTGTTTCAGTTCTTCAGCTCAACAGTTCTTCTCACAAAGCACGCAAGGCTTTGCTCATCCCAAATTTCCCTGAAGTGCAACTGACTTTCTTCTTTTATTGTAAAGAGAGGAAAAATTAATCAGGGTTTTTTTTTGTTTGTTTGTTTGTTTGTTTGTTTAATAGTATTCTACTGTATTATTACTACTTGGGATAGGTTAGTGCTGTTAATACAAATTGTTTGTTAGCTGTTTAATTCAGAAGCAGAATGATGCTGAGAAAAATGTGGACTAACATAAAGGACTGTAAGCTCCATTAACTCTTCTCTGACTTGCTAGATATCGCTCGAGTACGATGGGTCAGACATTTCTAGAGATCTAAGCCTCATGGCACAAAAATATACTGCAAACCTGCTCCAGAGCTGCTAACAGTTGGTTTGCATCAGGTGCTGGCAGCATTTAGTGCCTTGAAGTAAACAAAGCTGACAGCATTTCAAACATTGTTATCTATGCAGGCCTAATCAATGCTGCTGCCGTCTCTGCTCTGCTTATGCTTTGGCATAAGGATAGAGGAGATGAATCAGTAAAGATTTTAAGCATTGCCATGACTTACAGGCTTCTAATTCGTTATTTTTACTGAGATCTGCTCCGAGAACACCCACTCCATTTCCCCTGGACTGTCTGTGCACTGTGGGTTGCCTGTGCGGCCTGGAGGTGTAGTAGCACCTTCTAGATCCCCTTGGGAGCTGGGACACTTTGAGAAGTGCAGGATATTCTACAGTTGTGCAGGAGGTGTCGTGTCATGAGCCTTGTGGGATGTCCCTACACCATCTCAGTCTAGTCAGGAGATGCTGCCACTTGTGGAGACTAGTCATCGGTTACCACCAATGATAAACACTTAACAAAAATCCATCATACCAGCAACTGAACCTATGAGTGCTGCTCCAAAAGTAATGCCTCCCATTTTATTAGGTTGACCCATGACGTCAGAGTTGGATGGTGGTGGTATGGCAATTGAGGTTGAACCTTCTGGTCAATATTCTGTTACACGTGGTTGCCGTGTGGCAGATGACAGCAGAGCAGTCTGACAAAATGGTGTCTGGCCTGAAAGTGCTTATGAAGCAAACTGCATTTCTCCATATGGAAAAAGATTGCATACATTGATATTTATTGATGCTTGTTGAACATTTATGGAGACCAAACAGGGAATGTAAGCACAGTGAAGCTCAGGGTGCTGCATTTCAGCAGTGAGGACAATGATACGAAAGACAGACCATGTTCCAGATGACCATACACAGCTGTCACACAGTGAAATGAACTGCACCTCCATCAGCTCATCCATACAAATCATTGGATGACGACTAGAGAACTGTGTACAGAGCTGAATATTGACTTCAATGTGTTGGAAGCAACAGTGGAAATATTGGAATATTGCAATGTTTGCACAATGTGGATCCCTCAAATGCTCACACACGAACAGAAAGAATACCTTATCCAAGTTTGTTGGCACCTATGGAACTGATATGGGGCTGAAGGTGACAGTATCCTTGATCACATCATTATTGGTGACAACATGTGGTGTCAAGCTGGCGTCAAAATACCAGAACATGGAGTACACTGAAGAAAAAGTTCAATACACAGCCCTCAGTAGGTAAAGTGATGTGCACTGTATTTTGGAATAGGAGAGAGGTGATCCTTCTGGATTTCCTGGAACCCAAACAACCCCTCAACTTTGATCACTGTGTCATGATGGTGACTATGCTGAAGGCTCAAAGTTCCAAAATCAAGCCAGAGAATAAAGCAACCTTTCTCTTTCAACATGATAATGCCAGGCCCCATACCAGTGTGAAGACCGTGGAGCACACTGCCAATTTTGGCTAGACTGTCCTAACACACCCAATTCGTAGTCCAGATCTGGCATCTTCAGTCTTCTGTTTGGGCCAATGAAAGGTAGCTGTGAAACAGTGGGTCACCTCCAATGGTGCACATTTTTACAAATGCACCATGCAGCCTCTTGTTCATTGCTGATGAAAATGCACAGCTAATGGTGGTGAATGTGTTGAAGGATAGTGTTTTGTAGCTAAGAATTTGCTCTACGAAATAGTGCTATTGTGCTCTGTATCTGTTGTAGTTTTCATGGAAATTGGAAATTGGAGGCATTACTTTCAGAGCAATCTACATATATAATTTTAACCTTCAGTTAAAAGTCAGTAAATGAAATTTTCTTCCTAACCTTAAGCTAGATACTGAACTGGACTGTATCATCATCATCTTTTGGATCAGAACACACTTTTACAATATCGAATTGCAGACGACTCTATATGCATTCAGTGTCTCACATTCTTATTTTCTGTGACATAAATCAGACTCTGGTCTTATGAATGCTAGTACTTTTCACTGTAAATCACAAATAATTTATAGACCTACTGTAAAATAGAAACATATTTTTGAGAGTCAGGAATTGGGAAAAAAATATTAGATACAAAGCACAAATGGAAAAAATTACAGTTTCTTTTATTGTACCTTACATGACATAAAAATATATTTGAATATGAGATAAGAAGGACAGAAAACTTCATGAAGGATCTTGGCTATTTCAATGACATGTTGTCTTGTATTTTTTGCTATGCTTTCTTGCTTTTGATTGCCTTTACTGAATATTGCATATTTTTAAATTCTTTTTTTTTTGTCAGTATTTGTCAGTTATTTAAGTTTTATTTTCCCAAAAATTATTTCTATGTATTTCCAAATATTTTTTTAACAAAGAATTTTCACAGTGAAAACTGTAATGACTTGGGTGGGCTTCTTTTTTGCTTGTCAAGTGATATTCCTGGGGAAACTCTCAGTTCAGTTCAACTGGCATTTCTCTTCAAGTTTTATTGTAACATTCCTAAAAATGGAGATTCATTCTACATGGAAATTGTCTCTGACCTTTTGTATTACTACTAAGTTCAAAGTACTGCAGATTTCTCTTTTTTCTCCTTTTATTTATTTAATTTCTTCAAGTTTTATTTGTTGTTAACTTCCCACCACCATATATGGTGTCATTGTTCACTTATTCTATGTATTTTTGTCTTCTGACTAGATTTAATGGAATGATTGAAAACAGAAAAGTTCTAAGCATGCCTTGTGGGATCCTAAAGCAGTATTTCATTTCTGGCAACATATTGTAGGTATTATCTCAGCTGTGCTGTAAAAATACTTAATATGGATAGGAGGAAAGGAGAAGAGAAAGAGGCAAATCTTGCTTTCCCTTACATGGTAGAAGACAGACCAAGGACATGGAGACAGCAAAAAAATAAGTCTTTTACAGCTTCTGAAAAAGGTTTTGGTAAGACCACAGGGTAGCTGTCAGCTTGCCCATTCTGGAACAGAGTTGTTGGAAAACAGTGGAAAAGAAGTAGAAAAAAAGGTCGTTGTTAGGTCTGGATGGATATTGTACCCATCAAAAAATGGCCCAGTAAACTTCTCCTCTTACTGCTGTAGCAGTGTATCTCAGTTACCTGAGCAGCAGAATGCCTCCTAGTGAAAAACTCAGAACGCCACAGACGGTTGAAGCTAGAGTTACTGGTTTGCTCTTCCATGCTTTGGAAAATAAAAATAAATGAAGAGTGGTTCCAAGCACGAAGATCTTCCAAAGGTCAGCTATGGACAACACAGAACATAAGGAGTGTTTACAAAGAGGAAAGCATGAACAAAACCTGGTTAGGTTAGAGAAGATGCAGTGAGACTGTGGGTCTGAAACAAAGGCTTGAAAGCAAAAAGGGTTGCCTGGCTGACAATGCATGGGAGGCTTCCTAACATAGGAAAAGATAAAGACTGTTGAAGTTGAAAGAAGCAGAAAGAAAAAAGAAATGAAGAAAGAGGCCAAAAAAGGAGAGTGTAGATACAGAATCACTTCAAAGTTTCCAGTTCTATTAGATCTTTATTTTTTCAGAATCCATCTCTTCAGTTATCTAAATTAGTAGCGGCTTGCTTTCTTTCTGAAATATGCTACGTGCTAAACATTAATTAAATCATATTTACATTTAAAGTCACTAGGCAGTGCCAATTTGACTCCCTTTTCCCCTATTCTAATAGTGGAAAAGAACTCAAAACTGCTTTTTATCCATCTGTTCGTAAAGCCAAAATGAACAAGATTGAGATCTGAGACTTGCTACTTAGCACCTGAATAGCAACTCACTTTTAGCTGGAAAAAAATACATTGATCTTAGGCTTGGCTTGGCAGGTTTTACATTTTCATTAAATATTGATAGTCAAACATCATCTTTGTTTACACTGCATGCTGCTCCCTCTAGGTCTTAAACGAGGTGGGTTTTTTTTGCACACAGTGTTGGAGCTAGGAGTTCATAACAGCTTTATTTATTGATGTGTGATGAATGTTTATCAGTGAGTATTTGAACGATATAGATATATTCAGATTCTGTGAATGACGCTTAAAATCCATATTTTATCAGATTTCAGATCTTAGTAAATGCTTTCAATTAAATTGAAATTAAATCAGATATAGTCTGATGTGATGCGGTGTAGTTGATACACCTGGCGATGGGATGCCATGTAGACAGCTAAACAGGCTTGAGCAGTGGGTCCAGAACCTCATGAGGTACATCAAATCCAAGTGCAAAGTTTTGTACCTGGGCCATGGCAACCTCTGATATCCATACAAGCTGGTGAATGTAAAGATGGAGCACAGTCCTGCTGAAAATGACTTGGGGTACTGGTGGATGGCTAGCTGGACAAGAGACAGCAATGTACATTCACAGTCCAGAAAGCCAACTGTACCTGGGACTGGATCAAAAGAAGTGTGGTCAGTAGGGTGAGGGAGGGAGGTGATCTTGCCCCTCTGCTCTGTTTTGGTGAGACCTCACCTGGTGTACTGCTAGAGTCCTCGGTACAGGAGAGACATAGACCTGTTGGAGCACATCAAATGATCCAAGGGATGAAATAGCTTCCCTACAAGGACAGGCTGAGAGAACTGGGACTGCTAAGCCTGGAGAAGGAAAGGCTCTGGGGAGATCTGATAAGAGGACTTTCAGTATATAAAGGGGGCTATAAGAAAGAGGGGGACAGAGTCTTTAGCAGGATGTGTTGCAATAGGACAAGAGGAAATAGTTTCAAAATAAAAGAGGGGAGATTTAGATTGGATATACAGAATAAGTTTTTTTTTTTTACAATAGGGAGGTGAAGCACTGGCACAGGTTGCCCAGAGAGGTGGTGAGTACCCTCTCCTTTGAGACATTCAAGGTCAGGCTGGACAGGGCTCTGAGTGACCTGGCCTAGCTGTAGGTGTCCCTGTTCACTGCAGGGGACTTGGACCAGATGACCTTTAAGTGTCCCTTCCAACTCAAACGATTCTATGAATTTATGATTCTGATAAATAATCTGCATAATCATCATGTTAGTTCTGGTCAAGGATGTGCACAGTATACATTAGGGGTATTAACATTCGAAACTGATTTAATCTGCCATCTTGTTCTGGTTGTACTGAATTTGTTTTCTGGTGAAACATTTTCTGGTGATTTAAATGTAAAATAACTGCCTATGTGCACACTCCTTGATATTGATTTTCCCATTTTCAGTAAATCAGTGCCTTTTGTTTTGTCTCGAGGTTCAGGAGAGGCAGAATGAATGCTGAGATGAAATAGAGCTGTCTAGAACGAAAATATTGAAATACTGTGAAGATCAGCAAGACCCTGCTTGTGCATTCGCATTCCCAAATCAGGACTACATCCTTTCTCGTACTCATTACAACAGGGTGAGCAACCCACTGCTGCTGCTGGCTATTGCACAAGGCATGGCAGCTGTTCCTGTAACACCTGGGTCAGATCTTGCTGGGTACAGTGGAAAGTGAGGAGCTGCCTCTTACTTTCCCACACTTCTCCTAATGAAAATGCAAGAGGGAGAATTAAATCAGCACTTCTTCTATTGTCAGTGATTTCAGAGCTTGTGGGAATGGAAACCATGAAATCTGCCAAATCAGCAATTCAACAAGTGGAGGTTGTGGTGCAGCAATGAAGTCTGTGTGTTGCTACATCAGCCAACTGCATGCAGAGTGGGTGGGAGTGCGCAACTGCACTGCAGATATCTGCTATGACTTAAGATGGCACCCAAAAAGTGTGACAGACAGTGCATGGTGACTCTGCCCTGCTCTTTCCAAGAGCCACCTGCTCAGAGCTCTTCCTGCTTCCACTCTTGCCTATGGTAATTCTGGCTCTACAAGTGCCACCTGCAGTACCAACCACTTCTATCCTACATCACTGCTGTACTACACATACTCACCTCTTACCTATGAAAAACAGATATCATCTGTGTGCTGAAAAGAAACTAGTTGAATCAGACATACCCTGAAAATGGCACGCAGACTGAGACAGCTGTCTGCTCCCTGCATATTGCTGGGCTGGATTGACAGCAGAGTTCTTGTGCTAGTGTTGTGATGGCCCCCTGAACCAACTCAAGACATCTGTGGTGCATCAAGCATGGCATTGCTAACTGGTCAGGGGAGGTGATTGTTCCGCTATACTGCGCAAGTCCAGCCTCACCGGAGTACTGTATGCAGTTTTCATCACCACAGTACAAATAGGACATAAAACTGTTAGGGAATGTCCACGGGGGATTAACAAAGATGGTGACAGGTCTAGAGAAGCAGCTGAGATCCTTTGGGTTGCTTAGCCCAGAGCAGAGGAACTGAAGGGAAGCCTCATGCAGCTGCAGCTCCTTACATGGAACGGAGGGGCAGAGCTGAGCTCTGCTCTCTGTGACAGCGACAGGGCCCGAGGGAACGGCATGGAGCTGTGTCAGAGGATGATTAGGTTGGGGTTAGGGAAAGGTTCTTCACTGGAGGGTGGTGGGCATGGAGCAGGCTCCACAGGGAAGGGGCACAGCCCTGAGCTGCCAGAGTTCAAGAAGTGCCTGGACAGCACTCTCAGAGATATGGCTTGATTTTGGGGTATTCCTGTTTGGAGCCAGGAATTGGGCCCACTGATCATTTCGAGCCCCTTCCAACTTGGGATATTCTGTAATTCTATGATTCTAAGAGGGCAGAAACACAACTGTGCCCAAGACAGAGAGACATCTGAGCTGGAGTTCAGCAAGCCTGATGGGGGTATTAAAATTTATCAAAGGAGACTGATTTTCTCTTGCATAGAGATACTGGTGTTCAGCTAGAAGTTATGGGCTCCAGGCAGAAATTGGTCAGATTAAAACCGATGGTCTAAATTACTGTTGGGAATGTATTTGTTTTGTGGGCAGTGTCTGTGTAATAATCTCCTTATAAGTAGCTGTAAAGAATAAATAAACATCAGCATAATTTAAAGAAAATAAAACTAAGAACAGGCACAAACTGGAAAAACAGCCCTAAAGCCTGTAGAGCTATTCTGATGTAAATTGGCACAGGTTAACAGTGAATCAGAAGCAATTTGTAAATACCATTTCCAAAGAAAAGAAGGCATATGGAATATTATTATCTCAAAGAAAGTGTAAAGGTGAGTTACTATCTCCAGCTCATTTTGTTTATCATGGTAATGACTGCCTATGAAGTGAGGCAATTTCATAATTTTCCATGAGTGAGTTTTTCCATTGTGCCTTTTATGCCCATACATAAAAATCCAGGGTGTAGAGGCGCTGTAAGAGGGCTGCAGGCCCAGCTGCATGGCCTCCACTCAGCCTCCCACCTGGCCGGGCTGAGCCTCACCCATGCCGCCCTCACTGCTGGGGGCACGTGGGGACGGGGCCTGCCTCCGGTCAGAGGGTGTGTTCGGGTTGTGGGGGGGGCCCTACCCGCTCAGCAGTGCTGAGGAACGGACCTGAGAAGCGAAGGGAAAAGCGGAGATCGGGCTAAGTGGAGCCTAAGTTTGCTGTGCCAGGAAAAATGGGCAGTAAGTGAGTTAACCTTCAAAGAGGCACAGAAACCCAGGCATTCAGACAAAGAGGGAATTGATTGTCGGGTCAGTCTTTCCACTGGACTAAATAACTGACACAGTTAATGCCCTGCAGAGCACTAGCATTATTTCCACTTGGTGCTTGTTGAGGGGGGAGATGGAAGGGCAGGATCAGACCTGGGGTGGCACACACTAAACACAGACCCACTTTGTCCATCGTTCATTTGTGACTGCTTTGTTTGCTGACTCATCTTCAGCACTCGGTTCACTAATTAAGACTCTTTGTTTTGTTTTTGTTTAATGCTTCTAGGAGGTATCTTGTGCCTGTTTCCTAAGTTCCCAGTTTCGTGGTGAGCCAGCCCTCCCTGACTGCTTCTCACATGCAGACTCAGCTTTTCTGAAATGTCAGACAGCAGCACTCGCATCTCTGCAATGACGGGATAGGAATCCTCCTGCAAATGGTGTTTCAGTATCGATGCAGTTCTAGTTTCTTTTCAGCTTAGTGAAAAAAACAAAAAGACTGATCTTTGGTGCCAATTTTAATAATGAATTAAATCATTTTTCTGTGTGTGCAGGTGAACTGTGGCACCCTGACAGCAGCAAGATATGCAAATTAACACAGAAATCTGGCTTGACCATTACCTTTTCAACAATACAAAATTGGTTGATTAAGCTGGATTTAAGTACTTCACATGCCAAATTAAAGAAAGATAGGTTTGGTGAAAGCAAATAGATCAGAGTCTTTCAAAACCTGTAGCCAGAACATGTCCTTCCATGTTTATCCTAGGGATCAGAATCTTACAATCGCTTGCACGTTTCCTGTCTCTCAGAGTTACATCCTAGGTCATGTATTGTGATGGCAAGGGGAATTTTGGTTACTGCGTGCATTGCTGAAGAGATCGCATCATGTTGTTTAGATTTCAGAGAAAAGAACAGTCAGAAAGAAGCGATGGAGTCAAGAAAATATGAAAACTGTAGTTCTAGCAGTTACATTTCACTGGCATAAGCTATTTCTAATTGATCTATACTGGAGGAGCATCTCTCTCTCAGCTGACACGATTTACATGTCATTATAAAAGCTATGAGGAAAGAAATGAGACTTGATCTAATACAAAATAGTGGGCTTGAGCAGCCTCTTAATGTCCAATATGCCTTTATCCACAACAGTATGCAATAAGTCATGTTTAACCTAGGACAGTTTCTTGATTTTAATGAGATATGTGATCTCCAACAACAGCCATAAATTCCATGGGTTATGGGCCTTCCAGGGCAGAGTGGAGGAGGGAGGAGGGAACTGAGTTTGTGTGTGTGAGGAACACCATGAAAACAAGACCACACTGCATGTTGATAAACAAAATATGTGATACGGAGAATGAAGAAGCTTTAATAGGTGTTTTTTTTTGTTTGTTTGTTTGGTGCTGAGCACTGGTTTTGGAGAAAATAGGGAAAAAAACACATTGGCTGAGAATACATTTTGCAGATGTGTGAACTCTTTTCTGCAAACTGCTTTTTGATCAGTTTTGACCACACCTTTCCTGTCTTCTAAAAAAAGCTAAAAATATAAATGAGGACTTGCGGTTAGAAATTGACAGCAGTTACTTTGTTGCATGGTTACAGGCTGTAAGTGTATAATATCTGTTAGGGCTTATGGATTTATGTTCTTATTGACTCCAAATGTTTTGTGAGCTTGTTTCTATGTATAGACCCAGAAACGGTTGTGTAGATCAACAGAGACATAAACAACAACCAGTGTTTTAATGAATAATTACTGATTTTGGACAAAAAGAAAATTGAAGTACTGGAGTAATAACAAATACAGTTTTATATGCTTTATATGAGAATAATGTTTGCATCTCACTGTCCTTTCATTGGAGAATTAGTGGAATTTGGCCCAGCATTTTTAAGTGGAAAAGGGGATGAAAGATATCTTACAATCACAACATAAACTGTGTAGAACTTTCAGTGAATACTTTTAGTATCCTGGAGTTTATTTTTCTGGGAAGTGTTACTCTGTTTTTTGTGCATACCTGCACTGTTAGGCAGTAAGCATGATGCAGCTGCTTACATCATTTCACTACCTGAAAATAAAGCAAGCACCTTCACAACAATGGATTCAAATAGTAACACTGGAAATAGAAATTTGGCTGTTGATAAGCAATGTAGGCCTAGTTCTCTACACTGAAGTTTGCATTCTTTTAAGCAGAATGAAATAAAATAAATAATACAGAAATAGACCTGAATAACCTAGATGAGGTCTTCAAGTTGTTGAGGAACCTAAGTTTTCTGACAGTGGTGCTCTGCAGTCAGGTTACTTGCTAAGGTAATATCTTGTGAGGGAGCTTCAGCTCCCTGCTCACTGTATTGCAAGAGTGAAAATAATGTAATATTCAGAAAGTTTCCTGGAAACAGGTGATCTTTCAAATAATGTGCTGTTGATTTAGAAAGAAATGGGGCAGGTGCTGGAATAGAAATGAGGCAACAGGCCAAAGTGTCACAGACTGTTGTGGAAATCCTTTGTATTCACAAATTGTCCTTACACTCATTGAAGCCACTAACAATTGTGTTGGTTGTTCTCAGAAGTCTGAACTAACATGATGATTATGCAGATTATTTATCAGAATCATAAATTCATAGAATCGTTTGAGTTGGAAGGGACACCTAAAGGTCATCTGGTCCAAGTCCCCTGCAGTGAACAGGGACACCTACAGCTAGGCCAGATCACTCAGAGCCCTGTCCAGCCTGACCTTGAATGTCTCAAAGGAGAGGGTACTCACCACCTCTCTGGGCAACCTGTGCCAGTGCTTCACCTCCCTTATTGTAAAAAAACTTCCTTATATCCAATCTAAATATCCCCTCTTTTATTTTGAAACTATTTCCTCTTGTCCTATTGCAACACATCCTGCTGTTATAGCCCCCCTTTATATACTTTATATACTGAAAGTCCTCTTATCAGATCTCCCCAGAGCCTTTCCTTCTCCAGGCTGAACAGCCCCAGCTCTCTCAGCTTGTCCTTGTTGGGGAGGTGTTTCATCCCTTGGTGAAGGAGTTTGAGTTTGTCTGTAACTGAACCTGTCTTGAAGAATTATACTTCCACAATGACTCAGATTTATGAGGGTTTGGGCTGCACAAAGTCTCACTAGATCATCAATATTCACTTGCTAGCAGAGAAAACTGCTGATTTCTTACCCAATTGTCCTGACATTTTCAACTGCACATCTAATGGAGCTGAGATGAAGGCATCCAATCAACCCATTTTTGGAGAGACCAATAATATAGCACTCTGATAGAACTATTATTTCATTCTTACTGAGGACCAGCACAGTAAGTGGCATGTACGACCTCTCTCTGTCAGTATAAAAGCTTATTTTTGCAGGAGGGTCTTATACTGTGCCAACATGCATAATACTTACTGACTGTAATGGAAACAGACTGATTTATTGAGAAATTCTGATTTGAAAAATAAGGTCTTGCAGAATTCTGTACTGCTCCTAAAACTCTTGAAAAGAAAATACAGGCCTACCAATGGGAAAAAAATATTATTATGTTAATTTTGCAAAGTATCAACATACATACAGCTACAATAAGCTGTAAAAGTTGGGATAATGACAAAATGATACATTAGATGGTGAAATTAAAGCCAGATGCTTGCTTCATTAAGAACAATTCGTATTTCATCATCATCTGTACATTTATCAGCACTGTGACTGAATTCGCATGTAATTTGCTCCTGAAAGTAATCTCCTGTAGTCTTTCAGTCTTCAGAAACCATTAAAACTAATCAGCAACAAAAGTCTAGAGATCAAAGGTAGGCTGCCCAATATCTGGACATAGCCTTTCAAACTCATAGGTATAGTAATACCAGATAAAAATCTTAATGTGTACTGCAATTCGTTGAAAAGCACTAGGTCTGGCAATGATTAGATTAGTAATTGAAGGTTTGTTGTTGTTTTATTTCTCCTGAAAAAAATCAATGACTTCAATAAACATTGCATATCAAAGTCCAATAAAAGTATATATATATATATTTATTTTATTATTATTTTTTTAAGGCAAGATTTTTTTGTGTGTTGTTTTGAAGACATTCCAGATAGTCCCTACAGAAAATGGGCACTTTAAGAAAAGTTTGTCTGCTGAATCTCACTCTGGTAGATATAAGAATGTAAATTTGATGTCAATAGAATGTGTGGTATTAATGGCAAGGAAAACATTTGGTTTGACAAGAGTTATCAGAAAGGGAGACTGCAAAATGCCAGTAAAGTAAGCTCACATTTTTTGTGTCCACACCATATAGTCTAAGTATAAACACAGTAGTTCAACACTTGTTTTATTCTTATCCAGTACACTCTTCCTCTTAGTCTCATCTTCACTTCCTTGTTTACTTTTTTTGTTAGCATCATTAGCATTGATGATGGACTAGGCAGGCCTGAGCTCCAGAATGTCACATAAATCTACAGTTCCCATTATTGATTTTCTGTTTTATTTTCTGTTTTACTTTCTTTTTTTCTTTCTAGTAGTTGACATCTTGAGCTATTCAGACCTATCTGCTACCTTTAAACACGCAAACAGAAGTCTTCAAGCCCAATTAATATCTGATTTCTTTGGAACTGAGCCAAAAAGGAATGTGACCACTCATGCTTAAAATCCAAAGGAGCAAAGAAATACTGTGATAGGTTGTCACCGGCCTGGGTTAATGGTGAGCGATTAGGTGTTAAGTAGTCAACAGGAAAGGTCAACCAACTGTTCTCTGATCGACACTGTAGCTACAGGGAATAGGTAGACACTGGTTCAACCATATCGTATTTTCATCACTTGTAGTTCAGTTGATATCTCTTGATAGGCAGTGGAACAATAGAATCCTATTGCTGATGCAGTGATCTTCCTTTCCCTTGTCTAAGAACTGTATTTACTAACTCCATCCTAGCATCCATCCATGTTAGCTAGCTCATATGAACTAGCTAACATATGCAACCAGAAACAGTTTCCTATTTCATTTGTGTTCCTAGCATGACATGAACCTCAACTGGCACTACTTGTGTTGATATGAGTAGGAGTGTTGGAAGTATCAGAGACATGGAAACCTGCACCTTAAGACCTACACATGCACACTTGTTTTCATATTTGCATGTATATTTTGGCACATATAAAAAGACGTATCATGCTGATTGATGAAAATGTATGCAGCTACTTCAACCCATTAAGGGCTGAACATGAGCCAGCAGTGCGCCCTGGCTGCAAAGAAAGCCAGCAGCATCTTGAGTTATGCTGACAGGAACATGGGCACTAGGGTCAGTGAACTGATTATCCACCTTTACCTTGGACTCATAAGACTGCATCTAGATGTTACTTCCAGTATGGGGCCTCTGAATACATGAGGGCTGTCAAGTTACCTGGAGCTGGAGCAACTGTCCTGTAAGGAGAGATTGAAGGACTGAATCTGACCCAGCCTGGAGAAAAGAGAGGTTCAGGAAGATCTAATTGCTGCCTTTCCCTCTCATGCTGCTCAGTACCTACAAGATAACAAAAAGACTAAGTAAGGCTTTTCACATTTATCTTTGGTTGGTAGACAAGGAACAGTAGGGATAAACTGAAAACTTCCTACCTGATAAATACTTTGTCAGTGTGGGGACAGTCAAGCAGTGGTTGACCAGAGAAGTTGTTCTGTCTCTGCTCTTAGAGGTTTCCAAGATCAGGAAGGTTAAATCTCTGAGTAACGTGATCTGATCTCAAAGCTGTCTCTGCTTTATGAAATTGTCAAGAGACTACTTGAGGTCTTTCCAACTTCAACTGGTAGTGATTTTGTGATTCTTTGATTCTGTGTGGATAAATATACTTACTGTCTTGAGCTTTAAATTCACCCCTATTTAAGCATAAGAAAAAATGTCTGACACTTCTGCTGTTATTTATGCTATATATGTGATTGTGAAGCTTAAAAAAAAAGTGCATTTCAATTAAAATTAGCTTTGAAAAATCTCATCCTTACAATCCAGGTTTCAATTTCTTGAGAGTTCAGCACATGTGATATAGCACATTTACTGCATGTGTATAAAAGACTGTACATCAGAACAGACTTAGTACAAAAGCTTGCACAAGAAATTTCATGCATATTAGATTCCTGATATTTACTAGTGGTTGGAAACCATATAAAAATAGGGAGCCAAGGACTGTAAGTGTGAAGTTTAGCTTTGTCTTGTCTATTTTTCTTCTTGAGAAATAAAAATGTGGTCACGTGTCATGCTTTGCTTCACTCTAGGTACATTAAATTTCACTAATTTCCTGTATCTTGACTATTTTATAAATATTTCATGTTTCTTATGTTTTAAAACAGAACGTTAATGGTCAATAACATAATATAAATATTATATATATATATATATATGTATATATAAATATTATATATATATATACAAATATAAATAAGAGAAAAAACAGCAATTACTCTTTATTGAACAAAAAGTTAACAAAGATGAACATTTGTGGTTTGTTTTTTTGTTTTTTTTTAAATTCCCCTGTTCATAGCAGAAGGACTATAACCATTTGTATATGTAATTTTGGAATAAATTAAGATGTCCTGAAAAGTGCTACTCTGGAATAAAGGAAAGCTCAGAAGATAATCTACTTTTCTTATTTATTTATTTATTTATTTATTTTTGCTCAAAATATAATCTCTGTTCTACGGCAAGGTGAAAAGAATGATTCCATTCCAATACCATTTATATCAGATCTTTCCAAACAAGTTAATATATAAGAACTGTATTTCTTAGCTTCACTGAACAAATTAGATCAGATGAGAGAAGACCTTGTTCTCTCCCAGGCTGCATTTTGATCTCTGAAATGCCTGTATAATGGAACCTGGTGATTTCCAAGGACAAACACAAGCTTTAATTCTGCTCATAATTTAACTGGTGATTTTAGAAAAGCAGTAGTGTGTTTAATGGTGCTATAATTCACATCAGTGATTGAAATAAAGATGACAGAACAGTCTCCTAATCTAAATACATCACTGGAAGTATTTAGCCCCATTACAGAGTTTGTTATGTTGTCTAACACAGAATGAATGGGCACTTTTTATTTTCTGGAAGTCCAGATAGGCCATGCAGAAACTGGAAGTGACATGAACATAGTAAATGCATCTTGTACACCTCCTTCATGGCCCCCAGACTCCAAAGCTATCGAGAACCTTTATGTATGTTACCACTTCAATCACGGTCTACCTTGGCAACTGAGAATTTGTAAGGTGTACAGACATTCTGGATGCACTCAAGCCAAAAATTTGCCTTACTAATTTGTACCATTTTTTTTCTTTGAGGAAAATTTCTCTCTGACCAAACATCTATATTTATGTGGTACTGGCACTACTGAGAAAGGTAAGAGTAATGTTGTCAACGGTTTATGGGCTGATCCGGCCCAGTTCCGTGACCAGCAGGGCGGAGGGATCTGCGGATCCGCGCCTCTGGGAAAGGGGAAGCAGGGGAAATGTAGTTCTTCTCCGACGGACGAACATTCGGCAGAAATCAAACCCCACCCCCAATGCATTACATGATGTTATGGTGTGGAATACTGATGACCAAAAATCATAAAACCATGACAAATGTTTAGTGCTCAAGGCTGCTCAATGAATCTGTGGTAGGGTGAGGTAGTTCAGATCACTTGGGCCTCAGTCTGTTTTGAATTTGTCTGTGAAGACACTGAACTCACATTGTTTATATTATTTCTTTAATGTAAACAGTGATATTGGCAACTACCCACAAAACCAATCATCTTTAATTGATTCTGTGGTTTTAATAGAAAAAGACAATTCTTTTTTTTTTTTTCTTTTTCTTTTAATCAAAACATATTGATTGAATCTTTAATAGAAATTTCCCTGCTGATCAAACCATTCTCTATTTTAAAGAAGGGATGTCTTGGGCTAATGATTCACATGCTTTTATTTGTGATAACTCTATCAAAATATTCCTTACAATTTAATGGAATATTTATTTATGGTTAATACTACAATAGTACATGTGCTTGAGGCAGAATTGATGTCTCATTCTGTGTAGATAAAAACACATAAATATGTCTGTTCTGCTTATGAAGAGTTTTCATGATTAGCTAAACATCTAGTTGTTAGAGACATACATGGTATCTGTCTTTAAATTAAGGGTTTAAAATTCTTTCCTTATATTCTGGCTTTACATAGAA
This sequence comes from Perdix hodgsoniae, assembly GCA_035772895.1. Lineage (NCBI taxonomy): Eukaryota > Metazoa > Chordata > Aves > Galliformes > Phasianidae > Perdix > Perdix hodgsoniae. The sequence continues at coordinate 2,135,497 of JAPSGF010000006.1, read as the reverse complement.
GACTTTGGGTTTATACATGGTAACTTCTGTCTGGTTTAAAACTTATTGAAAAAAACCTCCTCCACCCTCTGGAAGCTATATCTAAAAGAATGCAACACAACAGAAGTTGTTCAGATATTTATTGTATATTTAGATGAGTCCTATTCCTTGATGTGAACCACTCATCTCTTCACTGGAACCCTAATAAAATTAAATTGTTCTTAGGACCTTTGGAGTGACTAGCAGGAGTCTTGTAATTTATCTGTTGTATTATGGAGTTGCTGATTTCCTTTCAGTTATCCTAATGCTGGGGACAGATAATCTGAGAACCTTTCCACATACCTTTCCACAGTTCACTGTACATTCATCTAGAAAACAGCATATAGTACACATGTTGACCATTTCTATTCTGCCTGTATTTTGGCGATCCTCTTTCTCAAAGACTGTTGGTCTGCTGGGAATTTGTAAACTCTAGGTTGGAATTGAGTTTCTTCTTCTCATGACAGCTTATCCCTAATGCTTTCTATTTTGTTGTCCTGTGCACTGTCATAGAAAGGGTTTTCTTCTATTTGCCTCTATTTGCTCCCACTCTTTTGAAACCTGTTGTGGAAACACTGAGCACAGAATTTTCTTATTACTTTATCAAGAGGCCCATGTTGAGCTCCGTGCTACTCTACTGAAGTGATTAAGCATCTAAGCAGGTTAATGCTGACTCAATATATATGTTTTTATAGTGCAGTAGAGTTGTTCTGCTAATATATTGCATGTCATTCAAAATCCATAATACCAAATGGGATCTTTGTTTTCTTTCCCAGTCTGAAAAATGAGACAAAACTAAGAGGAATGTAATACAATTGCATTTGTTGCAACGTTTTGTGCTTTCTGCCTTAAAAATGAATCAGAGAGTTATGCAAATCTCCTTATATATGTGTTCAGCATAAAATAAGGTCAATGTTGCAATTTAATGTACAGACTGGTTGATTAGATTAACCATTCACACAAACAAGTGTTTGGCTGAAATAACACTTTCGATTTAGAGGGTTTTTTTGTGTGTGTATGTGCACTTTCTCACAGCAGGACACCTATTGTTTTCTTGATTTTTGTTGCTGAAAGCTTTCATTGAAATTCAAATTGAAGATAATTTGCAGTAGAATCATATTGTGTTTAAGACTACTGAAAGTAGTAAAAATAATTAGAATGACTCTGGAGATTACTTTGATCTCCCTACGGGTTCTTTATTTGAGTGGAGTAATGTACATCAAAGATGAATTCCAAATGTGCCAATGTAGCTCAAAGCAGGTCTTAGCTGTGAAAGCAGCCTGTGAGTATGAAGGCTCTGTCACCTGTGTGTCTGTGAAAGCAGCCTCTACTGGAATAGCATGTTTATTTTACATGTGCAGAGTTCAACAAGAGTACTGAAAACTGAGAATGGGTGAAAGGAAGAGATGCTGGAAGTAAGAGAAATATGATAACATAGCAGTCTTCAGTCCTGTATTGTCTACATTTAAAATAGAACAAGTTTGATCTTGAACTTACTTTCGTTTTCTTTTTTTTTTTCCTTTTTCTTCTCAGTACAGGTAGTTAGATATCAGAAAAATTTATCAAGTTTTATTCCTCATAAGAAATGATTAAATATTCTGTAGATTTATATTATTATTGTCATCATCATCATTTTCATCTTCATCATCATCACTATCACTATTGTTATTACTATTATTTTTGAAACAACATGCTGTAATTCAAAAAGAAACAATTTAGAACAAGTTCAGTAGCCTACTGGAGATCATTAAAGTTATCTGAATGATGTGCCATTTCTACTCTGAATAGCTTCCAATTATACAAAGGAGAAATGTGAGGGCAGAGAGGGCTTTTAATCTATCTCAGCTCAAAGGGGTAATGAAACTGAAGACTAAGTGAGAAGAGACATCAGAAACTAATTAGTATTACTATAAAAGCAATGGCAATTGTAAATAGTTCATCTCGGATCTGAATGACATTGGATGACATTCTTGAAAACCATATTCAACTTTTCTTTGAATAAAAGCTAATCTTCCTAACCTTCTCCTTTCAAAGAGAAACTTGAAAACAATCACAGTTTCACCAGGAAGGATCAGAAAGACGAATAAGAAAAGCATACATATAATTAAAGCAAATACACAGTTAAAAATAAAACATCATGATTTTTTGGAGAGAGAACTGATTCATATATTTCACGTTTTAGACAATCAATAGTGCACTTGAGTAATACATTGATGCAGGCACTCTAAGCATTACATTTTGTGTTTCGCCTTTGCAGAATATGGCAAACAGCAGAGGAGACCCAGTTCAGGTCATGTAAGGAGGACACTGCTGTGACTCAACACAGTAATGTTTAGTTCCGAAATCACTAAAGCTTCCCAATTTCTTTTTAATGCCTAGGGAAAGGCATTCAATTGTCAATTACAAGAAAAGTCACGGAGTTCTAAACCATGTTGAGGCTGCAAGTAGTGAATAGCTGCAGGTAGGAGAGATTCCTTCAAGCACTCCTGGTTTCTTTCCACCACATCTTACCCTTCTTAATACTGATGATTTCACCCGGGGCTTGCAAAACATAATAGCACTCATGAAGTTTGACTTGAGTGTAAATTCTTCAGCGCCTGTTTGCTTTTTCTGCCTCAGCCTAGTCCCATAAACTTACACAAGGGCTTCATACGGATGTTCCATAAGTTAGCAGAAAATCGGTTGTTAAGAATGCTGGTTTTGATATTTATTACATTTTATTGACTCATTTAATCTCCTCACATGAGTGAGCTTTCTAAGGATCTAAGAGGTCCATGCATGCTTAATTAACAATCAGATAGAATTAATGATGAGATCCAAACTGCAAGTACTGTATTTGGTCCTTTGATATAACTGCTAGAGCAAATGATACTTATCTTAACTCAATGAGATGACAATCCATTGCATTTTGATGTTCTGTGAGTCTTAACAATAATATTGGTTGATGTTTTTTTTTCTTTTTTTTCTTTATTATCTTTTAATATTAAAATGTTAAATGTGAATTTGAAGTTAAAAATCTTAAAAGATGTTTACTTAATTAATTAATTCATTGGGAAGGGGTGCATATTTAATTTAGTTCCGGTTTTCTGAACTGTTAATTTTTGAATGTGTTTCTGAATGCTTTGGAGTTATTCATGTATGGTTTTTGGTGTAATCCCTTTTCAGGATTGTTTTCTGTTGAGGGTAAGCTCTATCTTGGTACATTCAGTTACCTGTTCAGAGTAACTGAAATATTTATTTTATATGCTTATTTATTTTAGTAATTATATTACAAAATAATCATTATTTTTTAATTGTAAGCCAGCTTGTAGTCTAACTGGGAATTTGTGATCCCTAACAAGACGACTACTTGGCAGATAGATGATAGTTTGGGACCAGTAAATTTGCAATATAAATATGAGTTAATCAAAGTGAGTCAGTCAATTTCTTTGAAACTATACTATGATATCTTTAAAATAAGTTAAACCATGAAGTACCTCCATAGTTGACCTAGCTTGTGAAACAGCTGGGAGAAAAGAAACAGTGCATTTAACAGAGCAGTAATCATATGATATTCTAGTTTGCTCCAAGGTCAGGTCCCTTGCCTCTTGTCCAATCACAATGAACTCCTCAAGCAGTACAAGGCAACTAGGAATGTGCTTAGTACAATCAAATCTCTGTTATTAGAGACTTACACTTCCTTCCCCTTACAGACAAGAAATGTTAAATCAGGAATAGACAACTTCTACTGACTTGTTCCTATGACTCTGACTAAGGAAACTATTTTATTTGAAGAGTTGGGTCATGAAAAAACCTGAGCCACAGCCTTATGCACTCATCTGATTCTGGAAAGACCCCAGAGGGGTATTTCTGGATCTGCTGCAGTCAAAAACCTATGAAGCCTTGGACAAATCAAACTTCCTGAGACATTAATTCCCCAAAAGCCCCAGACTAAGGGAGATCAAAAGCTGAAGTACTAAAGGAGTAACCACGACTTTAGGAATGGAAGAATGGTGTTATCTGTAGTTTTGAGATTCCTAATTTTAGGTCCTTAAATAGACCTTTTTTTTTTTTTTTTTTTTTTTTTTTAATGGAAAACAAGCATCTATAAAGCTTGTATCCCAAGGCACCAATTTCGGCTCAGTCTGAATAAGCATCCAGGAAATTATTACAAATGTAGCAATCTTGTTCATGTAGCATTGTAAGTCCCACTAAACAGTTCTCAAGTATGTTATTTAAATTATGTTTCTTTAATCTTTTAATTTTTTTTTTAAATAAAAATTTGTATTGATTATCATATTTCAACTAGATTTTAATTGCTTTGTTCTTGTATCTTTGTTAGAAAGTAAACCAACATTCACAAAGCAGTAAAGCCATATCTAGACTGAAATATTTGTAGAGTCATTAAGTGGATTAATTATCCCGTCACATTCCACTCAGCTGAGGTGAAGTAAATGGAAAACTATGCTTCTACATCTGGAGTGTTTAAAGAAGCAGAAATTTAAACTCTTGGATTTATTTGTGTTTGACCCATGCTTAGAATTTGCCACTGTAACTGAACATGTGATGGCCATGGAGTGTGCTAACTGACTTTTGTGTGCTGGTTCTATAATAAGCACTGCTCTGCTTCCTGGCCAAATTCTCTCTGTCAACAGAACATTTTAAAGTTTTGACTGTGAAATTATAACAACTTTCTTGTTGGAAAAAATTTAGTAAGATGCTGGTTATAGGCTGCTTCATATTTCCTGGCAAGTAAGTAAAGCAGGTTGAAATATTTTTATATGAAAAATTTTCCTCCTGGAAAATGTGGTTTTGATGAAATGGGAACCTTCTGTGGGAAAATGTCAATTTTAACGTGTACTTTCTACTTTTCACTAGGGGTAATCAAAACAAAGCCCCCTTCATTTCAAGGTGACAGTTTGAAATAAAGATACTTTTAAGTTCCAAACAGTGATTTGAATTAAAAAAAAAAAGAGGGGGGGGGGGGGGGGGGGGGGGGGGGAGAAAGTGAGAGTGAACACAAATCACCTAGGAACTTTTGTTCCAATTACAGATGTGGTAATTTTTCACTTTGACAATTTTATTTTGACACTTCCTATAGTTTTTTGTCCTACTTTTTGATACACCAATTTTTCATTCTGCTTTGAAGTAGAAATTAATTTCCTATGGAATAAAATTTTGATTCCCATCTAAATCTACAAGCAACTAATTAGTAAATGGTTTCAAAAGGAATAAGGGAGTAATATTTTATGAATATATGCACAGAAGTTACAGTCATCTATCATATCTCAAGCTGCTTTCAAACAGCTCACAAGAAAATGGTGTTATTATCAGGCATAGAACTCCTCAGAGTACCTTTATAAGCAATATAATGTGAATTTGTTTTATATTTTTCTTTGGATTGGGTTACATAGACAAAAACTTCAGAAAATCTTCTTCAAGTCTGTTACTAAAGTTTATGAGAACTGGGGACATTTTTTTCTGGGTGAGAAAGATGTAAAGACCTCACCATCACTTGGCTATCCCCAGAGGACATCAATATGATCTAGTTACTTTTTATTATTCCATGAAATTATGTGTGCATTACCATGTGTAGTAAAGGCTCTAACAATCTGAAAACTCATATCTGAGGTACCATCTCCCTTTGATTTCCACTCAACTGATTAAATAGCTTCTTTAGTTCGTCACCAAGCACTCTGACTGCTGTCTTCTATAAACAATGATATATTCAGCAAGTACTATATAAACCAGACCTGAAGAACATCACAGACAATTGTTGAAATTATCATTATAACTAGAGATGATCAAGTGTTTAGTAAGAAATAAAGCACTGTCTGAACATAATTTAAATTCACCTGTTGAGTTTTAGTCACTGACGTTCTGAGACTCTGGATCTACTGAAGAACACATTTCTAAAAATAAAACATCCATGTGATAAATATTGGGAAGATGGGCCACAAAGATGATTAGAGAGCTGGAGCACCTCCTCTTTGAGGACAGGCCGAAAGAGTTGGGGCTCTTCAGCCTGGAGAAGAGAAGGTTCTGGGGGGACCTTAAAGTGGCCTTCCAGTACCTGAAGGTACATCTTGTCTCAGAAGAAGAGTTTTTATTTCCCCATTCTATCCTGATCCATTCTGAGGGGACTTTACAGTGTCTCCTAAAAAGACTGCTATTAGGCATAAATAACAAGGAACAGTTTCCTTAATCATAACATAAAAGTCAACAGTTTGATTAGCTAACATGAGTTTAACAGATTGAATCAGAGAGCAAGGCAGTTACTTGCAGATAGAAATACTCTAAAGAAAGGAATTTGAGAACAGCTTGTGGGACTAAGATAAAATGTCTTACACAAACATACATGCTCATGTATCCTGGATATATCTTGAGATTCAGGATGTAATCACTGCAATACAGTCAGTTTTTCCTAAGTGTTATAAAACAGAAGTAGATAAGTCCAGTTGGGCAAGGAGAGGAAACTTTACATGAACTTCACAGGTTATTGTGAAGGATGACTCTGGGTATCAGTGCATGACTGGGAAACGATGTAGCTATCTCTCAGTAATAGCACTTATATCTCCACAGAGATACCTTCTCTGAGTTTGTGGATGTTTTGTATTGTCTCACCCCAGTTAATGGCAGTCATGTGTTTCATTTTGTTGTTTCAGACTGTGATGGCCAGAAGTCTGCTTGAACAGAGATCTGAGGAAAACATGGTCTGCGAAAATGAGATGGGCAATGCGTTTCTTTCAGAGACCTTACTTTTGAATCACATAATTTGCTTTTTGCAAGGACTTTTACGATTGTTGGCCTACAGAAAGTGCTCTGCAGTTCCTGGATATGCCCCAGTGCATCATCAGCACATCAGCACAGCTTGAGGAAACAGAAGCTTGGGTTTCACTTAGCTTGAATGCTTACTTCCATGGTTTCCAAGGAGAGCTGAAGTTCAAAGGGCAGAAGTTATCTACTCATATAAATCTTAAAGAAACAATTTCTGTAAAGTAAACTACATCCATCAAACAGGAGCTCTTCAGACACTAGTACAAAGCTGACATTTATTTTGCTTTCACAAGGATAATGCTATTCAACAAGCAGTTAAACCTGTTTGAGAAGAAAAAACACAGTTCTCTGCCATAATGCAGTAGGCTATTATCCAATTAAAAATGGTCTGATAAAAACATTTTTTAACATTTGTTACATTTTTTTGCCTGTTTGTAATCCAGCCAAAAAAATTCTATCATTTTCTGAATGCAACCAAGATGTAACTAACTGTTGCCATACCAATAACTAGGAAGAAAAAGAACCTCCTCCACATGGACTACCCACGCAGATCTGATGGGGACAGTTTGTGAAATGCCTTGGGAATAAAATGATGTGTTGGCTGATGGTATGCACACAGCTGCTGCAGTGGGGTCTGGCCTTAGACTTACATGGTATGTGTGTGTGTGTATAAACTGTGAATAATTGAGGCACTATATCTACTTCTTTTCTGAATCACAGATCTCATTTAAGATGCTGGCTATCTTTTTTTCCCTCAGTATCTCAAATTGTACCTGTGTCAGAGTAGCTGTGGACCTGAGTGTGGCTGTAGCTCTCTAATACAACAGGACATCACCACAGCAGATAAGCAGCTGAGATTTTTCTTATCTCTTTTGCACTAACTTGAGGACACCTTTGTCACTGGCTCCGGCAACTTGTCTTCAAGAGGGCTGCACATGGCATCTTATGTCAGATTTGATAAAACTTTGGCTAAAACTTCAATTCAAATGAGTCAGATGTTTTCATGGAAAATCTATCAGGCGAGGGCATTTTTTTCTGAGATCATGAACTTGGAAGGATTGCGACTGTCAGTATGTCTGTCCTTCTGGAAAAGAAAAGAAAAGAAGCATTTAACTAAGTTTGCAGCTCTGCTTTATGACAGAGATGTACCACTTTGATTTTACCAGGGCTTCTAAAGGTATACCTGATGATTAAATGAACTATCTAATAACTAATTGTAAAGATTTTTAGATATCATTTGCTGCATTATTTATTCAGAAAGCTTGTTCAGAAAGTAACCTTATCTGTAATTCTAATTTCCAGTTAAAAGTCTCAGTGCAGAACCCCTGCTATTAGCAGATCAAGCAGTAGAGAGGTATCAGTCTCTTAAGTTACTTGATATAGTGGTCACAGATACATGCATAGCAACTCTCTGCAGAGGTTAAGGGGAAAATAGTATCAATTGTAACCTCTCTGTGTCCTAACTGCTGTGCTTTCAGTAAGGTTGGCATTGGCTTTCCATGTAAGATGGAAATTTCAGCTCCACTGGAGCTAGCATCTTCTTGCATTTCGTCTCCTAAATTATGAAGACATGGACACTAGGGACCAGGAGCTTTGGAAACTCCTCCCACAGTATTCTGGAATGAATCAGGATCACTGAATGCACTGCCTCTTCTATTTTCTGCACCACAGATGGCTACATAATATGCGTGTCTGTTCTCCTAATGGTGTCCACAATTGTGTTGGTTGAAGTACAATCTAATCTTAAACAAACTTTGCACAGTTAATAAAAAATGCATGTCTTTCCAGTTATGATAACCAGACATTATTGCCAACACATAGCTATTTCCCTTCAAAAAAGGGAACTTCATAATGGGTTCAGGGTTTTGCAAATGATCCCTCAAGTCTTACTCTTGGTGTTGTATAATGTACTTTAATACTCCTTTATACTGACTTTCTGTTTACTTAATAGAAAGCTATTTAGCTTTTAGAACTTTACAGATTTTGGCACACTGAAAGAAACCAACCAGCTTTATTAAATTCATGATTGAAGGAAATCACTGTAAGCCTAATAAGATTTACATGTTTCCATTCAGTGACGGCAGGGAGTCAGATTAAATCAAGGCTGAAGGTCTCAGCTGTACTTGAACCCTTGATCAAACTACTAATGTTTCAGTTCGAAAAGTATGACAAAATGATTAAATGATTTAAATAGCCCTTGCCTTTTGAGACAGCTGATATCACTAACACAATTATTTTTTGCAGTTGAAATACAGATTTCTTATAGTCATGTTAACAAAATGTGATTTGTCAAGTCTTCTCAGTAGGGTGGCTTAATGAAAATAATCATTTGTTTTGTTTCTTTTGTTTAACATAGTTGCCTGTTATACAAACTGTCTATTACTAAGAACATAATATCCAGTGTTTACATAATACTGTCTCCAATGCATGTTACATAGATTGCTCTGAAAGTAATGCCTCCTATTTATTTCCGTGGAAACTACAACAGATACAAAGAGCACAATAGCACTGTTTGATAGAGCAAATTATCAGCTACAAAACACTCTTTTTCAACATAGTCACCACCATGAGCTGTGCATTTTCACCAGGAAAGAACAGGAGTCTGCATGCTGTGCTCATAACAATGAGCACCAATGGAGATGATCACTGTCGTTGTTGCCACTGCTGAAACGTACCACTTACCATGACACTGTGCTCACATCCACTGTTTGGTCTCCATAAATGTTCAGCAAGCATCAATTAATGTCAACAGCTGCATTTTTTTCTACGTGGAGGAATTCAATTACACATCTTTGCTTGATCTTCATTTCCATTTTGTCAGATGCCATTGTGTCACACTGCCCCTCTGCTGTCATCTGTTGCACAGCAATAGAATGTAATGGAATATTGGTAGGAAGGTTCAACCTCTACTGCCATACCATCAACACCTGCCTCTGATGTTGTGGGCCAGCATAATAAAACAGGAGGCATTACTTTCAGAGCAGCCTTTGTCATAAAGAAATATGTGTTACTATCCACAGATCTGACATGCAGTACTTTTAATGTTACAATTATTGGATGACATCCCAGGATTTCAGCACCTCTGCTGACTTAGAACAACTTGTGATTCATTACCTTCCAAGGTCTTTTTCCTTAAGAGAAGTTAAAATCCATCTAAAAAGAAGGAGTCATTTAATCTGCACTGACTGTTTGGAAGAATTTTCTTGTATGATTGGAAGATAAAGCAGCATTAGTCAGCAAGCTTTCATGAAGGAAGTTCCAAATTTGCCCCTGAAGGTCTACAGACTGTCTCTACATGTCTCATTCCAAGATTAGATCGACACAGTACCAGTGCTCTTAGTGTCTATTGCTAACACATAGCTTTCACCATACTTATAGGCAAGGATGAATATTTCAAATTTTCAAGTTCATCTACTGGATATTGAAACATATTTTCATTTTAATGTAATGAAATGTATCTTCAGTCTTCCATTTTGTATAAAGCAGACTTGGATTTTGGGTCTTGGACAGCTTTGCCTTCTGAAGCTATCCAGGGACATGAAGTAAAATATTGAGAATCTTTTTTATGAGTTACTTCTGATAGAAACATTTTAACCATTCAATCAAAGTATGTTTCTGATAAAACATACTTGGAGTGCTAAGATAATAAATGTATCTTTAGTCTTGATGTCTGCAATTATAAACTGTAATTCCTGCAAGTCAGACTGGGATCCAAGAACTGAAGATAATTGATCTGTTCATAATCAAGCCAAGAGAAAATCCAAGCACTAAGGGAGACAATAGATACTGGGAGTTAAGAATTCAGTTGGTCTTTCTCCATATTAAGTTCATTTCTAAACCATGTCTTTCTTCTTCGATAAATGGAGTGATCTTTGTTGGCTTTGTAGAATAGCAGTGCTGTTCACCTTGCTCCAAAAGCCATTTGGTACCACTGTAAAACAGAGACACAGATCAAACTTGGCTTTGGCAACAAGATATTTTCTAGTCCTTACTGGGTCCAAGTGACAATCATGTGGTACACCCTGAGACACTGAAAGCTGTCAGTAAGGTAGTATATATACATTTTGGTCAGTTTAGGCACCTTTCATAAATTCTAGACAGAATCCTGTACTGGGTTTCATGCACACATATAATGCATTTGTACTAGAAAATAATCTAGCATCATCTGTGCAGTGCTGGATTTTTTCTGTAGTAAAGGAAGTAATGGAAACTGTTTCCTGGCTTTTCATCCTGAGTAGAGGGAACCCTTGCACCCTGCCCAGAAGTGTGGATGTCATGGGTAGGAAATATTACAGATTAGCCCTTCACTGGGACAGATCGAGTATATGGGAGAAACTTAGGCCTACCAGATTAAGAGGTATCTTTGTTGATAATGTCATAGAATTGTCTGATCTGTAATCACACTGCATTTTGATAGCCTGTGTTTTCTTTTTGCTTTCAGTGATAGCTGAGAACTCTCCTTATAACATTTAGAGTAACTGAAAGTTATTATCCCCTTAATGAATTCTTAAAAATATAGTGATGCCCAGATGGACTAATTGATTCTTCAACAAATATCACTCAGAGCTGAGTGCTCAAGGATTCTCTAATGAAGCAAAACACTGTGGGATAATATAGCTACCAATGTCATTCTCTACTGGTACATGCTAATTTACTCTGGCTGTGTAATGTTATCAGTCTACTGTACTTTGAGAACGTTGATATATAGTGATAAGAAGTTTCTGTTGTTTACCTCAAACAGATAAAATAATGGCAGTCCTAAATAGAAGGATACACTCAACTCTCAGACTCTGTGGGGGCACAGTTTGGTCTTGATTATTACTGGCTGCAAAAATTCCAAATAATTCAATGACTAAAACAAGAAAAACACATATCATGCTAGGTATAATTAGGTGAACGCTGACTGATAAATTGCAGCTCCTTAGCAATAAGTTCTGAATGGTTCAGAAATTTTAATTGCAGTACAAAAATGTCATACAGGAAATGCAAGCTTACATGAGTGATTTACCCTAAATGTAGGAAGCAATTGTATAAATATATACTTATATACATATATATACTTCTACACATATAACAAATACACAGTGTGGCTGAATAAGTGGCAAGGATAATCATACAAAGTCTGAGAAAAAATTCTCTCTTTTTAAGGAGTAAATCAACTCAGGAGTATTTAGAATGCTTTCCAGCATTCCTGAATGCTACAGACCACAAAATAAGATGTTGATGTGCCTATTTTGTTACAGGTTGTGAAATGTCATGTTGTCTATACAGGAATTCCACTTCTCTGTACGTGAATTTCCTATCAGCACAAATGCCTTTTCTAGAGCAGTACTCTTGGCTAAGACTCTGCAGCGACCAGCCAAGCTCATACAAGTGAGATAAGGCAATTTCTGAGTGGCAGGTGTCAGCAGTGTAGGCAGCTGTTGGTGGCTGACATGGGAGGAGCAGGCTGGCCGCCAAGACCTCTGAGCAGTGATGTGCTAGAGATATGTGTGAAACACTGAATGTGCTTCAGCTGCAGGTCTGCTCTGTCCCACTTCGTGCACACATATGGAATGTATCTGCAAGTACCAGAGATAAATCTGGAGCAACGTGAGACTGAGAAGCCCAGGAGCACCCATAGCACTGAGCTCCCTTGGGTAATTTGAATGGACTCCAATGTGAGAGGAACTCACGTCTGCTGTTATAAAAATGCCAAACGATAAGGGCTAGACTGATAACCAGTGTCACAAAGGTGCAAGGTAGGCTCTCTCATACTTGCGGCTAGACCTCTCCATAAGCATGAGAATTCAGTGATTCTCACAAATAAATAAAGAAGAGTCAGAGGCTGATGACATTCCTCCATTTTGGTCTCTTCAGATTTCACATAGACACTTAGATTCAGCAGTCAAAGTTTCCAGATGCTATCTGGTAATTTACAGAGAGAAAACTGCTGTGGCTGTCAAATAAACAGCAGTGACACAGATTCTAATGTTGCCAGACCTAAGCTTATCTCTGGGATATGCAAACTACTGAGCAGTACATGTACTTCCCAGATATGTAGGAGCGGAGATTTGTGCTCCCCTGGACTCTTTCTTCTCTGCTACCTAGTCTTGGCAATCACTATTCTGTCCTCTGACTCCCCTAGGGTTTAAGTTTTTCATATCTCTATGTGCTGCTTTTGGGTGTACAGTACCAACAGCAATGGACAAAGTGTCTTTTTTAATAGGTCATTGTGTTTGTTTATGCAACATAATATCTGTAGGAGACTGCTCTGAATGTTTTTTTCCTACTGTGAAAGAACAAATATCATTACTTACCAGCATACGTTGTTGGACCAGAGTTAGTGAAATATATACATTCATAATCTTGTCCCCAGATCCAGACTGCCTTATTCTTTTTTTTTTTTTTTTCTCTAATGCAGAATTAAGACACCCTTATACTTGTGCAAAAACAAGAAAGGAATATTTACCTAACAGAATTCACTTCCTTCCAGAGGCATTGCACATGGTCCCTGTTGAGCAGCCTCTCCAGGTAAGCACAGAGTTGTTTGTAAATGTTCCACTCACGCTGTACATATAAGCAACCCCCAGCTCTTTGGGGTTCACCATCCAATGTTTCTGAAAACACTCCATTTTTTTCTAGCAATAGTAGCATTATTGTGCAATAGGCCTGCTGTTACATCTCATATATTGGAAGGTAGGGAGAGGCTGCGTCTAAAAGTGGGGTGAAAGGCAAGTGAAGGAGAGAAATTGCTATTGTTTCTATAGCGTGTGGAGGAAAAAAAACAAAAAACAAACAAAAAACAAACATACAAAAAAAACCATCTTCTGATAAAAGTTGAAATCTTCTTAATTTGAATCATCCTAACAATGAGGACATTGTAATCTCATCAACTGCATCTTTCATATGAAGCAATTCAATAAAGTCTACCTATTTTTTCTATCAAAGATAGAAAAAACCCTATATATCTATTTTCTTAATCACACCTTTCTGCAGCTCTGATTGCTAACCAGAGCTGTTAACATTCAAAGCAATTATTTCCTGTCAAATGCAGTCAGAATGAATTCCTGCAGAGAAGTTTTCCTGTTCTTCAGATAAGTTGGGGATCATTACCAGCTACTTGGAGACACAGCTGAGGCTACTTAGTGACTGTAAATCAGTCCCATCTTGTTAATGTCAGTAAGGCTATGCTAATTTATTCCTGCTGAAGTACTCAAACCTGCCAACGGGCATCTGGTTAAATACCTATGTTTAACCTGCTGGAATTGGTCAGGAGAGATTAAAGCAGCAACCGCTCCATTAGATGGGAAAGGGGCAGAGTATCACCTAGTTAAGTCCATCTCTCCCTTTAGCACTAGAGGCTCTGGAGGAGCTTTCATAAGCTTCTCTTCTGCTACAATTTTTGATAGAGATATGAAGGCAGAGAATTATATATGCTGACAGCATGTTCTAGAAGCAACTGAAGAAGGAAGACAAAGACTTGCTGAGACCTTGTCCTGCTGTGTCCTGTGCAAAATCCAGCTATTTCTTTGCCTTCTGCAAGCTTCCAGCTACTTATTTTCCTTATAAAAGTGTACCTGTTTAACAACGAATTAAATATTATCATGGAATTGAGAGAAAAGGTTTGTTCCAATGCAGCAAGTTATGACCTCAAAGAACTGATGATGCAAGTAATAAACTGATAATAAACAACCAGATTAATGTTTTAAATAACACATTAACACTTAAAAAACCCTGTAATCCTGAAAATTTAAATGAGTGGAGAGATGTCAGGGAAGATTCTAATTACTTGATGACCAGGTTTCTAGACTATGAAGCAACTACACTCTTGTTCTCCCCATTGCAAATTGTCTACTGAAAGTTCAGCCTGAACAGTACCATGAAAACATTCAGAAATGCTACTGTAGTCATGTAGGCAGAAAAAGAAGGTAAGTGTGGAAGGTTTTTACAATACGCTACAACCAAAATCAATGTAACTGTGCCATCTTCCTTTAGTAGATGGAGATATGAGACATTTCACCTAAACGTAAAAACCCACATCTCTGAACACATCATTCTGCTCATTCTGTAGTCAAGGGAAAGAACCGTCCTACTTTAGATGCTTCCTTTCAGATGAGATAAATTACACCCTGCAAGTACCCGCTCCTCCTTCCTGACTCTAAAGGTTATATAGACTGGAAGCTCAGGTGAGATGTTTATGTTGTGGATATCAGCATTTGGGCAATTGAGTCCTTTTCTTGGTGTTGGGTCTGTCAAGGTGTTAAGAAAACATATTTTCTGAAAGGCTTCATTCAACACATACCCATCCATTTCTCTGACTAAGCATGGACCAGAGCTAGGTCACGGCTTCTGAGTTTGAGGTAAAATTGAAAACTGGAAAATCTAGAGAACGAGGCTACAGGGTTTGGTTGCCACTTATGTGAAAAGCTGTGATAAATAACCATTGGTACAAGATAGCTCAGGCAGACATGTGCCTCCCTTGGCAATGAAGAGGATGAAATACTGTGAAGGAATTTGCTTCCCTTTAGAAACTGAATTCTATTTAAAGGTCTTCCTGTCACTTAAATAACTAACCTTAGAGAGGTGGGTCAAGGCTCAGGGGGTTGTAGGAACAGCTAATTCTGGCTACTACTTTCTCCTTGAAAAAAGTAAATTCTTCATGGTTTCTCTGTTTTTTTCATTAAAAAAAAAAAAAAAAGAAGAAGAAGAAGAAGAAAAGAAGTCCAAATATAAAGTAATAAAATTCTGAACATTGGGAATTACATTCTTTATTTTTTGAGGTAATAGAAAGCCAACAACTGACGAGAGTAAGTGCTACTATTATTTACTTGTAACACAAAACCCCTATGGTAATTTCCATGGGAATCAAAAAAATTCCCAAAGCAAAATCAGAGGAAAAAAAAATAATAAAAGAAATTGTTTGGTTTCTGAACCAATCTGAAACAAAATCTGAATCATTTTTTTCAAAAAAGCTGACAGTCATTATTTATAACATTGTACTTAGAAAAACTGGAGACAGATGAGAACAACTCTTTTTTCCAGGGCTTCTGGGAGGCCAGTGAAGCCGCGAGTAGTTTGCTTAAACTCCACAGAGCTGGAGTAGGGCTCTGCTTAACTGCAAAGTATAGCTGTATTTGACCAAATGTTTTTCTATTACTTTGCACTGGATACAATTAGTTATTTTGCACCCATAGCTTTCTGCAGCATATCATTGTATCACATCAGCCTTGTGTTTGACATCAAACGGATGTAATGTGGTACACTAGTTTTATCAGAGTAGTTTTAAATAAACAAGCTATTTTATTACCTTTGTGAATATTTTCTTTGGGTAGCCTATAAAAAACATAAAGGAAAAGCACCTAAATTCTCACAGCAAAATGTGAGATGGGGTATCCCGCACTCTACTGATTAATTACATAATAGATCATTTAATCTGTTGAATGTGTATTGCATAGTTAATGAAAGATTTCAAAGCTCCAGGCAGACTTCAAGAAATGAATCATCGTGTACAGTACACAGTCTTCATTACTCACAGCAGAGATGCATCACCCATAGGTATGAAGATTGAACTAGGGAAGGCACAAAAGGCAGTGCGACCCTGGAAAAATTTGCTTACTGTCTAGTTTCTGTCTACTTGAGGAGTCATATAGGGCGGAGTAAATAGTTACTTGGCTTCTCAGTGGGGCAGAGACTGCTCTTTGAGGTACTGATGGGACTCATCTAATCCACGGGTCTCTGCAGAGTGCTACAGACTCTAGGAACTGGGGTATTCTTGCACTGCCACTCTGGGTAAAATCTTAAGGAGGCAAAGGAACAGTAAAGCTTGCCCAAGCAGAAAAAGTTCTGGAACATGCTCGAGATTCTGCACACTTTTCTCTTGTACAGTGCAGCAAAGTACAATGATTAGTTAACAAAGGTTGAAAAGTCTACATTGTCATCACCACCTTCCATCATGGCTTGAGTAGCACTCCATTTCCAGGGTAGATTTTTTTAGCCTATTAGCAGAAATTAAAGGTATCTTTTAACTTCTAAAATGATCAAGTGAGATTTTTTTCATAATTAAGTTTCTCTGGGATGGTTGAAGAGAGTTTTTATTTTCCTTTTTCCTTTTTTTTTTTTTTCTTTTTTTTCTTCTTTTTTTTTCTCTCTCTTTTTTTTTTTTTAATTTATTTTTATTTTTTTAAGGAATATGGCATATAACAACATTTCACTGAACTCCAGCTCTGCAATGTTCTGTCATCCCACTTATTAGGTTGGGCTAGAAGCCTTAGAGCTGTAGCAAAATGCATGAGTAGTATGAGGGACAAAAAGATGAAAAGCAAATTAGAAATGGTAGAGGAGAAAGGCAGATGGGCTGAGAAGGCAGAAATGAAATCTATGGAGTTACAAACTCATTTAATTGAACAGGCGATTCCTTGCTCACAGATTGGCCATGGAACAGGATGGCACAAACAGCACGATGTACAATCACAAACAAACACAAACAGCAGAATCTCTTTTTTTCCTGAGATGTAGCCAGGAGACTCCAAGGAGACATGCTCCTCCTCTGCACCCTTATCAGCGCCCACAGGCACTGGGATCATCCTGCCCCCGGTTCTCGGTGGGTGGAACTGTGAGTGCTCTCCCTATCTGACTCAGCCAAAGTCACCCAGTTAAGATCCATTTACTGCTGCTTTTTAAAACTTAACTGTGGCTGAAGAAGATTAAAGACCACTTGTACCACCCCTGTTTGCGAACCCTCCAGCAGGGGTGGGAACAAAGCTAAGGTGGGACTGATAATGTCTTATCTGCTCCAGCCTGTGGGTTCAGGGCATGTGGATATAGTGAAAAACAACACACATCTCCTCTTCCTGTATGTGGTCAGGACCTGAGTTTTATATCTCATCTGAAAGATAACACCTCCAGGAGCATCTTGGTAGAACAATACTGAGTCAGAGGGAAGAGAATGAGTCACTGCAGCTCTTAGAATTTTCTTGGAAGTTTCTCACTAAAACATTAACCCAGCCTGACACTATTTAGTAGATGACATCAGAGAGACTACAGTTTATCTTAAATTCAGCTTAGATAGAGGCTAGGGTCCCAGCAAACTGATTTAAAATGAGTGCTTACTTCTTTGTGGGGCAATTCAAAGTTGCTTAATTGGAGTGCTTTCATTATGCATGTACTATAAAACAAAAGTAACTCCCTCCCCCCCCCCAAAATCAGAAGACCATCTAACTAGAAATCTTTAGCTGCTGAGCAGCAGATACAGCATGTGTCACATTACAGACTGTTCCTTCCCTTAGCAATGACATACAAAGTGCACTCTTTATAATTGAATTGCATTTGGCTAGAAAAAGCCAAATTCTCTCTCTCTCTCTTTTTTTTTTTTTTTAAATCTTACTCTGCTTCTACCTGATTTTTGCAGTGAAGCTGCCCGCAGTCCCACAAAGGATCCTCTCATCAACAGAAAAGCATCACTGGCAGTGCCAGGTTGTCACTGTGGAGTGGTGCTCTAGTGATTATCAGTGAATTGACAATGATTTGTGACTCACTGTTGCTCATTCTTAATCCAGCCCACTCCACCACTGCTTGTACTGCCTTGTGGGAAGCAAATCTGAGCACATGCACAGGAAGAAGCCTCAGTTATTATGCTGGCAGCCTTCCAGACATCTCCTTTGCACTGTAACTGCCTGTCTGCTACCCACTGAGTTTGTCATGCAGCTAAAGATTTTCTTCCAGTCCTGAAAGGACTTCAGAGGGTATAAATTCTACATTAATTGTGAAAAAGATAAAACTGATTTAAACCTGTGATATATGAGATGTGCATGGATGTGATACAATGCTATTACACCTATGAATGAAACGTGGACCAGCTACAGCCTCTTGGATAGGGTTTTGGGCAATCTTATCTAGTACTTGATCTAACAGTTGGCAACTGTGCCTGCAGCAGGGGGCTTGGAACTTGATCTTTGAGGTCCTTTCCAACCCAAGCCGTTCTATGACTTCTACAGTTGATTCTATAATTCTATGATCCTTGTGCCAAAGAGATGACCTTCTGTGACTGCAGGGGCACAATACCAGCAGCCTTAGAGAAGGCCTAAAAAGCAGAAAGGTTTCTTTAAGCTTCTTTCCTGCTACTGCAAACCTGAAGCCACACAACATGCAGATAACTGTTCACATGAAAGAGCCACGTCTGCCGTGTCTTGACCTCAATGTGCTACTCCTATTCACAGTGAAGACCTACTTGAAACATGGAGTGGTTTCTGGCCTAGGTATATTGGATCACCCAAGACAGATATGCCAGAATTTCTGTCACCAGGTATCACGATCACATGAGACCAGGAACGGGGAAGGGCAGAAAGCTGAGGGCAGTTAGTTGAGGGGCTTTTAACACCTGTGCTGGTGATGCCAGAAGTTAACCTAAGTGTGGGTATCTGAGAGTCAGTGTGGAATACTTCCTACACAGAGCTGTCTAGAGGCCATACAGATGATTTGGTCTGTTTCATATAACCCAGTGTCATCCGAAATTTGTATCACCAGAATTCCACCAGCAACAATGAAAAATGTTGATTTTTTTTTTTTTTAATGGGGCGTATGACTCTGTCTCATGGCCACTTCCAGAGCCAGTAAAAACTGATCTCCTCATATGATTAAGGATAGAGAGTGCAAGATAAAAGAATCTCAATATAATCTCAACAGACTATTCTTTAAGAGATTAGTCTTCCTGGAGAGAAGCAGTTGGTACCTATAGAAATGACAATCTTCCTAGCTTAGCCAGTGTATTCTGAGCAATCGTTTTCAGAGTCCAAACTAAACGCAAAAAACAAACTCAGCAGTTATACGCTCAACAGTATTATTGCTTGAAAGGAGTAACTTTTATGATAGCTGGAAGAATTTATAAAACAAGTCAGTTACATTCTACAATCACTTTTAGTAAAATGGACAGGTCTGTTAGGGTCTCTACTCTTTGACTTTGTTCTTTATGCCAAATATATTTTGTCACATTTGCTCTCATGTCTTTGAACTCTTTCTGGCAAGCTGTGCAAGTTCTGCTTACTGCAGCTATACATCTTGGAAAAAATGGAGTTGTTTATATGTAATGTTTTGATGGATGGAATGAAAGCTAACATTTCAAGCCACATTTCAAGTGTTTGCATCCAGCGATCTTGGCATGCTGGAGCATCCTGGAATAAAAAAAAAAAAAAAAAAGGTTCTGTCTCAATAATGTGGAAAATCTCAGCTGTATTAAGGAAGTTCCAGATGAGGTGGCATCCACACAGCTACCTGTCAGCGCTATGTCCAAACATATAGATAGTTATTTCACTTAGAAGTACATCTACTTTATAGTGCAAAGCATCTGTCTATGCCCAAGGGATGCCATACTAGCCAGGCTGAGCAGCAAATCTGTTACTCTAATGATGATGAGATAATTCTCAGAAGACTTTTGGACACATCCCTGGTGTCTTTAGGTTTCAACTTTCTTTGGTTTTCTTTACAGATAAAAAAGATCCCCTGACCCTTTTTTTCTCTCACTGAAGGCCTTACCAACGTATCTCACAGGCAGAAGACAAATGGAATGTATTTTTTATGCATACTAATTTCTCAAGATTTCAGGAGAGAATGAGACCATTTGAATTTCCTTTTATCTGAGGAATGAGGTAACACAGGGCTGGGTTGCGTGGCTTGTGGTACACATGGTCTTTGGGCTATATGTATGACACTGCATGTGACCTCAGGGACTAGCCCTTGCGTACGACACATTTCTGGTTAACACATCTTGGATGCCTGTTCTGTGACACCAGCAGCTGGGAAGCAAGCCACAGGACAGGCCGATCAGTAGTAGGGTGGCACAGTATCAGAGTGGATCAGAGCCCCTGGCTTTGTCTTGCACAACTGGGACAAAGAACATTTATTTGCTAGGCAGAATGAGCTGCAAGTCTTGCACGAAATGTGATGGGTCTGCAGAAGGCTGTAACTGCTTGCTTTTAGTATCTGCGCTATGGATCTTCACTAGCAGCTGCAGTGGCTTAGAAATCTCAAGTTCCTGCTTTTGCATCTCTTGTGGGTCACTGTTTCCTGCACCAAGCTGCACCAATGAGCAGAGTCCTAGGGAGATGGCATGTCTGTGCTCGTTAAGGCAGCCTGCTCTGCTGTAGCTGAAATCAAGGGACAAAACGCCCATTGAAGTTAATGAGAACATGGGTGAGCCCACTTCCCATATGGTGCCTGTCAACCATGTGCTTAAGAAACATCTGATATATTTTCATTGTGATTATGTGTTTGGTATAAAGACTAAAACTTGCTAAAACTTGTATGTCTTGAGCTTGTGGGCTGCAAGAAATTCCCAAGTTTTGTATAAGTATCCAGCTTTATTCCTTTGTGAGAGAACCACATGCCAGCATGAGAACTCACATGATTTTGGGTGCAAGTTAGAGAAGCCATCTGCCTTAAGGTACACTCATTGCATTCTGTGGCAAACCCGAGGCCTGCTGTCAGTGGAGTATTTGTTTATACAGACCTCAAGTGGTATGTCAGTGAAGTTTTGATGCAAAATTGAGATATATTATATGGGATCCTTAACATTTTTGCATCTCTGTGGGTTTTGTACAGCTTTTATATATATGCTACCATCATATCTTAGTTAATGTGAAGCTGAGCTGTAATGCTATCATCTTTGTTGTGAAAACATAATAATAATAATGTTGCTATCACATACACACACACAAATTAGAAATCACTGGAACTGTATTTGTTCCTGGTAGATATTCTGCATAGATTAATGTCTTTTTAGGTGATTCATTTCAATATAAATAGGTCCATGAACTTTAGGTAGATGACCAAAATTTTAGTATGACATTACAGTGGACAGGATTTATGTGTTATGAAACAAGCTTACTGTTTTATGTCACCTTGACTTTGAGCAAATGTATCATATTATAGCTGAAATTGTTCAGAGTACAATGGAGCATAAAAGAAAAACGATTTTGAATGAGGCACAGACACAAGTTGACTTTCATCCTTCCTAAGGACAGAGACTAAAGGAAAGTGAGAACCATTGTTTTTGATTGGTTTTTACTCTTCAGAGTTCCAGAGTAGTTTGGGGAGTCCTCCAAGACACAGAGATTGCACTCGAGTGGACTGGATATAAATAGCGTATGACTTAGGAAAGATAAAAACAAAACAAAACAAAACAGTCAAAAACAAACCCAAATATATCTTCCTACAGCTTCTTTTTATTGTAGAAAATTGCTGACAGTGTCATCATAGGAGAAACAGTCCTGTATTTTCTTTTCCTAACAGTAAGTCAGGAATTTTTTTTAATTTATTTTTTACTTTACTACTTTGCTTACTTACTACTTTTCTTATATCAATCATATTTTGAATACTGGTTTGTGGGTAACAACAGCCTGATAGAGTAAAGGAACAGAACTGCACAGCAGATATGTTGTTTGTAGGAAACCAGAATGTATTTATTCTACTCAAGATAAAAATCGATATCTATCTTGAATGGGTAAGAACTTCACTTGAGTGTACGAAAATCTTCATTTACTTCCACTGCACCCACAGTGACTTCCCACTCTGCTGCCTAAAACTTATTCTTCACAATTAATCATAAATATCATTGACTAAAAGATGACTGCAGTTCTTCTGCTGGAATCACAAGCGATCACTACATTTTAGCCAGTGCTGTTCTCCCCTCAGTGCATTTATTCACAGCACTCTCTGAATTACCAGGCTGTTAGATCACTCGCTTCAGCCACAGCCAAACTCAAAGTAGAACCGTATACATTTTCCAAATAGTTGTGAGACACCTACTAAGCCTCCATGTTCTTCTTGTACTTCAGTTAGTCACTGCCTATTTACCATGGGGGAAAAAAAAGAAGGACTTTGACCTCTAGAATAGAATTTCAGGGGCAATCTCATCTAGAACATCTGAAAAATGTGTCACCTCAAGCCACTAACCAACTTAACCTTCACTATGTTTCCTACTTAACAGAGTAAACAATTTCCTTTAACTGTATCCTAAGGGTACTTAGGAGATACCGATATTGCTTACACTGTATTCTGGTAGATAAGGTTTCAATTTCATCTTTGGTATTTGAAGGGTCGAGTTTAATGACACTACATAAAAGCAGTGATCTCTTCTGTGTTGATTTCCAAAATGTTAATTTGGTAATGCAAAAGCTGAGTGCTGGTAAGCTTCTAAAAATGGTTCAATTTTCTGCTGTTAGTCTGAAAAATGTTGGCTTGGCCTCCTAATAAATAGGTGACTTTGTTCCTGGAGAGTTAATCAAAATAGCCTGTAGTAATCTGAGAAAGTCTGAAGGTTGTTTGAAAGTCTTGTATGTACAGGCAATACGAATTCCATGGTAAATGCAATACAAAAAAGTTTAGGTTCCAAATTTATCTTCCTGGTGTTAACAGTCACATGCCAGCTTGTAACATAATATAATGGCATTCTTAACAGTAGACCTGGAGTTGCTTGAAGAAGCCATGCAATGGTTGTGTAACACCTTGAGCACAGTCCTGTGAGACCATGCTTACCTACTTGTATTGAGCCTGCAGGCCCGAAATACTGTACGTTATGTTTCTGTCTCAAGTAACTAATTAATGAAGGCTGAAATAATTAATGATGAATGTAACAGAAGTACAGGTACTGTACATAGGTACTGAGGTTAACAGGTTTATCTCATTCCATGTCATCCATTATCTGCGCATCTCTGATATTAATTGAGTAAACTGAAAATTTAATAACTGAATAAGTATAACTTGACACATGAGTACAGTAATATTCCAACTATATTCTTGGCAATGTGAAAGGCATTCACTAAGCCATCAATCGGTCTACTGAAGTGAGAGAGTAGCAGGTAACAACAGACGATTCATTCCCCAGAGACAATGGTATCATTAGGACAGCCTGTTATTAAGTGACAATACTATGCAAAGGACAGCAAAATAATTACGTTATTTCAATCTGAGTGCTGATATAATTTCTGTCAAAACAAATGTGAAAAAAGTCCTTTTGGGATGTGACTTCAACTCATGCTCAAGTGGTGATGGAATGGTGATGGCCTTGGTTATCTCTGGAAATACTTTGAGCAATATTTAGCAATTCAGTGAACAAAGTTCAGAACCTGCAGGAAAGGGAATAGTTCTCATACCTACTTCTAGAAAAAAAAAAAAAAGAAAAAAAAAAAGAAAAAAGAAAAACAAATCTTTCTTGTTATTAAAAACAAACTTCCCAAGAGCATCTGGACTTTCCAAATGTTTAGTATGTGGATGACTCACCAGCTTTATGCTAAGATACCATGCTGTTATTTCCAAACCAAAATATCAGCTTTGACATTTTTATATGTCGCACAGAGATCTGTAGTCTTTCTCATTATTATATATCAATTCAGCTTTTAAAAGTCTAAAAAGAATTTTGCATTAAGCACGATACTGATTTAGAATCAAAGAAAGTCTTGCACAAAGAAGCATTTTCTCTGATAAACTCAATCTATTTGGCAAAATAATTATATTTAAAATACATTTTTCTTTACTTGTTTGGCCAGACTCATATTAGCTGAACTGTATTTGTTGCAAAATTTGGAACAAGAAGAAAAAGTTATCCATTTATTTCCATCTAGCTAAGTACTTGCAACAGACCAATTAAGATGGTCTTTCCAGGACACCTCTAGTCACTAGATTTTAATGTAGAATGTAATACAAAATGTAATCTAGAATGTAATACAAAATGTAGTTTTTACACCTCGTCTTATGAAGAGTCTTTGCCCACTCAGGAACGTCATTTATAATGAATGAGGGAGGGAAGAGATGTATGAACCTGCAGGTACATAACAATGTATGTACTTGAAGAGAAGACATGAGTACCTTTTTATAACTGAAGATCTCCTTGCTAACAAAAATTTTTATTAATATGAGTAGTTTAAAGGAAAAATAAATACATATATATATATATAGTTATATGTATAGTGTCCACTTGTCAACAGGCCTGAAAAAACAGGAATGGATAGGAGAACAGCCTCCTCTCTAAAGGCTATTCCAGACTCTGGTGGTGTCCTCTCAAAGCAAGCTACAACTTTTCAGCTACACTTTACCTGCAATGAGCAGGATACGTTAATATAGTCATTGCGACTTCACATTCCCCCATATGAAGCTGTCACTACTTATCTTTGGATACTTAAATAAAATAATTGAATAGTACTGTGACACTAGTCCCTTTCCTGTACTGTGACACTAGTCCCTTTCCTGGGGAACAATCTGCATTTCTTGAGCTCTGAATCCCTTTGCCTTTCTTACTCCTATTCCTGCTATCCATTGCAGGCCTTTAGGTATACAGTTCCCTCTCAGTAGCTAATGAGACTTAAATAAACATACTGAGAGACTAACATGGCCTCTACAGTTTAATAAATTATGCTGATTCTGGTCTCAATTACGCTGGTGTAAATCTGGAAGAACATCACTGCTTACAGTTGAATTACTCTAGATTTATATCAGAGCTGAATTTGAACCATAGTCTTCAGTTTTTTTTTTAATGTGCCAAAACTTTATCACTATGATTTAAGCTATTTAAAATAAAACAAATATAAAAATAGTTTAACAGACCAAATTGTGTTTCTAATTTTTACCAGATCTCTGCATGCTGCAACTCCTGTTTTACTTTTACTGTTTCTAAACCTAACTCTTCCAATGGACAAGAATATGATAACATTTTACTGATAACTAAACAGATAACATTGCATATTATAATTAGAAGATCAATGCTTCATTTCTTAGGGAAAGCCTGTAACTCTGCCCTTGAATTTGTGCATTTTTGTATTCTTGGCTGCAAATAATGTGCAGACCAAGTTTTTAAACATAGTTTGTCATCCAGTTCATGATTAAAATGAAGTGATTTGATGTATAGAAGAAACACTGCATATCTTAAACTAGTCAGAAGAACAAAGTACTATGTTGTTCTATAAAGGAACTAGTGTTTGAGATAGTATGATCACATCACTGGTATATTATTGTGAACAAGTTGTACAGAACCTGCCAGAAATCAAAGGTGAGTCAATGGAAAAAAAGACATTAAGAGACACAGACAGACAGTTTACAGGCAACACAAACCTTCGAATCAAACAGCTTTTTACCATATTCTTCCTTTTAGGTCAAAATTAAAGTAAACAACAACACTCTCTCTAAAAACAGAGTTCCCTTCCTTTTTACTAGCTCAAACAAAGTATGGGTACAAATAACTATACACAGTGTAAAGAAGAAAATTTCAATGTGTTTTTATTCTTGGAGGTGTCAAACATGCATGAAATGATATCATATTAACCTTGCTTGAAACTGATTCAGCTCAGTAATGCTCCTGGAAAGTGTTAGAATTTGGTGAAAAAGGGGAGTCTAAATTGATGTTGTAAAGTTATGAAGGCGTAGACCTCTCTGATTGTGAGTCTTGAGAATATAAAATATGAAGGTATTCTAAATAGAGTAGACGTTGGAGTAAAAGTTATTGCCAGTCTTGATGAAGCAATGGTCATCACTAGTGCTGAGGATAGAAATCCATACATCTTGTAATAATTACCCACATCTTCCTGTTATAATAATAAGAAAATGTCTGTAGGGAGGGGGAGGGGGAAGAAGATATAAAAACCTGTGCAACAGAAGCTATTTAAAAGACAAGGTTTGCCAACTATCGTTACCATAGTTACCTTGCATTATAATTATAGAAAGATCTGTGGTGGTCTTATTTAACCATGTGTGGGACATATCAGAGATTGGCCAATGAATTCTGTTAAGTGAAATAAAGAAGATACATGTACAGCAGACTCATGGAAAGGTATTAACAAATTCATTAAAAAAATCAACCTGTCAGCGTAATGATGATGAATTATGTTTATTACAAGACATCTGGTCACATTTCCTGGAAAACTATGATGGTGCTTTTAAGAAGAAAAAAAACCCTATCTGAATGTTTTATTGTTAATTTTGAGACCCACTGTTGCATCATGTATTCTGAAAAAAAACCTAATACAAACTTCTATCAAAGAATTAAAGTTCAGACTTTGCAATAACCTATTGTACCTTAATTCTCCTTTGAATTCTCAGGCTAGTTCAACCCATGGCTTGTAGATCACTGGCCTAGCCACCATTCTATTTTTTACCTTGGGGACACTGACAAGAGGACTACACAATGTGGAAAGACATGCTAACTCCCCAGCTTAGGGACTGGGCTGGAAAGGAATAGACCTCTCTAGTTGTGAGTCTTGAGAATATAGAATATTAGAAACTCAAAGAAACCCAGAGACATGAATGTTTTCAACTTAGGAAGAATATACAATATAAGGTCTGTAATTCTTGCTTAATCAGTGAGTTCCCCAGCTAATTTTTTTGCTGTTGCTATTTTATCATTACAAAAATCCTACAGCTGAATAAAATATACAACTATACTTACACAAAGAAAGGGACTGTTTTGTGGCCAGATGGCTACTGAGACACAGCTGTACTGACATTTTCAGATGTACATATTTTTACATTGTGATCAATCAACTGACTTTACTATATGCCGGCTAATTTAGGACCTCTTAACATCACAGCCATGAGAACTTGAACAACAGGTCTTCTAATTTATCTGTTTCTTGGACAGATTTTACAGTCTCTGTGGAGCTTCTGGCTACCTCTTCTACCACTGGGATCAAGAGTTGAAATAAAGTTTAAAATTACATGAGGTGTGTCTGCAAGAATTGAAATACATCCCTTTATAAAAAGTTTTTGCCGTTTTGTGTTTGTCATCTTGGTTTGTGGCAACACCATTATATTTTTATTAGATCTTCTTTTTCATAACTTCTTTTGGAGAAAAATCAGTGTGGACGTTCTCTCATTTTTTTCTACTTGGACTACTCATACATCTATCACCTAAATCACGGCACACCTGTGAAGCACAGAAATGCTGTAGTCTTGTTTACTACAAAGACAAGAGCCATTTGGTTCACATGTGGTGAGTCACAAAAATTGACTTTCTGTTCTTCTGGCCACTGAACAGTATTTACTTCCTACTTGTTCGGTTTTTAGGCTCTCATTATGATTGCAGGGGATGGGTCATCACATCAACAGTTTTGCTTCCTTCCTTCTTCTGAGTTTCTGTTTCATGCCCTTGCAATTCTGGACAGTTTCCAAATTTAATCTAGTTTTACATTAAAGATGTCTTGAAATACAAGTAAAAAAAACCTCTTCTTAAAAAAGCAAAAAAACACAAAAAAAAAAACAAAACCCATAAATAAAACCTCTTTAAATGGCTTTCTTTTCAATTCATTAGATTTTTCACATGCTTGCTTCCTTGCAAGTCAGAAAAAAAAAAACATTTTCTTTTTCATGTGTTACCTTTTTTTTCTGCTGTGCCACTGACCCAGAGATATCAATCCTTTGGATAGCCATACTTGTGGGAAAGACTTTTACTTTGCATAAACTGGAGTAACTCCCTTGGTTATCCTAAACTGTGTCAGCCTACATAAACTAGTAATCTGATCTGTGCTGTTTTTCTTCTCTACCAAATACTCACTCTTCCTAAACCTAGAACAAAGGATTGAAATTGTAAATAAATAATCCAGCAGTTTCGGATTTTTCTTTCTGTGTGAAACTATTCTTACTCTACTAACATACTGATATGTCAAAGAAGAGAGTAAATTGTAGGTTTATGTTTCGTCTGCATTTTCATCTTTTATTCTCCTGATGAAGGAATTGATTGTAAATGTGCAACACTTTTTGAGAGTACTGAATTACAAATATATATTTATAGAAAATATTTTTATGCAGATGACATTGCCTCCCAAACAAAAACAAAACAATTCAGAGAAGCAAATCATGTCAACCTCATTATACTTCCTGAATCCTATCCTGTCTTTACAAAGTGGCATTTATTGCCTGGGGAGAAGATTAACTAAGAAACAGAACAACCCAATTTTTCCATACTTGATGCATGATCATGGGTTTTGAAGAATTTCTGCAGCCACCTGATACTTTTTCTGCATTCTTCTGTCAAATTTAACAACCTGAATAGTTAATTTTCAGTGAGGGAGGCTGTAGTATTCATTTGACTAATGCCCCACATGCATAAATGACTAAATTTAAGTCCCTAAGTCATTTCTCCAGTTATCAGCTTTGACTGGATGTAAAAGGTGGAGATACGTTTACTTTCTCATTCTGATTACACTTCATTTTACAGAACAGAAGTGTTAAGTATCACAGATTCTTCTGTGTTAAGAAAACAGTGCAAGGCTGTTAAGATGCAACTATGAATTGTCTTCATTTTGAAGCAGATTTTCCTTTTTGTTTCCACTGCAGTAACACAATAATGAAAATGAATAATCAGTTCCGGCTGTAAACACCAACAAATTATTTGCTCATGCAAGTGAAATAATAGGCCCTTACACTCATTTTACTCATATATATAATACTTAGTATTAACGTGCTAACATATTCTAAACCCTGTAGTTGCAGCCACTTGGGCATGTGGAGGTATATGCACAAAGAACCTTGCTGATTTAGTTCTGATCTAAAAGCTCACACTGATGAAATCAGCCTTACTGAGCTGCCTGATTTAAATAATCAGAACTTTAATTTTTATAACAAATATGTAAATGCATATCCAGAGCCTATTATAGCAAGGATGAAATGGGTAAGAAAAGCTTTTTACTTTGGCAGTTTATTGGTCACACTCTTTGGGAATTACTATTAAACACGTATTTGCAAGTCTAGAATCTTAGAAACCATCTTATGGGGATGATAACAGTGTCCAGTTTCCTAAGAAAAAAATTTTCAGTGAGATGAGACAATGTCAAACATTCGATTCAACACCTGGAATCTCAGTGCAGTTTTACTTTTTTACTTTTTTTTTTTTTTCACTTCTGTGTCTTCTGTTTTACTCCTACACCTGCAGATTTGAATATTCAAGCACAAGCCGAGAGTAGGAGTACATTATTTTGGGCTACTGGTATTTAGTTTGAAACTGTCAATCAGCCTACAGTCAGTGTACAGCAGAGAACAAATACTGCCAAAATCTGAAAAAAAACACTCATTAGTTTTGATATGAAATGAATTATTACTGAATAATCTTAAATTAAATGTTAATAGTTCACAAACTGTTTATCAAATGTTGGTGCATATTGACTTCCTCACAGGGTTCTGAAGTAGTAGAAGCAGAAGTAAATAAAGTATACAAATTTTCCACACTAAGATATTAGAATGCATTTTTCCCCTTTAATTCTCTGTATTTTTCACACAATTGGATTTAGACTTAAGACTCCACAAAGCTGCACAAAGTGGCACCTTCACTAATGTATGGCAGGAAATTTTGCATATACGCATTCAGATAAATAAACTCAACCCTCAGAAAATGCTCAGAGAACAGCACAAATTCACATTCATCCATTTGGTCTATGTAAATGTCATCTCTGGGAGAAAAGCAAATATGAGAAAAGGTATGTGATCCTTGAAAATAAATTAAAATTTCTGAAATAAAAAGTTGTAAGATGTTTATACAAAAACTTGTGAATTAGAAATTGAAGAGCAATGTCACCACCAAATCACTGAGAACTGAATAGAACACTACCTTCTTGATTTTTCCAACCAAAGCTGATTTTTCAGAATAAAGCTTAGAAGTCACAGTGAGTTCAGCTCATCTGCTGGAAAATTCTAAGCCATCAATATAGGAAACATTTCAGAAAATTCATTTTGTTGTAGAAAAATGTGTAAGAGAGCAACACATATGCAAGTTACTACAGCACCTTGTTTGCCTGACTACTGCTCTGAGGGACTCTGGGTTTTGAAAAAAACAGTACTTTGCAGATGTCTTGCCACAGTTCTTAACACTTTTTTTTTTTTTTTTAATTCTTATTGGATTGTCAATGTTATTGTTCAGTAATTTTTAGTAGGCATTTGCTTAAGATTATAATACAAACATTTTCTACAAATAATTGGCATGTATTTCTTCTGTGCATGTGCTATTGATGCACAAAATAAAACTCTCATACATGTGTTTGAATGTGCAATATTTTTTCTTTCAAAATAATGTTAGTCTTGAATTGTATCCAGAATAAAAGCATTAAGTTTTTTTCTTTTATTTACATATGAAAAAAAAGTGTTAATATCTAATCATCCTCAAAGTACTTTTTTCAGAAAATAATGCTTGCTAGAAATTTACTGAATTACCTCTTGCAGTCTTAGTAAATTTAAATCATTCCATTCTAAACAGACAGTGCTGTAACATCAATCTAAAAAGTTCAAGCAGGTCTTTTTTGGGCAATGAGTACTTAATAATGCACAGCCTGGCATACACCATTCCTGTTAGAAAAGATAATATTGCAGTAAACTCCATCAGAAGCAATCACTCAGAAAATGAAAGTCCTATGCAGAACAGAAGTCACTGTTAACACAGCATGGAGCTGAACCATCAGTCAGGGTGTAACTGTATTGATAGAGGTACAGGTGCCTATGGTTGGTATGAGTGTCCATGGATTTCTGTGACACAGTGTAAAGCTGTTCAGGTTCTAATTAGAGATATTTTTATGAAGGCTATTTTGTTGTGCAGACTCTTTTCCAGTTCAGTTACTACTGGGCATGTGCCTCAGTCAAGACTGTATCCAAGCAAGTTGATTTTCTGTAGAACTGTGTTCATGAATATATTTTAATACGAATAATTCTACATACCTCTATCTCTTGAAGTTCATCCTTTTGTTCTAGCATCTTTAACCAAGGCACCTGAGTAGAGAAATTGCTATGTCAAGATTTTATTTTAACTCATTTGTAAGATTTCAATTTTTAAGCTTCCCAGTTTAATTTTAGATGGTGCCAGAGATCCTACACATGTGCTTGATATTAAGGCTGACATAAGCTGTTTCTAGTCATGTTAGGTCAACTTTTGAAAGTAGTCATCAGATTTTCAATTAATATCTATTGAGGCAGCTAAAATTAGCAAATATAACTTGTTCTTTCAGATCTGCTTAGTATCTGAATCTTCTGTTGGCCTTACTTCAATATCTATGTTATGCTGAAATCACAAGGTACTTCTGCCTCCAAGCTACCATCAACTAAATTATGCATCAGCACAGTCATACTAAATCAACTGTACTCTGTTGATAAAAATTCAGGATCATCTTAAGTACTGAACAGAAGCACTCCATTTTAACTTATAGTTTATCTTACACATTTTTTGACCTTTGCCTTCTGCAGTATCTGGAGAGTACAAGCTATTCTGTTGATTGTTATGCCGTTTTGAGAATTGAACTGCTGCTCAGTGCTGAGTCATATGAAAGAAATAAATTGATACCATCATTTACAGACTTGTCTCTTGACAGCCATATACTTCAGTGGAAGGTGCAGGTTGTCAAGATTTTTTGAAAGTCAGACCATTTTTATGTAGCATTTTGTATTTTGAAGGAAAGGGTCATTCCCTTATACTTGGTCTCGTATTTTAACATCTCTTTATCACTAATTTTACAGTACTTCACTATTAGGCTTTGATCTAGAACTGTGGTAGATGGTAAGAAACTTTGTTACTGTTTCTGGGAATTATACTGAATATAAATACATTTTAAAGAATAATAAACATGGCTTCAGCCCCACTGATGGTGAAGAAGTACCAATGACCAAATACTGCCCCTTCCATATTTGCAAATATTAGAATATTTTAAAAAAGCGACTGGAACTGCCTATAGATATGAGAAGCAGAAATGTGCCCTGAATTAAAAGTAATATGTAAAAAGTCTGAGAACATAGATTTACAGAATATGTTGTTTTTTTGTCTGATGGCTCAGATAGAGGCCAGAAAAGCAATGGGTATTTGCTGTCTCCATTTGGTAGTCTGTGTGAAATGAGATAGTGAGTGCAGCCAGTTACATTTTCTGACTAATCCAATGCCTGTTCAGCTATGGCAGTTGACATTGTGTCTGAATAATGAAATATATCCCATGCTCAAAATCAAGCAGGTGGTTTAGTACCTTGATGAGTCAGGTGTTGTAACAGAAAGCTCCATAACTCTTAATGCTTGTTGGCATGTCTATAGTTAGGCTCAGCCAAGAGGACAAGAAAGCAACGGACTTCTCAGCCCAGGAAGCTTGTTGGCAGCAAAATACGGGAGCTTACTCTGTCACTGCCTAGGCTGTGCTGGGAGATTAATGGTTATTTTATTCTGACTGTCTTCAAGTAGGAAAATAAACCACAGCCTTTTTAAGAGGGCTAAAAGTTTGCATGCACCTCTGTATAAATGCACAGATATATACAGCATGCATTCACATTTATGTATATATGTGTATAACACATCTATAAAGCTGCACGTGGATAACTGCTGCTACTGAGCTTTATATAAAGTTTAATTGGCCTTTCTGTGCACCTTACAGCTCTCACACTTCAATCAACTTCTTAGCTGAAATAAAATGAAGAAAATTTAATAAAAATA
Organism: Perdix hodgsoniae; assembly: GCA_035772895.1. Taxonomy (NCBI): domain Eukaryota; kingdom Metazoa; phylum Chordata; class Aves; order Galliformes; family Phasianidae; genus Perdix; species Perdix hodgsoniae. The sequence continues at coordinate 2,102,319 of JAPSGF010000006.1, read as the reverse complement.
AGAAAGAATGAATAATAAGTAATGAATAAAAATGAGAAAGAATGCCTTGCATCAGAGCAGATATTTTTCTAGAGTTTTGTCATTATAAATTTTCTGCATGAGAGGATGGTGTGCAAAGAGCATCTGAAGACTCCTGCAAATACTATGCTTAAAAGGAAGTGGAAGATATTTATCTTCTGGTTACCAAGAACTGGACTTTCAATGTCTGTTATGTTTATGTGTTCAAAGTATGTACACAGACATACAAGAGTTCAAAATGCTTTCCCAAGGTCTTAAATCCAGCTTATTCCTCTTTTTTGACAGTAGAAACCTAACTAGCACTCTGTAGAATACGTCATTTATCATGATTTTGCAGCTTCGCCAGCTAATCACACATAGGAGCAGAGAGAGGAGCTGTCTGAAAGTTGTGTCCTGGACAGTGCTTTAGGGGCTTCAGCTGGCACCAAATCCACCAACACGTTTGTTCAAGTGCCTGCAGCGAAGCTAGTGAGCCAGAATGGTCTTCTCTGCCACTATGTTTATGGGCTGCATGATTTCCATGTGAGGGAGCAGCCCCCACCCTGCTCATGGCCCGGCTGTCTGCCGGCGTCCTGCCACCTGTCACTGACTGGGAGGCTGCCAAAGGCTGCTGACCCAGGCCTGGAGAGGTGCACTCAAGAGCCAGGCCTCCAAAGGCCTGTGTATGACTTGGCAGCGAGTGCTGCCTCAGAAAATCCCACTGCTCAGGGAGGGGCAGCAACTGGACTGTACCGGGGGAGTTCCCAGCTGTACCCCTCTGTTCCAGGATTCCTTTCAGGAGCAGAGAACCAAAAGTAATTATCTGTGGCCTTTAGTAGTATGGGATTGCTGTATATCAGGCCCTGTGCTCCTGTAAACCACGCTTGTTGTCATGTCCTCAGGTCAGCCAAGGCACTGGAACTGTTTAGACAGCTTAAAGTGATTTTTGTCTTGCTCGCCACCAGGCTAAAGATGAGGCCCAAGCATTTAGAGAAACAGAGAGACAAAAAAAATTAATAAAATCAGTAGTGAGTGTCTGGCCACAGTATGATCATGTTTTCAGATGTGCACATTTTAGCATTCAATTCATCTTATTCAGTGACTGTGAGAGCAATATATGCTGATCGATATGGTAAGCTTTTATGACTAAAGTAAGTATAATTGTACTTTCACGAGCCTTGATGAGAAAGCCAATCACTTAGTCTTTGTCTAATGGCCACTGAGACTGCAAATTCATAAGGGCAGTGAATTATCTTAATGTGTTTGATACACACCTAAACTGATAACAAATCAAGTGTCCTTGTGCATTCCTTTCATGTGCTTTATATTAAAAAACAAACAAACAAAAACATCCTGGTCTCTATACTGACTGAAAAAAATATGTCTCTCACATGGTAAGATAACATTTTCAAACATGGTTACTGTGTTGGGTATTCTGCTGAGATAATTACACACAGTAAATGTGGACCTACAGAGCTTTCTTTCTGAAATCCAGGTAGTTTTGAGATGCTTTGTATTCAGCAACCAGAAGTCTAGATGGCCCAAGTTATTAGATGTTTGTTGCTTTTTATTTTTCCCTACATGAGGCAAAGTGACAAACTGCTTTACAAAATAAAACACTGTTTGTTCTTTTAATTATTCATAAAATATCTCCAGGTCTCCCTCTTGCTTCTGTTGCTCATGAGATCACTGTGCAGAAAGGCTAATTGCATGTCCTGAGCTAATGGTGGAAGGCAGTAAGTTTATTCCAAATTCTCAAGAATTTGAATCATTTGAACATCTTTACCTTCAGCTCTGTGCTTTTTCCTCCTCAACTGACCTTTCGTGATATTTTAAATTATTTAATAGCCATCTAAATTTAATTTCACAAAGCTACAACAAATAAGACTGTAAGCAAAGAGAAACTCATATTTGTAGTATTACACTAATAAGCTTAATAACAATAATCCACCAACATCTGCAATCATAAAATAGAAACTTCATTATCATTTCAATACAGCTAATACAAATCCTCAGGTTCACCACTACACCAGCTGTGTCCTGGTGCTCTACAACACAAAACAGCAATTCATGCAAAATTACCAGTCTTTGTTACTGACTCTTTTCCCTGGCTCCAGTCCCAAAATATTCCTGCTGTTCAGGTCTTTTGTTTCCTCTCACTGGAAGTCTTTCTTTTCCTCAGAGAATACAAAAGATCATCTGCAAGGATGCCTTCAGTAGCCTTCTCACCTCAGCATCATGCCTCCAGTCTTTTTTTCCTCACAGTTAAGCTTCTCAAGTTCTTGGTTAATGGGCTATACTGATTTGAACTATGTGCTTCCTTCTCTGGTGCTACTGGCATTGCTTGATACATACCCACAGTGTTCTCTAGCACATTTAACTGATTTGGAAGCTTACAGTATTAAGAAAAATAATAATATAACAATTATATTTTCTGTCATTTTTCCTTAAGGATTGTAAAATGTTCAAAAAAGCAAACAAAACAATGTTTAATGCTTCTCTTTAAATCAGGATGATATTCATGGTGTTGAATATTTTATTTAGCTAGAAACTTGAGGCCTTAGCCAAGAGCAAGACCAGAATGGGCTGGGCACTGTACAAGCCTTTTCTGGGAAATGTTCTTTGTCAGAAAGAGTTAGCAAATGAAAAGTAGAACAGAGGCAAGGGACTAAGAAGGAGAGGCTCAGGATAAAATATTTATCTCCTGGATTTAAGTCAATAATTCAAAAATAGTCCCATTGCACTGGACCTACTGATTCAATCACTGACAGCAGCTTTTCAGCACATAGTGAAAACATGCATTAGAGAGGTGACAATGATCAAAAAGTTCATGGTGCTAAGATATCAGTCACATCCCTCACACACAGCTTCTCATTTGTGCCAAACAGCCAGCCATCAAACGGATAGTTAAAGTTTCAAATCCTTGGGTTGTGCTTGCATTTCTTCTCTGTCTCATTCAGCTGGCCTTCATCTTGCCATTCCTTGCGTGGGTACAGAAAAGCTGTTGTATTTGCTGACTGAGACAATGGATACCTTCCCAGCAGTTCTTGTTGGAGGGGAATTAGTGGAAAGCAGGTAAAAAGTTTGCCTGTCAGTCAGCTGCATCTGTTATTCCCCAAAGTCTAGTTAGAGTACAAAAAGAAGAATGAGCATTTCTACCCTATTATGTAGAAGACCACAGATCTCTCAAGCTGCCATTAAGATGACATTGAGTACTGGTAGGCAACAGAACAGTCTAAAATAATTATCCATTATGAGAGAGTTGGCATGTTTCCTGAAAGCATTATGCACTGCACCTTGGTAGAAAAGGAATACAAGCTGTCTTAGCCCCATGTACTAGCTACACACCCTCTCTCTTGTTATATTAGGAAGCTCTAACATCTCTATCGCCCCTGGTATTTTGATAGATAAAACAACATCCAAATGAACAGATGGCATGTGTTCTTAAGAACACAGCTTTTCCAGGTGATAGGGATGAATAGCTCTTTACATGGATCATTTGGTCTCTTACAAGCAGAGACAGTTGGGACTCTCCAGTGGTCCACTGGTGGAACATGAGCATGTGTAAACAGTGTGGTTTGCTCATTAGGCAGGTAGAAAGATTTGAGATGTAAACCATTTAAAGGTGTTTTGATTGCAAGATGTTTTAATACTGTTTTTAAAATAAGCATCAAAATTATGTTTGGACAAAAAGAATGTGCCTGTAAAATGGGCAAAACACTTGAGACCTGAACTTATGAACTTAGAAAGTGAGGGGAACCAGGTGCTATGCTGCAGTCATGTGTTTCTCTTTTAGACAAATAACTTCCTCAATCTCATTCTGTTATTCTCTATTTTGTTTATATTTTGGGATACTTACAGAAAGAGGCATTTCCTAATAAGATTCCGTACAGTGCCAAACATTTTCAGGCCTTCCTCCTTGTTTATTTGCATACTATTTTCAGATATTAAGTGACTTGTAGCAGGTTCAAGGCAGACTCTATAAAATGCTTTAGTGCTATGGAACCAACCAACTTGGATTTGCCTGCATGGAAAACATACTCCAGTTTGAATACTGTTGACACTATAAAAATTTTGAGAGTTTTGAATTTGCCTTTTAAGGTCCAGATTTGCTTCTGTTGAATTAGTTTTGTTGCACTGTATAGATAATTTGTCATTTTAGATTAAAGTTCTTACTTTCAAGCATGTAATCATTTATATATAATGCGTAGCATTATAAAACCTTTATTTTGGAATTTACTCTCAAAATTTATATTTGAAAAATAGTCTGGGAGATAATTAACCACTCTGAACTTCTCATGTGACAAATGTGGGACTTTTTGTGTATGTTCCTAACTAAAACTTGTCCAAATGAGCTAATTTATTTCAGCAACCAGGAATTTCAGAAATGAAAGAAAAAAAGTTTATTCCATTTTGATTTGACATTTTCAGATCAAATAATTTGGTGAACAGCTTTATGACTATTCCATTCTGTTACGGTTGCTATGATGTCTAAAGGTCAATCTCTTTACCCCTTAATACAGACTTTTTTTTTGTTTGTTTGCATTGCTGATTCAGTCTTTCCTTCCTGAGTCATATTTATCTCCCTTTGACCTTCTCTGTAGGTGTAGTAGACTAAATATGGTGCAAGAGGTTAAGAGGGAATGCACAGACTTTCAGCTTTTAGCTATGGATACCATAGGAGTAAGATAAAAACAGTACAGCATCAGCACAAAAACATGAAGTTATCCTTCAGAGTGAGATGTTTTCTTGAGCTCTTTGGGAATAAGGACTCCTTCATGAATACAGTACATCTACTGACTCATTTCTTAGGCAAAGATATTACCTCTTTGAAGTACCATATAGCTGAGAATCTTTATATAGATGACAGGGAGAGCTTGGTGCATAAGTTTTTTTTTTTTAATGTCATCCTGACACTTTGACTCTCAGCAAGCTTGATATTTTCCACTCCTTTTTTTCCCCCCACATTTTCTGTTGTATAGTGAGACAGTAAATAGAGGTTTTTTTCAAGTCAATATTACATTTCTCATCCTATGAATGTAACTTGGCTTTCATTTGTATCCTCAGAGTATTTCACTTGAAGACCAAAATGATTCTATGAACATCTGCCTGTGATACAGATGACAACTTAAAAATATACATTTAAGTCTTCTGTTCAAGCATGGTGGATAAACAGAGTGTAATCCTGCTGACAATAAAGACCCTGTCTGTTCCTTTTCTGTGTGGTTCTATTACAAGAAATAAGATTTAAAAGTATTAGCTTAGGACTTAGGACATCTAAGTCCATCAAGGGACTTCTATGCCCTGCAAGGCACTGCTGAGGTGCATAGAGTGCATAGCTTTATGTCTGGTAGCAGTTAGGTTTCCTGTGCACTGACTGATAAGATATGGAATACAAATTGTCTTCACATTTATTCAGATTCAAATCTTCAAGAACAAAGTCTTAAATGTCATTTTGATGCCTGAATGCACTTTAGACCTCTGATGCCAGGGTGGCAGGTAAAAGCCTCTATTCATTCAGTGACCGCCCAGGGTCTGTCTGACAGAAAGAAGTGTCTACATTTCTTTGAAGGGACAAGATGGAATGTTGTTTGTGTTGTCATTGTTTCGGAATCTCCTCTGTAATAAAAATGATAAATTAAAAAATGCATTCCTCAATGGTTGTTATGCACGACTGTGCACTTACTTCACTGCAGAGAAAACTCACATTTTAACAGTGAAAACCTGTAATAAAATTCCCAGAAAGAACTTTATGCATGTCTTAATTTTTCTTCACTGCTTTAGGTGAAATATTTGGGTGGATGTTGTCAAGTGGTTTGTATTATTGTAACTCTTCTTACCTATATGTATGCTGGGAATATGGATATGTGAACACATCCCTTTCCTTTGTTTCAGCAAGGTAGACCTTTTCCTTGAAGTCACTGACTCTACAGGATGAAGCAAAAGTTTGAATTCTCCCTGTCGTAGCTCATTGTTCCCTTGCTCAGTGTGAGACCATCCCAATATGACACCATCAGAAGATCAGTGGCTATTTTCAGCTTTCTTCTTAACTATTTCATAAGGCAAAGTTGCAGACTGTTCAGTTTTCAAAAGCATTTCAAAAGAGATTGCAAATTATTATAGCAGAACATTCAAAAATGTTTTTCACAGCATTTTCCTGCTGCTATGACCTGGAGACCCCTGAGCACTGTGGGACCTTCCTGGTCTTCCATTCTGCCACCTCTCACAATGACCTTTATTCTTATACCTGACGGCCAAAGATGTAGGAGGTAAGTAGAGAAAGCTTATTCCATGTCAGCCTTCAACACTGTATTGTTTATCTGCTTCTTGTAGGTGTTAGCATTGACAATAAGAGGTTTGGGTAAATTGCAGTTCCACAACCTATGTAAGCCCTGGCCCAGCTGGACATACAGTCTTACACCTTCACAAGTCTGTAAGCAAGTTACTGGAACTACATATGGGAGGGACCATCTTTCTCTCTGGAACATGCTTACAACTAAAACCCGATATTACTGAATTCTTGGACTAAATAAATGCCAAAATTGTGAACAATGAAGAGAAAGCTCTGAGCTTGATTTTTGTTTGCATTTTTATCTGTTATTCACATCTTGCTTGCTTAGAGATACTTCTTGATTTTTAGTATCATTATCTGTTCTATTTACTGTCCAAACAAATACAAGTGTGAATATATACAAAGTCCAAAAAAAGATAAAAAAGTTTTATGCACAGATGAATTGAAATTTTTCAAACGTTGGGTCTGCTAATTGTGAAAACTGATATCAAATGAAAAGGAAGGCCTTTAAAATGAAAGAGGGAAAACTTCCAAACTTTCACTAACAAAATATCTGCATGCTCTATACGTATTAGCTCCTGCTCCAGTTCTAGGTGGCATACACCATTCTCTGAATGGCGACTGTTCTGTTAAAACAGCTTGCATTTTCTTTTTCTGAAATTCTACAAGAAGATCAAGATTTTCCACAGTATTTCTGTGGATGAACTGCACAAAAAGGAAATGCTAAGCTGAAAGACCATTGGTATTTGTTTTTGAATTGCTCTGTGTTACATTGGACAAGGCATTGCTAACCACAGAAGAAAGACAGAAAGAACACTGTCATGGAGCAAGCAAATTAGCTGGCCTGTGATGTGATTATTCCCATTCTAAGTAACATTTAGCAGGTGCTTTGTGCAGATGAGAAGGTAGAGAGTAAAAATAAAGAGATTATATTAGACATTCTGTAGAACAGAGACTCATTTTTGGTCTATTTTTGCTGCCTTTAAGGAGTCCTTGTTCATGAATGTGATTTCTGGTCAATAGAAAGTTTAATAACAAACATAATTAATCAAGTTACATCCTGGTATTGTTAACTCTTGTTCAGTCAGGCAGGACTTGAAAGACACAGACAGGAATGATTCAGTTTTTCCCCAGGTCCTTTAGTCCTGTTTATTTTCAGCTTCCATCTTGGCTTTTCCCTGAGAGAGAGTCCAAGGCCTGGTGATTTCTGCAGATATCTCCTGTTGCAAAAATTCTGCCCACCAGAAGGAATAGAAAGCTCATTCCTATACTCAGCAGCTAGACACAGTGAGTGAATGCAAGTCGATTTCTTTGTCAATGTTTGTGGTAGCTGTTTGTAACAAACCTCATCACCTACAGCTTATGTAATGAATTAATTAAAGGTGAGAAAAACATTCTCAAGAAATACTCCCTACTAGAAAAAAATCTGACATTGTCAAATTAATGTATCAGTCCTATTATGTAGTTCTCACAACACAGTATATACAAATTTGGGTTGCATGCCCTCAGTTTCTCCAGCAGCAACACTGAGATTTACAACAGCATAGATTTCCCACCGGAGCAGATGGAATACTGCACTAGAATTTATTAGAGTTGCATTTCTCAGGTTTTTTTTTCTGTAGCACTTTTGCTACTTCCTTCCCCTCCTATTCCTAATGTGACAAGATATCATATGGCTCTGACACTGAAATTAGCAAGAAGACGTGTGGTTCCTCACAGATCTGCTCTGCATAAATAAACATTCAGATTACTGACCCTCTAAGGCTCCTAGCTGGCAATCACAAAGCAAAGGCTGTAATTTCTCCCACTTTGTGGTGCTCTGCCATTCCCAGACTTCTAAGCTGTTATATGTCTCTTGTGTCTGACATCAAGAAAGATAATCAGCTGTGGCTCCAGAACATTTTCATTCCAGGTCTCCCATGGAAGTATCTTGGGTTAGAAAGAAGACAGATAGGTATCAAAACACAGATGTGACTAGACAAAATATGGCCAAGTTCTGACTGTTTAGGCTTCCAGGAAGTGTTTTTTTTCCCAGTTTTTTCATAAACTAGGTTTGTAACAGATGGGTGGAATGTAGGATAGATGCAACAGGCATCTTAGTAAGGACATACTTTATGGTTTCTTTGATCATATATCCATCTTTTATTGAATCACAGAATCAAAGAATGGTTTGGGTTGGAAGGGACCCTTAAGATCATCTAGTTCTAACCTCCTGCTTTAGGCAGGGACATCTTTCTCTAGATCAGGTTGCTCTAAGCTCTATCCAGCCTGCCCTTGAATGCTTCCAGAGAGGGGGCGTCTACAGCCTCATGGGTGTAGTTCCAGTGTCTCACCACCCTCACAGTAAAGAATTTCTTCCTCATATCTAGTCTAAATCTACCCTCTTCCAGTTTAGAACTGTTTCCCCTTGTCCTGTCACTACCTGCTGTTTGGCCTTCTGGACTGCAAGTGCACATTGCCAGCTCATGCTGAATATTACATCAACCAACACCTCCAAATCCTTCTCATCAGGGCTGCTCTCAAGCCATTCTCCTCCCAACCTGTATCTGTGCTTGAGATTGTCCTGACGCAGGTGCAGGACCTTGCACTTGGCCTTGCTGAACTTCATGAGGTTGGCATGGGCCTATCTCTCAAGCCTGTCCAGGTCCCTCTGGATAGCATCTCTTCCATGTCAACTGCACCACTCAGCATGGTGTTGTCTGCAAACTTGCTGAGATTTCATTCGATCCCACTGTTCATCTCGCCTACAATGATGTTAAACAGCACTGGTCCCAACACCAGTCCCTGAGGAACACCACTTGTTACTGGTCTCCGCTTGGACATTGATCCATTGACCACAAATCTCTGAGTGTGACCATCCAGCCAATTTCCTACCCAGCAAGTGTTCCATACATCAAATCCATTTTTTTCCCCCCAATTTGACCACCAGGATGTCATGCAGGATAGTATTATGCAATAAAAGAATGTTTAAGTCACTCCACGCAGATGATTAATGATATAACAAGGATTAGTGATAGAGGAAAACTGCAATATGATGGGCAGGATTCTGGCATTAATTGTGCCTTGGACCAAATTCATCCCAGATGCATACCTGCTGAAGAAGCAGAGTCACAGACAAGCTAAATTTACACCATTAGTAGATACATGAAGGCATATGCCTTATGATCCCAGGGCATCAAAGGAAAGGTCAGCCAAGGACTCAGTGGCAGCCTTAACTTCAAATTTCCTAGCTATTGCAATACTCCAGGTATTCCAGCTGTTCACATATCTTGAAAAAAAGCTGTTTGGGAAACAGATTCCTCCTCCAAAACAATAAGGACTTCCCAGTCCTTTCCTTTTAATAAATCACAGTCTCGCTGGCAAACATATGTTGTGGAAAGTTTAAATCATGTGACTTTATACAAGATATCCTTTAGAGCTGTGAGGTCTTGCCGTGTAAATCTGACTTAGCCCCCTGGTGCAAGAGATGTGACTGCTCTTTTGGAACTGCCAGAGCCTTTCTCCTGCTAATGTGTCACTGTACTCTCCTCTCGTGACGTATGCAGAGCTCTGTGTGCGCTACTCAGTCCCTGCAGCTGCTTATGACATTGCTGGGCAAAGAGGTAACAGAATCACTGCTATGTATGTGATTTAGATTCATGTGGTAAAAAAAAACAACATGTACTGAAAGATTCAAAGTCATCTGTCATATTACCCTTGCTTCCTGAAAAACCATTCTCTCAAAATATTTTCCTCACATCTGGCATCTTGCCCTAAATTAGATATCAAGTTCCTTGTTTTACATCACTGATTCAGTATTACTAGTGTTTTCATCCACAATAAAAGATGAGTTGAACCCAGGATTTCGGATACTCTCATTATTTGTTTGCATACTGGACTTCTTTATGTATTAGATTTATTATTTCTTTATGTATTCTACCTTTAGGATTCAACCAGCAAAGTACTTACATATGTACTTAATGTAATCTCTATTCTGCTTAAATATATATGTAAGTACTTTCTGACATCTCAGAGTAGAGTTGTAAACATGGAATTATAGCTACTGAAAGATTTGCTGATTTCAAAATCTCTGTCTTACAATACTTTGCAGCCTGCACGGAAAATAATGCTTGAACCAGATTTATCTATATGGGCAAAAAATGGTTAGAGAATGCCACTGTTCCCTTTTTGTATCTCTGGGAACCACCGGTGTTATGTGAGAATCAAACCTGTGGTGAGGCAGAAGGTGGCCATGACTTCCTCTGAAAATATTCCATTAAGAAAAGTGCAGTGGGGAACCACTGGCTGGGAACTAAGGACAACATCCAATGGAATTAGAATCAAAGGTAACCTTTCCATGGCATGGAAAGGTAACCTTTCCATAGCAACCTTTCCTGGTCTTTGGACAGGACCCAATAGGAAAATAAATTTGAGCTCATTGTGGAACAGAGTATCTTTGTGACTATCCTGCTTATTTAAAAGGAATATGCAAAGTCCTGTTTCCCTTCACACACCAGAAACTTTTTGGAAACTGCTCCTTTGTTGACTGTTCTAAGCTCTTCTCTGGGAATGTTAAAGGTCTTTTGAAGGGTTTCAGATGAATGGATTGTAAAACGCTTTTTTTTTTTTTTTTCCCTGATTCTTCCTTGTACTTTTTCTCCCTACTATTTGCTGGCTCTTCTATAATATGCAAAATAATAATCAGAGAAATTTTGCCATATGCAGGGAATAGGATGTGGTCATGGTAAATCTTTGGTGTGGACAGTACTTTGGTCTCATGGAAATACATACACAGATACGCTTATGGACTTCTTGAGTCCAGAAGGAAGTACAACCCTTGCAAATTCTGTTATCTTCAAAGAGATTTAATGTGATCCATCGCAGTTATGCTTTATGTTGAGGTTCGTCAAGCTTGCATCAAATCAGAGAATTATGCTTTGGCTCCCTTGAGCCCTTGGCAGCTATTGATCTCAGAAAATAGAGATGTACTGATGAACTGTTTTTGACTAGAAGGGCCACACAAAGGTATCACACCTGTCTTCATTGCAACTCCAGACTGCGGGTTCATTTGATGCTATAAATAGAATGAGATCTGTACTCATCAAATATCAAAATACTGGGTAGAATTTTTACATTGATAATATTATTGTATTACACAGATAATATAATAGCATAAGCCCCACTCTTATGAGAAGTGGAAGAAGAATACTGTGACTCATGACTGTTTGAGCCCTTAACAATGGACCATTTGATTTCATTGAATATAACACAAGAACTGTGAAATAAGCGTATCTTCATGTTTAATGACTCATTTCTCATGGACGGTGAATGACTGCCATTGTGGCTTTGCTCAATTTCAGAGGAGATGTTAGAAATTAAACCCTTCTTCTTTTCACATTCTCATCTTTATACTCAACAAAGCTGAATATGCCTCCTTGTATGATGTTATTCTGAAACCATACATAATAATGCGTTATCAAAACATTGCAATTATGCTTAGCAGAACTGTTTTGCAAAGTAGTGTTTTGACATACTGTGGTGCAAACATTATGCTCTTGCATTTAGTCAGTGCTGACACAAGTTTGATAATGGGCAGAGGCAAGGCCCGGACCACAGTTGTCAGAGTTGTGGCTCTGGGACGTGTACCTCACTCCCAGCATGAGTGGTTCCAGTATACCCAAACCACCAGGGAGTGTAGTGAGATACCTTTTGAGACAGATTCACAGCCACATGATATTTAATATGAATTTCCAGCACCACTAACAAAAAGCAAAACACATAAACCTCAACTTACAAACCCCCTCAAATACAGGATGGAAATTATATCCTGACAGAAATGACATTGCTCAGGATCAGCTATCTCCAATTAGACCTGTTGGTCACCGTTGATGAGTCATTAATTTCTTTTCTGGGCAAGTAATTAGTGCTCAATTTCAAAGGAAGAAAATTTGCCTTTGGATCATAGTGAGAGAGGTTGTACAAGTGATGGGAGGTTCACAGAGTTTGGGCAGCCACCTAATTCTTAGAAAGGTTTCTGGCAAGATGTGTTTTGAAGAGGATCATTTGCACATCTGTAAACATCTACACACACATTCATTCACAGGAACACTGTGATGTTAGGCCCAATCAAGGACTCACTGTTCCCTGTGCCACAAAAAATAAGAGTTCATACTTAAAACTAATAAACTCCACAGCTGATGTCACCTCAAAAATGATAGAGCTGTATAAATCAATGGCATTTTATACCAAGAACAACTACCCTGACTTGAGTGTTGCTTAAATAAAGATAATAAGCATAAATGAATATATAAATATATAAAAGAATATATAACTATATCTCATTTCAGCAAGGATAGAGAACCAATTAAACAAATTCCACCCTTCATAATCTTAAACTCTGAAAGATTTACTAAACTCTCATGTTCTTCGATCTCATGTGACTAGTACAGTCAGAGGAAAATACAAAAACTGCAGCTGGAAAGATGAGGTTTAGATTAAGAGAACCATTACCTCATAACAACACTGAGAAGAGGATCACAAGTGCTGAATTCAGTTTGGATGTGGCTCAAAGTGGTGGGAAGAATCTGTGAAACCTCCTGCTGCTGGGCAAATCTGTTTTCTTCATGCAGCTGTAGCATTTAGGTAATCAAAACATGACACCATGCATTTCTTTTTCCAATTAAACATGAATAAAGGTAAATAAACTTTCCCTGAAACTCTGTTCACCACAGAGCATAGCATTTCATATTCAAAACTACTGCTCCACGGTTTTCAAAGGCATTCAACCACTTGACTGTTTCCTACAAAGACTTGGGTCTGAAAAGAATATGGCCTATAGGACAAGCAAGAACGGGACTCTGCTCATGTTCAAGGGCAGATGGCACTGTTCAATTGCCTAGTCTAGCAACATGCTGAACCAAGTCCTCAGCACACGCAGATACAAATGGTGTCAGCAAATCCAGGTCCCATTGCAAGAATTAACTCTTTGAGGTATCCGCCTTGAGTTTTACTTCAGCAGTGATCAAGAGGCCTTATTCTAACTGGAGGTTTCCCCCGATAAGTAACTTGATTTTCCTGTTGAGTTGTTTTTGATTTTGCAGGCTCTCTGAAGTGCAGCAGGAATGCCTTGGTTGGAGGAGAGTAGAGGAGAGAAGGAATAACACGTTTCTATGCTTCTCTGAGCCTGGAGCTGCTGGTGTGTGAAGTAGAGCAGCCTTGTCTCTGTTCTCATTGAAACCACTCAATATTCCCCAGGGGACAATTACTCAGCTGGAAGCTTTATGAAACAGTACCATCTCCCAAGAGTCAATCCCTCAAGGTAGTTGAGAGGTATAAGAAAATGGAGGTAACATTCTGTCTCTGTTTGCCAGGGTCTTTTTCTATGTTGGCTGTTTTTGCCTGTTCCTGGAAACTTAAAGAGGCCAGGAAGGGTTGCAGACCTGTCTGTACATGCTTTTTTTCAGCTTTTCTTTAAAGCTTATCCAAAGTTAGGAAGAAGAATAATCTGAGAATTGATTTTTGCTTATGTTGAGCTCTGCACTATGTGTCACATTCAAGCTTCAAAGAAACTCCTTATTCACTCAGAGAGAACGATGCTATTTTTCATATTCTCCTTAGCAGTCCTACTGCACCCAGTGAATCGTACTTACACACAAATTAGATGCTCAGCTGAGTACTGCCAGCTTTTCTGACTTCTGTGCTGCTGTAAATATCTTTTTTTTTTTTTTTCTGCTGATATGGCATGTATTCTGAACAGACCCCTTTTCCCCACCAAAATAAATTTTAAAAAATATTTTGCTTTCTCAATTTCCCTCTCTTTTTCAATTTCAGTTTTTGTGATGACTAACAATTAGGCCCTCATAAATTTTTTTCCAGTGTCAGAGAAAGCTCTTAGTGATATGATTACTCTTATTAGACAGTTGTAACAGAGTAATAAACGAGAACTGTAAGAGTTCTGTTGATCTGTAGTTCACATTTCTTGAAGCAGAACTATACATGTACAGTTGATAACTAAATTCTATGAAATGAATTATATTCTTCATGTGTTTATATTATTTTGAGCCTTTCAGAATACACATTTAAAGTTCAGGTCAAGCCTGGGAGAGCAGAAAAGTAGGGAGTTTGGTAAAATTTTGTACCTAATGTGAATAGGTAATTCTTGAGCAGGAATGCAATGTAGTAGAGAGGCGATTATCCAGTGTTTTGTGTTTATCACAGTATTCACCTGCTGCTGCAATGTTGTCAGCCAGCACAGTATCCATTCTGCACGTTGCCTTACAACTGTCAGCAAGGAGCAAAGCAAACCTCAGCTAGGACACACTGTCTGTCTGCATTCCAGCTGAGGAACAATATAATTCTCCTATCTGCAGGAATTTATACCTGAGCTTATGAACTCTAGCATATCAGCTGCCCGGGGTGATAAATCCCTGCTCTGGTAGAATTCTTCTCTACAGTCAGGCTCAGTAGCAATGCAGCAAGACAGGAGTCCTCATGGGTAACCCAGACCTGCTATTGCACAAAGCTATCTCTTATTAGGCTTATAGCCAGGAGCTGTTGAAACAAGAATGGCTTATATTTGTTTCCTTTGAGTGCTGATGTGAACAATACTCCACTCATGAGACTATTTAAGCAGAGTAATTAGGAAGGGTGTGAGCGTGCCTTACTGAGTTGCGTTTCACAACTCACGTGTGTTCTGAGGGCTGTTTGTTGCTTGCTGTGCCCTGGTGGGCAGCCAAGTTACGCACAATGCGTCGATCTCAGGAGCAAGTTGATGGCTGTGGCAGTAGATGTTCTGCTTCTTGTGCCTCTGCTCTCCACACACCATTTGTCTGTCTTACCTATATGGATTGTAAACAATTTTGTGACAGGAACTGTATCTACCAACATGCCACCTGCCACGCTGCACTAGGTCGAAGTCCTCACCAGGTCTGTACATGCCCCTAGACCAGAAGAAGTACAGCACAGAGTTTGCCCATGAAAGACGTTATCAAGGCTAATGAGGCAAATAGCATATTGACAAAGCTATATTGTCTCCAGGTTCCTTGTGTTGTGTTGTTCCACATGGCTACAATCTATTTAAACAATATTTAGAATAGAAGGACCTTGATATTTACTGGGACTTCTATACAGTACTATGGTATAAATGAAGGAAATTATCACACGGTTTCGAGATTATTTATGGCAGGAATAAGGTGTACAGCAGTAAGTTTTCAGCAGTGCTCTGGATGCCAAATGTTACACCTCCATGGCCCTCGTGCATAACTGTAAACTATAATAAATTGAAAAGCTGAGGAAAATAAGAGAGTGAGAGAGTGAATAACAGAGACAAGGAGAAAAACTCAGTGTCCTCCCCACTGATAATACATGTGTGATTGTGAGTTGGTGCAAAAGTCTGTGTATCTTTGATGGTATAGAAAGGGGTCAAATTTTCTAAAGCTGCCATTTGTTTTTCAGACTTGAAGAATGGCAGAGACAAAAGATTCAAAAGCAAGAACTACTTTTTATAAGACTACTTTTTTTTTAATACCTAGAAGGTAAAGAACACAACAGGAAAATTTTCCATCTCAATACAGCTGTTTCATGAACTGCCAACTTCATGAAAGTAGATTTAAACTAGTTCCAGGTTATGGCTTATAAAATAAGGCTGGGATAGCTGTTGAGCCCCTGTCTTACTGAAGTAATAGAAAAATAACTTGATTTATATTGAGCGCCTTTGGCTTCTAGAGAGGGGCATTTCTACTCTAATTTCTGTAACCTACACCTTTTTTTTTTCTTTTTTTTTTTTTTTTTAATTTTATATTTGGTAATCTCTTCTGTAAACATAACATCCTGCAGAGACCTACAGTAGTCAGTAGTCCAGTGCACACAGGACATCAAAATGCATCATATTTGAAAACAGTTACTGATGTATGATTAAGATTATCAGGACTAGAGTCTGTAACACTATATAAGGCAGTGCTATACTAAAATGTGACATGAAGAATTTCTCACCCAGTTAACATTATCATTGAGGGAATTTATGGTTGTGTTTTTTAGCACCTTATGATGGACTTTAACAACTTTGCCTTTGGAAATCCTCCCTCTTCCTTTGTATGTAGCAGAAACAGATGTGTAACCAGGTCATGGGGACACCTTTATGCAGGGTATTCTGCTCAGTCATGATGTAATGGACCACAAAAGCAGGGCTTTGGAGTACTTTGGAGTAAACCCAGCTGTGGGCAGCAGCCTGGCATGCAGACCCATGGCCAGTCAGACTGCTCAGATTTGGCTCTACCTGGCTAGCAACCTATTTAGGGCTTAGTCCAACTATTTGGGAAACTCAAAGTGTGGGACAGTGTTGTAGCTCTGTCTGGTAAAGCAGAAATATGTGAGATCTGGCCCATATAGAATGTAGTTTCCAGTCTAATGCACTTCAGTGATTTCTATGTTTATCTTGCAGATTGTCCTGCAATGACAGGGAATATTTCATGATGTGGGAACCTACTGTTCTGTAACCAATGTTCACAAAAAAAAAAAAAAAAAAAAAAAGTTGCTTTGATAGGGATGTCATTCAGTTTAGACAGCATCCAAGTTTTAAACTTGCAGTCTGCTTATTCACTCGTGTCTTGCAGGAATTTGTACTAGGTTATTTAGATGACTTTGTTTATTTTCTTCTGCATAATTGGTTTAATGCAACTGTAAAAAAACTGCAGTTCAGTCTCTGTGGAAAGTCCTGTATCTACAGGATGACGTAGTCATTCCCAGCTCCTCCTTATCCCTTGACTTTCTTGCAGTGGAGAGAAATGGGAGGGCAGCAGTTGCTGAGAGAGCATCCCATAGCCATAATGCTGCTACGTTAAGACAAGCGACAAGGTAGCTTTTAAAAATCTCCTGACAGTGCTGAAACAGAAAGCTTGCTCTAAAAACTTGTCCAACCTTATTAGTTACAAGAAACTACTCAAGAAAGAACAAATTCCAGTCTCTGTGAAGGCAGCAGAAATCTTGCATCATTTTCTATTGACTGCAGCACAGATACAAAAGATTTCCATTTGCAGAATTAAGACCAATTTTGGGGCTACGTGACAAGCCACATTTTAATGACATCTTTTCCCAGTTATGGCTCAAGCTTGTATGTGGGCTCTAGGTCAGAAGAATAAATTCTGGGAATTTTGAGACTTTTTTCAGATGCTGGTGAGATAGTCAGCTCTTGCAAATTAAAAACAGTTCTGGGGACAGTCTTTGGACATTGCTTTCAGGAAGATTGATTCTGATCATCTTATCAGCCAAGGCATATGACCAGAGAGAGTGCTGGGAGCAGGCAGGCTGTTTCCACCACCGTGACACAGAAACAAACGGCAGAATTATCTGTTGGGTACAAAAGGTCAGTAGCCGTGCTCTGATCTCAGGATACACAGGGGACAAATTACTTGCTATTAGCAGGTACAAGCCACCCAGAAAATAAGAAAATGAAAAAAAAAGCATTTGATTTTAACAGAGTGACTCTTGATTTACACCATTACGGAATTTGGTTCATTGTGTGTAGATATATCTATGAATAACCCTCTTAACCTGTTGGAAAGTTAATGATGGAAAATGTTCCCTATAAAAGTGTATGTATTACAGCTGTGTAAATATATTAAAAAAACCCAAACTGTCAGCAAGCTTGCTGGCAGATGTATGAATGTTTCAACAAGTTCTCTGTATTCCATATAGCTTCATTTTTATTTTTTACATAAACTCTTGCACATACACACATGCACTCACATACATATATAGACTTAATAGTATTTAAACAGTACAAGACTCTTAGGAGAGCTAATTTTGATCAGTTGGTTTCCCCAAACAAACCTCATCCCATTACAGAACACATACTCTGGGATGTACCTCATATGAAACACATTTTATAAGCTTTACCTGGTTGCCAGTTATAAAATTTAGTAGGCAATCTGCGTAATAGCCCTGAGAAATAAGAAACAGAGGGCCTCTTTCTGTCCACGTCTTTCAGGGGAGAACAAGAGATGCCTTAATGATGGCTCTGGAGTCTCCCCAGAAATTTCTCAGCATGAATATCTGAGCTTCGTAGAGTAGGAACAAGAGTAGGTACAAGGAGTAAGTTCTACTGCTCCTTTGAGTTTCTTCTGAAGAACTGTAAATGACAAACTCAGGGCTAAATCTAGAGACACAATCTGTCCTTCATTTTTATAACTCTGTTTAATCAACAAAGTGACTCCTGACCCAAACTTGTACATCCATTATTTCAGTGGAAAAAGAGGGGGGCCTGGGAGGATTTGACACATACTTCTGGTATTTTTAAAAGCTAATAAACTGGTTAAATCTCTATAACTGAATAGTTGTAGTGAATAGTTAGTGCTTTTGGCAGGACTGTTAAGACATATTTACAGCATGAAATTGGAAAATAAGCTTGTTATAAATAAACTATTCCCAGTGACAGATTAAGAAAATATTGGATATGTACAAAATGACAGCATTAAACAATGAAAGTATTTCCTGAGGAGCTGAGCCTTAGCAAAAGCCACAGACAAAATATTTTTAGTGGCATTCCAACACTCTGTGCTTCAGAGCCATTTATAACAGAGCTCATTATGAGATATTCCTTTCTGCTACAGGCCGCAGCTGGATACACCAAAAAATAACCCTCAGAAAAAAAAAAAACCTTAAAAAAAAATTAAAGAAATATTTACCTATGAGAAGGAGTCACAGTACCTGACTTTATTTCATATGCCTGATTTCTGCTCTTCAGTCCACCACGTGGGTTCAAGAGAAGAATTTGCCCTTATGTCTCCATACCCTCAAGCCCCCTCCTCTATCAAAAACTGCTATAAATCCTGAGCCGTTCCTGTCTGCAGGGGCACAGAGATTCCAACAAAAGTCTTCGACCCGTATGTGCTTGCTGTAGTTAACCTCTCTCCTACCACTCTCCCTCAGGACTATAGCTGTGAGCCCTGTAAGTGCACATGCACAATGGGTCTTGGCTTCAGCTATTGAGCTGGGCACAAAATCCAGTCTCTGAGTGAGTCTTTCTGCTAAAATCTCAGATATGTTTTCTGTTCTGCTTAGAACACCTCAGGCAAGTCACTAAACAAGTATCTGTAGTGGGCTGCGGAAGTGGAAGGTGAGAGGAAGAGAACAGAAGTGTAAAAACACAGAGACTGTGAAAACAGCAGCTTGAATGTGAATGTCTTCACGGCACAGGAGTAGAGTGCTCAGAGGCTCTTCCTGGCATTGTCTATGAAGCGGGCCTTTGTGGTCTGCCTAGCCATGTTAATGTGCAGTGACACCAGCGAGGGCCTTTTGGCTGCTTCTTTCCATGTTAACTAGTTCTGTGGTTGCCTCCCGTGCCCTTCAACTCATCACTCAGACCAGAGCTCACCCCAAGACTTTTGCCTGTACATGCAGTTTTGCCTCCTACAGGACTGTGCCTGCTCCCCTGGGATGTTCACCTTGTTTCTTCCTGTCAGATGCTCAAGGGAGAATCATGTTGAGCCGTCCCACTTTGTTTAGGGGACAGGTCTATGGATAGGTCTACATTCAGTTTTCCTTCTTTTCCTCTTCTTTCCTGTGCAAATGGTGTAGATAGGTAATGTATGGGAGAATCATAGAATCGCGGAATCGTTTGAGTTGGAGGGGACCTTCAAAAGCCATCTGGTCCAACTCCCTTGCAGTGAACAGAAACATCTACAGCTAGATCAGATTGCTTAGAGCCAGGTCCAGCCTGACCTTTCCAGGGATGGACGTCCATCACCTTTCTGGCAACCTGTTTCAGTGCTTCACCACACTTAGCATAAAATACTGCCAGGCTTATGTAGCTGCCTTGTTTTTTGTGCTCTCCTTGGGAGCAAACATGCAGGTAGAGCTGCCAACTGTCTTTTCTAGCTGTGTGTGCTGCATAAATATGTATATTCTCCATATGTTTACCTTTCTTTTGCAGAATATGAGTTCTTGTGTCTATGTTTGAATGCAGCCTAGCACATATCAAGTGCCACTTTTTCCTCTGCCCTTTGTATGCCCCCAGTGTGCTTACTAAACATAGCTGGTGCCAGTGGTAATACATATACATGCAGATCCACGTGACTGTATGACAACAGCCCCATCGAAGAACCATGCAAATGTATGGCAAGCTATACCTATCTAATAAGAAGTCTAGATATTCTGCTATTTTTTTCCCTTTTCCTTTATTACATTCTCAGATGGATATTGTCTGTGATACGAAATGTTTAATGTCTTGTATTTATCTCATATAATTTCATGGAGATAGACTGAAGGCTATGTGTTGAATTGTGTTGAATCTCATACCAGGTATTTAATAATTAAATAGAAGCTAGTTAATACAGTCAGGGTGATTATTATTATTATTTTTTTATTTTTTAATGAAAAATGTTGGATTCTTTCTGGAAAACACAGAAGCGGCTATGGTGTGTCTTGGCTTTTGAGTGGTACTAGAATATTCTTACCACCAGCTTGTTCTTTCAAGAGAAAGAGCAAAAGTAATGGTGCTCCAGATCTTGTACAAGGATTTAATTGGCCAGTTAACTTGTAGTTCTCCTGCTGTTTTGAATGATATATGTTTCATGGTAGAAAATGAGTTTTAGAGTCCAAGTTCTGTTATTCAAGACAAAGTCCGTTAAAATTGAGATGGGATTTTTGGCATTTCTACTGATGGATATTTTTTTCTTAGCTACATTGCATGGTGCAATTAAAGCCTGCTTCATAAGCAAAATTGCTGCAGTGGCAAGAATTTCTTTAAGGGACTGTTCTAGCGTCTCAAAAACTTAACCAGGAATCATGTGATTCCTTACAGAAGTATATTAAATATATATGTACATATGTTTTAAAACTGATCTGTGGGGGACTCCTAACTTACTCTAGACCAATATATTTTCTAGCTGTTGCATATTTTTTCCATGAATCATATCACATTTTGGTGTTAAGAATTTGATAGCAAATGAGGCATTGTTTAGATTAGATAGGAAAGGACAAATTCTATTTGTACATAGTGTAAATCTAGATAGAATATTTGCTGTGGAATTTATTCACTGGTACAAAATCACAGGCATAGAAATCTCAGAATAGAAAGCAAGAATATCTATCAACTTAGATGAGGTTAACTGTATCCACTGAGGGACATAAACGAGAGTAACAACAGAAGACTAAAGGCTGTGTCCATAAATCATGTAGAATTAAAATTGATAATCAGTAGAAAGATTTCTGCATTAAGCAGTATTTAGAATTCTATATTTTACATGAATCTGTATTTACTATGAGTAAAGAAAAAGATTTCCTAAGAAAAAACTTTCTACTGTGAAAGTAGTTGAATTGGAAAAGTTTATCCATAGAAACTGTGGGGTCTCCATTCTAGGAGATATTCAGAACTTGACTGGTTACAGCCCCGAGCAACCTGCTGTAGGTGGCCCTGCTTGGGATTCAACTGGATGATCTCCAGAGATCCCTGCCAATCTCAGCTGCTCTGTGATTCAGGAATTGTGTAATTTCAGGGTCCAAAGAAAAGTTTAAGGAAAAATAAAATACACCTCAGAATTTGTGATTTAGAATCCCCAGTTTTCTCTAAGAACAAATAAAAACAAGGTTTTTGCCTCACAAACTTTTTGCTTGGAAAGTCTTTGGAAATATGGAATGCAGCTATAATGCAACACAGAGAAATTGTTGAAGGTGGTCAGTAAAAAGATATAGTTCCAAAAGAAATGAGTACTGGAAGATGGGACCACACTTAGAAAGTACCAGTTCTTTTAAGTTGAAAACATAGTCAATAACCATATACCAAAATAGATAGTTACCACCAGTATTACATTGCCCTTTGAAAATTTGCTGGTACAAAAGTAGTTATGGTGACTGTCTTGTTCAGAACAACTAGCTAATAGGCAATTATAGTCAAATTCTCTCATTTTTCCTTGTAATTAGGGTAATTACATCTCCAACATGCCTATATCCCAAGCTGTGAGCATGATAGGAAAAGTAATTTGTTTTCATGAAAAGCTTATTAAGCTGCATCATCTGTATTAATCTTTCTCTATTAAAAATATTGTTATTTCCAATAACTGAAGCCCAGTATATTGTGCTTTTGGTATTACAAAATCCATCTATATTTTCCCTCCGGGTAAAAGGTCTGAAGCAGTTGCTAATGGAGAAATGTCTATCAGTATAAATCACTTGAATTTCTGGTCAGTTTGATTCTAAGCAACAGCTGCTTTAATCTACTTTACTGCAAGTTATATTTGTGAAAAAATGCAACTTGGGTGTCTTTTACTGGTTATCATGTTTATCTGGTAAGTTTTAATTCAACTTTTCACTTCATTGTAATGTCTTTTCTTTTTAATAACTAAATTCTTATCCTTTGAGTTCCCTGGATGTTCTCTACATTCTGGAGTATAACGAGGTTGACTTCATTGGGAGTAGAAGATACTTTCTTCCCATGGATATATACATACTCAGTCAAATTATTTACTACTGTATTTCTTGTGAAATCCAGTTAAGGGGGACACAGTGTGATATGTGTTGCAAATGATTGTGACTTGTGCACAGGTAGTTACAGCACAAACTTTCTGGTAACTTTCCAGAAAATATTTGCTGTAGTTATTTTTGCATGAATATTGTTTATATCATTCATCTACACAGGAAGAATAAACAGCACCTGCAAAAGTTTCTTTCTTCCTTTCTTTTTTTCCCTGTTCACTTTATTATTTCATATTCAGAAACCTAATATGAAAAGATACATAGTTTTACTTTACTCTTAGTATGCTTGCTTCTTCTACAACATTCTTTTATTTTCCTACTTATCCCCAGCCTCTTAAACGGTATATATTCAGCTAAGATTAAAGTAGATGATGGTAAATATAAAAAAAAATAGTTTTTAACATTCTGATTCACTTTCCCATTTCTTGTGGATGTTCATAAGTTCATACATCTTTGCTTCTCGAAGAATTTTGGGCATTTGTTTCTTTGAAGAGTAGAGAATTCCAGCTCTTAAAGCAAGCATGCATGTTACCATCTTACAGGTGACAGAAGTTGTCCAATACTGTAGCAATACTGTAGTTAGTACTACTACATGCATCAAAAGTTCTCAAAATTGTTTATAATGAAACACCTAATGCAATACAGTTACTAATATTTGTTCAGGGGAACTCTGATAGAAGTTCTGGTAGGTCTTGCTGAAGTGGTTAATTCAGTACTTCTTTCAACAAGGTATTGCAAAGCTGACAGAATACAGCATTTTACTGCATCCCAGCTGTTCCATTTTACAGTCTTGTACATAAGCCTGACTTAGCAATAGAAGTTGTTTCACAGTAAGATACCAGATTATGAAGTGGAGCAGCTGAGGTGCAGCAGGTTTTACTGTATCTGGAACAGGAGCAAGAATTCCTGGCAAAGGGTCAGTAACAAACAGCTGGGATGGGGGGAGAAGAGTCAGCGAAGTCTTAGACACCACAGCTGTTCGCTCTCTGAATGTGAGCCAGTCAAAAATAGTTGAATAGTTCATAAACCACCTATAGCCTGAAGTACATTTCACAGGGAATATTTGTTGGGCAGCTGTAAATGATGACTAAAACTACACGTATCTGCTCTTGGATCACTTGCACAGAGAAAAGAAGGCTGTATCTGTAGCATGAAATATTCTTTGTGATGCTGGAGGCATTGTGCCTGGACTTTGAAAGTAAAACATTCCGAACAGAGATGATTTATTGGGTGTGCCCTTGTAACCAGTATGTCCATACTACTTTGCAAAATGTAATTCTTTTGAAGCTCTTCTCCAAGTGCTGCTGCGGCACATGCCCCATACAGCACAGGCATAGCTTTTAAGGAAATATCACAGCAGAAAGTCTGAAGATATTGAGGAAAAAATGCGATACCACCAGCCAAAAATTGCTCTCAGTGTCGGGATACTCTTTCAGCTTTTTTAACTCCGCTCTTCTGGTCATTTTCTGAATCTCCTCTACAGGTAAGTCCTCACATCTATTTATTTATTGATTGACATTCATATCTATAAAACATGTACCCACTGCCCAAGCATCTGGGTGGATTTACATTCACAAAAAACCTAATAAATAATTCACAGCATATTACCAACAACTGTTGGAGAAAAGAGAATCTCCAGCTAATTAGTATCTGTGAGCACAAAAGCCCTCTAGTAACTTCAGGTCTAAACAATTTCTCTGTTACATTTGCTGAGATAACAAGTGCCATGGATTTTCTTAGGAAGAAACACAGGTAAACAGATATGCTTTCCACTGTTCCCCTAAGGCTAGCAAGACTAGCAATGCAGCTTGGAAACAAGTTCTCGAGCTGAGAGTTCTTCACAGCAAATATTTTTCAGTCCATTACTGAAACAGGAACTGACAACAGAAATGCTCCAGATGAACTCAATAGCATACAAGATAAAGGAAAAAAAAAAAGACAACAAAAAAAACCACCCAGTCTCAGACTATTTAAAGCTTTGTAACTTACGCCAATATATTCAGCATTATCACTCCTCAAACAAAACTTTATAGCATACTTTCATAAAAAATGCACTCAGAAACAAGAGTAAAATGTCCATGTAGTTCATTTATGAAGCAATAAAAGTAAATTAGTCATGGAGCAATAGAATAAGGTAAAATCAAATCAGATTTGCTTATTTGAACACTTTATAACCTAGAAAATAAAAGACAATAATTTGGAAAAAAGTTTTATGTCTTGACAATAAAACCTTTAGGCAGTCAGATACATTATCTTACATTTAATGTGAGGGTAAGCAAGTTCGAAAGCTGTTTAGAAACCTGTGGAACTCATTGACTTATACAGTAAGGATTTGCTAGATGAGTAAAATTTATAGATGTCTGCTGACGTAGATTGGATATTTGTGACCTTGTGGACCTCAAGGGTTTCAGCTCAAGAAGCTGACTCAGGTCAGAGATATGAAAAGCTGCCCCGTGGCCATCATTCCACAAGTTCTAGGGTTCCCTATGTAGTACAAGTATGTTGGGTGCAATAGTGTTATGGCATCTGCTTTTTCCAAAGGCCTTTTCAGAAAAGGGAGTCTTTCTTTGCCCAGTAATACTTTTCCAAATTTGCTTAATTAACTCTGGGGACATTTCCCACATAGATGATTTTTGTCTAATGGGAAATAATGACATTGTTTGGTAAGACTGAGTTGAACAGCTTTACCGCTTCTCCAGAAATGATAGAGGGTGATGGCCCTCTTGTCCTTAGGTAGGACTAAATGAAGGGAATTGTACTGGAGAAAAAATTTCAAAAAGGACTGAGAGGAGTTTAGAAAGATTGTTGATTCTTGGGAAGATGTATGAAGAATTGCTAAGCATTTGTAGAGAACACAACGAAAGGCAACAAAAGGAAAAATAAACTGCTTCTACATAACTGAGCAGTCAAAATGTGAAGCTCATCAGAACTCAGATAAAATTCAAACTCATGAATAACTTTTTACTTGTTCCATATTTCAATAAAATCTCTGCTGCCAATGGCCTTCCAGAATATGAGGAGAATCTGATAATCCTCCTCCCTATTAAGATAAACTTCCTTATTCCCTCTATCATGGAAGAACAGATTCCTCCTCACATGTCTACTAAGAATATATCAAGATACAGTGAAACTGCAGAGATGGTTTTGGTGATGAAAATCAGTTCTACTTTCTAACTCTTGAACTCTGTGGTAAGTTTTCATCTCAGCCAGCAATTGTACTTTGAACAATATTGAATAGCTTGGAATTATCTGTGCATTATATTCAGTGTAGGACCATTGCTTAAAAAATGTCAGAGTAAGTAAACTCTGAGCATGGTCAGAGCACTCTTTGTTTCCAAGACTTTCATAAAAAGTGCAATGTGACATGAGGTTATTTGTTATCAATTATTTATTATTATCTGGTTTCTATAGAAATAAAGGTCATTGTTCTGAGATCACACCTTAAGAAGCAAAGACTTAGACCTCAAAGTTTCTGTTGACCTGTAATTTCCTGGTTACCAGACTGACAGTATCAGAGCTTCAGTGCAGAGATTTGTATTTTCTTTGCTTATTTTTACAGCCTACTTGTCATTCTTACAAAAACTATAACAGCAGGTAATTGGAGATAAGTGAATAGCACTGGTGTTCTTTTTTACTTTCTGCTAGAGTTCAACAGGTTCAGGCACCGTCTGCCCTGTCTGCAAATTCAGCAGGAAAGAAGCACAGGTGAAGTCAAGAGGAGACTCTTGGTAGGTTTCCTCCTGCTGGGTTGCTCCTTTGATGTTTCAGGCTAAGAAAGGACCCAGTGTAAGCTCCTCTAGACAGCACTGCAGAACCTGTAGACCTGTCTGGTCCAGATGGGCACCCAGGAGAGCACAGGGTTCAGGCCCCAGGAGGTCTTAGTGACCCCTCACGCTTGTCAGTGTGCTCCCAAAGCAGCCACACTGCTGGGACTTCACAGAGAAGACTCTTCTGGTTTGCGAACACAGCTCTAGGCTCTGGCCTAGTAATTTCCATTGGTGAATAAGAAATGATACGCTGACTGAAGGCACACAGTCTTAAAGAACATTCACTCGATCTCTCTTCTTTTTGTGTCTTTTTGTGCCCAGATTATAACTCTGCAGACAGCCTATAAGGGGTTATGTAGCAGATTTCTGCTACCACAGAGATGATCACCAAATATTTGTTGTGCAATGCAGTTTTGATCCTCTATAAAACCTCCTGTTCTTTCTGTTGCAGAATATGCCACAAACATCCACTAAGATCACTGACTTTTCAAATCCTGCCACAGAGCTTTCCCCAAAGACAGATAAATCAAGCTACCAAAGCTATGACAGTCAGAAAAGTTACCTTTATGTCAGTGAATTGACATGCAATATGTGTCTTCCAGAAACGTGCTTCTACAAAGCACTGCTATAGTGTGTTATGCATGATCAACCCTTCAGCCAAACAGGATGTTACTGTATTTGGGAGTGTCAAGCCATTTACATTTTTGAATTACAAGTTTAAAATGTGATTAAGATCTTGGCTTTTTGTAGAGCCACTCCCATTATTGACCTCCTCCCCCCCATGCATAACACACTATAGCAGTGCTTTGTAGA
>JAPSGF010000006.1:2019680-2074904 GCA_035772895.1 Perdix hodgsoniae | reverse complement strand
TCTGGTACATCTCTTGAATTCGCTGATCTTGGGCATTTTTTTCACTAAAGACAAAAGTGATTTTAACTAACTTCACCCTATAAACAGTTCAGTGTACTGCCTAAAAGTGAGAAGATGGTCTCCTCAAAAGAAAGGAAGAGGCAAGTCTTTTTGGCCATTTGTATTGTTTTAAACCATGTGTCTAAGTTATTTTGGCAGTGTCACGCTCAAAGTGCCTCCCTGAGGAGAGACGGGTCATAGAAAAGTTAAAATTTCCTGCTCTTTGTCCAGTGAGATTAGTACTAGCCCTAATAAATGTGATTTCCTAACTTACACACTTAGAATGTCCCAAGTATTATTTCTAATGTTGTATCTCTATTTTACTGGGCCAGATTTAATAGATTTGTAAGTTAGTGCAAAGATATTAGTCATGAAAGGTTACTGGCAACTGGAAGTCAGCAGTTGCCAAGAACAATCTATTTTTTTTTTGCAGTGTTTTGTAAGGTTAACAAGAAATAAATTGTGACAGAGGCAAGAAGCCTACGCTCCTACTTCAGGAAAAGATTAAAGGCAGTGCCACTGCAGACATCATATCTTTGCTAGAATCATATATATATATAAAATGTAACCTTGGGTTCACAAAACTTAACAAAACCTCCCTTGATCTTTCCTAGGCCATATTTAAGAGTTTAAGTTGAATCACATCATTTTTTGCAGGTCATAGAACCACAGAATATCCTGAGTTGGAAGGGATCCACAAGAATCATTGAGGTCTACAAGGAGGCTTCAGATAACTTCTGTGTAAGCATCATGGTTCATGAATTCTTCCACCTCCATAAACATGGAGAAATGCATTCGTATGAATGCAGTGCATTGAATTCATCAAGTACTTCACAGACGAAGCAGATCATGCTTCAGCTTATTTATTAGGGAGTTAACAAAACATTGTAACAGAGGATTTATTACAACACAGAGAGTGAGGACCTGATCCTGAAAATCACTGAATACCACCTGGAAGTCCATGTGGAAATGGTGGAATCTGTGGGAACTATGATATGATTTGCAAAAGCTAAACTTTAAGCATTTCAGTCACCATGATGTTGCCCATGCGACTAAGTACATACAGCAGTTACAGTCACTTCCATTGGCTCTAGATTATCATCCTTTGGCTTCTAAGATTGAATAGAATGGTGAAGTCTTGTGCAAACATTAAATTCTCAACTGGACAGGATTTTTTCTTTCTTCAGATGCATTCTGATAAATCTGCCAATATTTGATGCCATAATAGCATGTCAGTAAAGAAAGAGGAGATGTAGTATTTTAGACCTTGATATTCCTTTAGTCAGCTCTGCTATTGGAAGTTTGGTCAAATGTTAACTACTATGAGCCATTTAAGTGCCAATAAGGAAAAACTGAGAAGAGCATTTTGGCTCCAGACCCAAGTCTGTGACATCTTTCTTTTGTGACAAGTCTGATTCAAAGCTTGTAAACAGCCTACACATTTGTAAAATTAGGTAACAAGTTAGAAAGAAAAAGAAACTCACGAATCTTTCACACTTGTGTCATATGTCTACAACATTTTTTTTTTCTTGGTGTAGATTTTCAGAGCTGGCAGAACACAGTGTAGGCACCTGAGCAAACTGCTACAAGCCAGTGCTGGGGAAATTCAGTGCCGAATACAGATGGAATAAAAAGAAACACATCTAGTGTGCCACAGCAATGAGTGCAGCACAGCTACTTCTGTGTTACAGACATTGGGTTTGCTAGGTGAAGGCTAAGCAATAGTGTGCCTACCACCTTGCTGGTTTATATTTTATGGAATCTTTATTCCACATAATAATGTTATTTTTTTTTTTAAATTTGAACTGAGTATTGTTCTATCTTGTCTCTTGCTATTGCTGTGATTGAAACTTCATACAAAATTTCAACTAGATTTCCAGAGTCTGAATTTCTGTAATATTACACATTGTGTATTGCTCAGAAACATGGATTAAGCTAAGACAAATTCTTAGAACAAGACAAATTGTGTACTTAAAGATCTTCACTTGTAAAGTTACAGAATTATTACACCTATACTGTGCATACAACTTATTATTTTAAAGATTGTCTTACCTTATGCTAACAGTAATGTCCAAACTAACAATATCTTTCCTGAACAAAAAATAAAGTTTGCTGGTAGAGTATCAAGTACTTCTCTACTGCTAACAAAATGTGAACTGTTTAAATGAGGACACAGGTTACAGTTATGGTGATCAGAGCTTCTACAGTAGCAATTAAGCACTTAGCTTGTTTTATCACTGTTGGAATCAGGAAATGAATGAGTTTGTTTCCACTTGGACAGCAACAATAGATCATAAATGTTGACAAAGCTTCTAATTCTTTCATTCAATATGACTCATATAGTAAACTTTTAAAAAAAGAATCCTAAAACCGTTTAGATATCCATGGCAAGAAGCAAAATTTCATTTTCATGTGATTTGCTGCATGAAGACAAGAGGCATCATTTTTAAGACTGCCTTAGACACTCAGAAGTGATAGAACCTATTTTTAAAGGGAGCTGGCACATGCTTATTCTTTGCCATGGCACCCTGTTCAGGGACACCCTATGTCTGCGATTTGGGACCTAAGCCAGTGTCCTCATGTAGCTATGTGCTGTTCTGTGAAGATGTAGCAATCTGTGCAGAGCTACTCCAGGGATCGCAGTGGAGTTTACCTAAAAATATAGACATGCTGTCAACAACTTGCATGCCTGAATATCACTGAAAATCAATGGGATACTCATTTCTATTTCCAGTTAGAATTTAAATTTCTATAGAATGTAGATGCATTTATTCCTTCATATCCCTTCTTGAGGAAGCCTGACAATGACTTCAGGACAAGTTTTTTAGTATCATTTCATCGGTCTGATTGCTACATGTCCAAGGCTAGTAGCAGTTATTCTGTTATGTGTGATATAAGTTTTCCATGGTTATACTTATGTTCCAGATAGCATTAAATCTAGCCAGGGACATAAAAGGGGAACAAGGAGAAACTCTACAGGTGTATCAGTTATGAAAGGAAGGCTAAGGAAGATGTAGGTCCTCTCCAGAAGGAAAATGGAGACCTGGTCACAAGGGATACTGAGAAAGCCGAGTGTTTAAAAGACTCCTTTACCTCAGTTTTCACCAGCAAGGGTTCTAGCCACACTGCCCAAGTTGCAGAAAGCAAAGGTAAGAACATGGAGAAGGAATATTTGCCCCCTGTAAGTGAAAATCAGGTTTGAGACCATCTAAATAATCTGAAGGTGCAGAAGTTCATGGGATGAGATCCATCCACAGGTTCTGAGGAAATGAGTGGATGAAGTTGCCAAGCCTCTATCCATCGTATTTGAAAGATCATGGCAATCTGATGGAATTCCTGCTGACTGGAAAAGGGAAAACATAGCCCCCATTTTCAAGGATGCAAAAAGAAGATCCACGGAACTATAGGCCACTCAATCTCACCTCTGTGCGTGGAAGGATCAGGGAGCAGGTCCTCCTAAAGGCCCTACTCAGGCACATGGAAAAAAAAGGATGAGGTGATTGGTGGTAACCAACATGGCTTCACCAAGAGCAAATCATGCCTGACAAAATTGGTGGCATTTTATGATGGAGTAACAGCAACAATGGGAAGGAAGAGTTAATGACATCATCTACCTGAACTTGTGCAAAACGTTTGGCACTGTACCACACTACATCCTATTTGGCAAATTGGAGAAAGATGGATCACTCACTGGGTAAGGAATTGGCTGGATGGTAGCAGTCAGAGATTTGTGGTCAGTGGCTTAATGTCCAAATGGAAACCGGTGACAAATAGGATTCCTCAGGGATCATTGCTGAGACCAGTGCTATGTAACATCTTTGTAGGTGACATGGACAGTAGGATCAAGTGCACTCTGCAAGTTTGCAGACAACACCAAGCTGAGTGGTGCAGTTGACATTCTAGAGGGAAGGGATGCTATCCAGAGGTACTTGGACAGGCTTGAGAGGTGGGCCCATGCCAACCTCATGAAGTTAAACAAGGCCAAGAGCAAGGTACTGCACCTGGGTCAGGACAATCTCAAGCACAGATACAGGCTGAGTGGAGAATGGCTTGAAAGTAGCCCTGAGAAGAAGGCTTTGGACATGTTGGTCAATGAAAATCTTGAAATGAGCTGACTGTATTTGCTTGCAACCCAGAAGGTCAACCTTTTCCTGGGTTGCGTCAAGAGAAACATGACCAGCAGGTCAAGGGAGGTGATTCTGCCCCTCTGCTCTGCTTTCATGAGACGCCATCTGGAGTACTGCATTCAGTTCTGGAATCCCCATCACAAGAAGGACATTGATCTGTCGAAGCAAGTCCAGAGAAAGGCCACGGAGATGATCAGGGTTTTGGAGAACCTCCCCTATGAGGACAGGCTGAAAGAGTTGAGGCTTTTCAGCCTGGAGAAGAGAAGGCTCTTGGGGGACCTAATAGTGACCTTCCAGTAACTGAAGGAAGCCTACAGGAAAACTCAGGAAAGACATTTTATGAGGACTTTCTTGCAGTTGTCAATGCCTTGCCTTCATAAAGGAGCAGGAGTGGAATGTCAGGATGGTGTGACCTGCATGTGTCTACACAGAGGTTTTGAACCATTCGCTTATTCCCTTGGGTTTGCTGTAGCCACCTTGCCAGGTGGAAGGTTGAATTTTAGCAGTACTGAACTTTGTCAGTGGGGGGAATCTTGGTCCATTTAGTATAGTTAAGTGTTAAAAAGAAAACAATATTCTCAGTTAAATACTGATCTCCATTTGCTGGAGTAAGGGAGAAAATAGGCTTTATGTTGAAAGCAGGTTTTACTGTAATATATCAGGAAGCCAAAAGTGTATTCTTCATGAGAAGAACTCCCTGTCAGATGCTTAGAAGGTCAAACCACAATCTGCATGTCTTTGTCTTCATCTCATGAAAGAAAACTGTGTCACAACTTATTCTAAGTGAGATTGCTCCTAAAACACTGGAAGCAAGATTAAAAGAAAGGGTTTTCCTATCCCATTGGTATTAAAGTTTGGGTGGAAGAAGATACAAAAATAGTAGAGTATATATTAAGAATTTTCTGGGAGTTTAAGGTATCACCTTTATAATGCTACTCCATTACTGCAGTAGAAGAAGACACCTTCTGCTGACTCATTAAATGCAAGGGAGATCAATTGTGTAGGTTTCTGGCTAGTCACATTATACTATCCAGGAGGACTAGATGGTTATTCTCCAGAATATTTCCCTTCAGGCTCCTGATTACAAAAGGAAAGATAAAGACACAATAGTTGAAAGGACATCTGACACTTAAAAAAAAAAAAAAAAAAGCAAAAAAAGCCTAACAAATAACACAACTACCACCATCACCAATAAAAAAAAAACAAAAAAAAATCCCACAAAATTACAACCTTCTAGACTGAGAGACAGAAAGTGAGAAGAGAAGCTTCACTATGCCCACAACAATTTAATTGGGTGCCACCTAACTGTCTTTTACAAGTTAAAGCATCTTACTGAAGCCTCCACATGCTTTACTCTGGCAAGTTGAAGAGCAAGGCACTGTTGATAATCACATGTGCTCCAACTGGGTTTTTTCAATATTTTTCAATATTTTCTGACACACTCTGCAACTATATTCTTCCCTTAACCTTGAAGAATGGTTCTCACAATAATGAGTGACCTTAAAGCAAGGCTAATTCAATTATGGAATGGAAACTAGATTGATGCTCTGTTTGGAGATTTCTAGCTTGTTCTCTTCTTCCTCCACTTCCAGCAAGGTAAGGTAAAGTGCAAGTACAGAAGACCATCTCCCTGCTCATATCCGTCTCTTGCAGGCAGTTTGCAGGTAGCAGCATTTGTTTCCTCCCTTCTTGCCTGTCCTTGCCTTTCAGACATGTGAAACACTGGATATGTGGCATTCTTCTCCCCACTCTTCTTTGATCCAAAATGAAAGCAACTCCAATGTGAGAGGCCACAGAGGGTGGGACATCAGTCATCTAAGAAACAAATATTTATTCTCAAATGGCCTTATATGTTCTCTCTGTAATCAGCTGAGAGTTACAGGCAACTCCAAAGCATGATTCATATAATCAAAAATTAAATTTGTGGAATAGATGGGCTGAACCCTCCAGAGGGACAATTTTCTCTGCATTGTCTGTTCAAGTAACCTAGATGACAATCTTGGACTAAATGCTTTAATTTTTCAGGGCTGCAGTTAGATGAAGTAAATACTATCTGAACTAAAATTCCATCCACACTATCTAGAAGGGTACTTTAAACCACAAATATGACTGAGGTTTTCAAGTAGCTTAAAGGACTAAAACTCTTATAACTATTGGAATACATAGGGCTTTAATTGTGGAGATTCTTAACAAAATTTTGGAAATAAAAGTTTGCCTAATGGAAGCTGACAAAAATCATCACCCAGTGACTTGACATTTAAATAGGGCCAAGCCCTATGTAATGTAGATAGGCTGGAATGTATGTTACAGAATTAGATTTGTTGTGTGACCCTGGTGAGGTCACCAATTCACTTGTCCATTTTTGCAGTCTAGCCATTATTTTCCATGGAACAAACTCTGCCATCTATACTTAAGATGTAATCAGGAGTCACAATAATGGTGCTGAGAGCTACTTCTGGTGCAGCCCTGCATAGCTTGAAGCTATTTAGCCATCCTTGCAGTAGCATGCTTCGTTTTGCTTGACGTGATGATAAAGCTCAGCAATAGGCAGCACTGTCAATGCTGAAGAAAGCCAACCCACATCCCTGTCTACCCACTCTTAGAAATGTGATGAGAAAGCTTCACACATTACCTTCACCTCTTTCTTTTAAGGATAGCATCTTGAGAGAGTTTATTTGAAAGAATTTTTGGATGTTATCTCTGAGCTTGCCCATTTCTCATCAGGTGACTTTGTCCTCCTTTCACAAAGCCTCACCCTATTTTATGTCCATTTCTCTCACATATTCCTTCTTTTCTGCATCATGCTTTACCTCTTGTCTTTTGGGTGGTCATCTTGCTTTTGTTAACTGAACTTTGATGATGTCACAATACAGAAAGCATTGCTGCACAGGTGTACTTCCTCCACCATGTAGTAGAACAGGAAGTGGGAAAGGCAGCGAGCCTTCCATTCAGAGTGACCACTCAAAAGTATGGAAGGAAAGCTCAGTCTCATTATGTGGAAGCTGTTTAGTTCCCTTTGTCAGAACCAGAAGTGCTGAGAAATGCTGAGCAGATGCCACTGCTCTCCAGCTCACTGCGACCTACAGTTTGTGCTGATAAAGGGCTCTGTGCTTGCACATGAGTACTCATGATAACAGAAGTGATTCAGTGCACAAATGTCCTGTTATCAAGAATGTACAACATGTAAAGTAAGTGCCTGCTCCTGAATAAAGATAGCGAGGTGATCTGAAAAAAAAAGGGCCTATGTTGCAATGAAAACCACAAGAGATAATGTGAGTGCTATGAATTTCTTTGGCTGTCAGCTATAAAACAGACACTCTTCTGCTTTATTTTACTTTTATCTGCTTTAAAAATGCTTATTGAAAATGAACTCCAAGAGAGTGATTTTTGGATAGACGGTAGTCAGAATGAACATACAATAGTGACCTTTCAAAAGGGGGATTACCTATAAATAGCGATGGTTATCCCTGACAGCCTTCTGACATAAGCCTGCCAGGAGTGTGAAAAGGAGACTCCTTCCACCAGTTCCTCCAACATGATTTGAGACTGGCACATGGCACATTTTGGCCATGAATAGCTGAAGAGAATTTGCAAGGGATCAAACAAAAAGCCCCAGCAGCTGGCTGCCTAGTGATATTCCCTTGGATTTAAAAATTAGCTCAGAACTACCTCCTCTTTCCCCACGAACAATGGCACATAGTTCTCTAGAAAGGAATATTAAGGTTTTATGTTTGAAATATGTCAATCTGGGAGCTCATTTCTTTAAAAAATTAATTGTAGTAATTTTTTAAAATTAGCCTAGCGGTGTCAGCAAAGTTTGTTCAAACCCCAGAGGGTTTAGTATCAGACTGTAGTTCTTAACTACTGTTTTAACTTCTCCTCAGTACCATGGATCTATTAAATCCTTTATTTGGAATGACGAAGAGCTGGTATTCCGGGGTGTTTGCTATTAGAGTGAAAGAGGCAACTGAATTAATCAGGAAAAGATATGCTGTTCTGTTTTTAATGCACTCTGGTTATTTGTCCTATGAATTCATTGTAAAATAAAAATTCAGAGTTCTTTCCTTGTGGAGGTTTGTATGAAATCCCCTGGCCAACCTGAAAAAAGGTTGTCCACAGAAGACAGCAGTTCTGAATATTCAGATGTGGTCAGTGTCCAAATGCCCGCATGCTAATTGCTTACACACATCTCTGTACTGACTTCCCAGGGGCATTCTACGCGCAGCCAGCGGTTGCCAGCAGCCACTTTACAGCGGGCAGAGCTGTTCTCTTGTGGCCTCCTGTGCTTTAGAGAACAATTCTGATGGTAACCAAAAAATAGCTTCACTGTTGTTGTTACATTCATATTGGTTAATTACTATGTTTAGTGTCACTATTAAAATAATGATTACTAGTGTCCAGGAGTTGTGTACGAAACTGAGGTCCATGTGCTACACACTGTGGGTAAACAAAATAAGAGGCAGTCTTTATTGGAAGGCATTTACAGACTATTTGGACGTGCACAAAAGAGGTGTTATTAACTCCATTTCACAGACAGTGACCAAGATAGGCTGATATGATGTGCCAGGGGACAGGACAGGTATGAGGAGGCAGGGAGGAGGAGGCTGGACACTGACTGGGTCACCAGGCTGCCTGTGTTCCCACCTCCCTTCCTCAAGCACTTGCTGCCAACCTGGGAGATGCCAGGTTTCCCCTCACATAGAGATAGCAGAGCTTGACAAGCAGCTTCCTCTCTGGCTTCTCCAGCCCTAGTTTTGCCCTCAAAGCTGACTTCAGCCCAGCAGAGCCAGGTTCCTATTTACCCAGGAAGAATTTCTGACTGGTTATTGCCACAAATGAGGTTTTTTTTTTTTAATTATTTATTCTGTATTGCAGATGTTGTTTCAGTGCACATTTGACAGTTCTTTCTCTGTTTTAGCATCGTGATCTGGGGGCTGTTAACAGTTGTTGTGTTTAATGGCGGTGCTTCCTTCCAGCCTTTCCACAGCAGAGTTCCTCTGAATTTGTGTCAGAGAAAAGTTGCCTTTAAAAAAATTAGGGTTCTTAAGGATGAGTTAGTGAAAGGAGTTATATAATATTGTGCATGCACTAGAAACAGACTCTGTGACCCAGAAGATAGCTTGCAGTCCTATGCTGCTGCTGCTTATGATATAATGACTTATTTTCAGTGCAACGACACTGATCAGAACAAGTTATTTTTTGACACGAAAATCCCCCAAATGGTTACGGGGAACAGATCTTTGGTTTTGCTGTCCTGTATTCTTACTCATATGCAACTTCAGTTAAGACCGGTGTCCTGTTGTGACCTCTCCTACACACACAGGTATAAAAATGATCCCTGTCCTCAGTGATGAGGGGAATAGGAAACGCCAGCAAATGACAGTTCACATCTCCTGGCCTTCCTTTCACTGTAAATCTGGGGGTGGCTTTATCATTTAGTTGCTGTGCTGCTCTGATCTAACTGGCAGGTTAGTTTTTAAATGTGATTTATAATGTGGATCTTGTTTCCGCATTGGAGTGCTTTTGGATTACAGCATGAAATTTGAATGTGTCTAAATAAAGGGAATGCGGTAGTGGCAGTGGCTGGGAGGCAGGGATTATGTGAAAGCTTTCAGGACACTCTGAGCAGTGTGCTGCAGTAGCCAAAGGATTTTTATGGGCACAGAGGCACAAAGTAACCCCTCTAATCCCTTTCTCACTGGCTTACAGACTCTGAAGAAGCTTAATAATTACAGGGGAATGCAGTCAAAGTGTTTTTAAGGACATATGTGCAGAGGCTTATTTCAGTCATTTCCTAATAGCAAATGCACTGGCAGATTCTCAAGGAGAAATGTGAGTGTAAATTCTCCCTTCTCTCCTCCCAGCAAAAACATGATGATTTACACTTCTATCAAGAATAGCCTTAAGCAGTGATGAGCTGGAAGAATATTTTCCAGCCTGTAGGATTATGATCTCTTCAGCACCATATCAATCATTCTTCTCTTTCTCATGAAATGCAGGATGCATCCCTCTTTTGATGAGTCCCCCAGACTGCTGCAAAAAGACAATCAGAAGGCCTGTGCCTTCCTGTCAAACCACTACTCTCCCAGAGAAGTATTTCACCTTCTTTGAAATTACTGGCTCAGCTGATGGTGACTCTGCTGCATATGCATCCCTACCCATAAGTATGTCCCTAGCTGCACGTGTGCTATATATAAGCACATGCAGGAGGTGTCCAGGAACTGTTTCTGTGCTGAGCTTTCAGTTTCACAGCTATGTCATTTTCGAAGGAGTCTGTGCCTCAGAGGAGAGTGATATGGTGTTACTCTTTCACCCTGGAAACTCTGTGATTTTTCTTTATTTCACAGTCTTGCCCAATTCAAAAATCAATGCACAGATTTTCTTTGATTCTTCCTCAAATGCCACTTCCTCAGAAAACTGAGCACAAAACATCACAGCAACAGGAAAGCTTTTTTTTTTTATTAATATTAAGAATAGAGGATGATAAGATGTATTACATTGTTTTATGGTGTGCACTCATGCAGTGCCTGCATCCCACTGCTGTCTGGGATATAAGCCATTATATATATATATATATATATATATATATATAATTGCCAAGCTACTAACTAAAAATGATCTATTTGTTCAGCTTTATAACAAAGATGAAAGTTCTGTCCATATACTTGCCATTTCTGTAAGACACTTCTGAAACACTGTAAATTGACACAAAAATATATGAGGTAAGAATTATCCTCAGTTGCCTAGACTTTCTCTTTTCAAATTGCATTGTTCTGCCTGTATCATCAAAAACTGCTAGCTAAAATTCTGGTCCTTTTCTGCTGGGAAACTTTGTTCAGGTTGGGATTGCAAATTAACTTGAGTTTGAATCTTAGCATTTGCTATGCTGGGTCCAGTTTACCGTGTGTGAACGTTTGAGATGAAACAGTATAAACTAATCTAAGACCTGCCTTTCCTGTTTTGACATTAAAAACTTGTAGCACATTTTGAATAGATTTTGTTATTGAAGTGTTATAACCTTGCATCTTTTTTTTTTCCCATGACTCCAGGCTTTTTCTCTGGAGGACCTTGTTCACCTTTTGATTAGTACTTTCCCACAAAGGGTGGGTATCCTGGCTTGGGTGCTCTAAGCAGTTTAGGTTTGAGCTGAGTTGGTGAATCATCACGTTCAAGGATGGAGTCTAGAGACTGAGTTGAAGAAATAGACATAAATTCCTGTGCATACTCTGTGGGAATGTGGGTGCCATCATGCCCACATGAGCCGCCTCAGCCCTCTCAACCCTTTATCTTCCTTGGCAGAGATGCCATAGACCTTCTTGGCATCAGTAGGAAAGAGAGAACTTTCATGCTGTGAACAGAAAGGTCTCCTTCCCTGTGTGGTGGCTGCATATCTGTACCTCAAACAGCTTTAAGTCATCAGAGAGCTGTAATACCTTTGCTGATTTTTTACGTTGTTCTAAAGTAGCCTGCTAAAATGAGCAGGTTTATGCCAATCAAATGTCCTGTTAGTACAGTCAGGCTGTTACAAACTCCTGCACTGTGCTATCCAAAATTACCCTGAACAATGTTTCTTCTAACTAGTTCTGCAACCCTGTGTGGAATGGCTTAGTGTGAACACAAGTGGCTTAATCTGCCCTTTCATGTCAATAATTGCAGTTACCAACCAAAAAAAAAAAAATAAAAATTGAAGTGTGGAATTTGGATCTTAGATGCCATTACCCTGAAGTACTGGCTGTGACCAGGTTTTATTGTTTTTGAATGTTTCCAGGAAAAGCTGCTTCCTGGACAGGAAAAAGATGAAAGATCAGGAAAGTGACTAACAACATGGAAACCTTAATGATGCCTATCAAGTGCAATAACTGAAATCACTGTGGATTGAGGCAAGGATAACAAAGTGAGCTGTTCAGCACAGTGAGTGCAAGCTATTGTTTTTCAAGAAAATGTCTGAAACTTGGCAATGATTAGTCTATAAGCAGGGGAAGGGAAAGGCAAAAAAAAAAAAAACAACAAACCAAACCAAAACAGCAAACAAAAGGAGAAAGAGATTGTAAAACCGGGAATTGAACTCCACAGATAAACTTCATACAGATGTGAATTACACTCCAGACGTAGTAATCCAAATTTACACCTCATACATAATAATATACTCAGTTCTTTTTCACTGGATTTAATTTAATGTAATGGTCTTGTTCACAAGCTAGCTCTTTTTGGGTAATAAACAATTATTCTGATCACTGCTTGAACTTCTTTAGCCCTATCTTGTATGCCTTCCCATTGGCTTTATTTGTAGAAGGGAACAGACATGATATTTCCTGATGAAAGAACTGTAAGCATTTGCAGCAGAAACTCACCACTGATGACAAATCTTTGTACTAAAAGAAATGCCATCCATAAATGCATCCATCTCTGTGGTGTCCGTCTGCCCCAGAAGGGACCTCATGTTACAGAAGGAACAAAATCTAAAAAGCAACATGGCATTAAAATATTGATGGAACGATGTTAGTAGGAAGGAGAATGCATATTTAATAAGTGTCTAGATGCTTTTCATGTACACATGTGACACCAGATCTCTCGGGCTAATCAGAGTGAGGTTGGGTTAGTCTTTGTGAGGGGAAGGTTCCAGATGATACACAGGGATATTCTGTCGTATCTGGCTTGAAGGTGTCTTTCAGTGAGTGCTTTGGCTGGAGGGAAGGAGCAGAATAGGTCATGTCTTGATTCTAGCTTTCTGCTAGGGGAATTGTGCAGGAAACTCCCCTGAAGTCAAGTCTCAAAAGGTTGATTCCCTCCATGACTGCCTCCTTTGCAAGCAAGCCCAGGCTATGAGATGCTGCTGGTGTTGCCTTCTGTGGGCTGATATGAAGGCTGAAAAATTTTGCACACATTGTGTTTCCCTACCTGGAAATTAGGAGGTGTCAGGACTTATGATCTGACAATGCAAGGAAATCTCAGTCCACATGGAGAAAATATTTGAAAGAGTAGGACAAGAAGCTCATTTTGTCCTAAATATGTCCTCACAGAGAAGGGTTAAGAAGAACATGATCCAGACAGTTACTGGCAATGAGCTATAAAAGCTGTGACTTCTGCATCATGCAACTATGGTTGTGATTGTGATGCACATCAGAGCCTGCAGTTTCACCTTAATCTATGCTGGGCCTCCATATATGGGATTGTAAAAGTGCACATAAATGGGTATGCGCACCTCTGTACTTAGATTTTGCAAATATGTGAACTCTAAGCAGCTGTTAAGTTTTACAGACATGAAACACACCTTTCAAATGGTTGCTTGTAGGTGCATGAATGTTAGGTTTTGAATTGCAAAATTGGCTTTTGTGCTAAAATGCGTAAGTAGTCCCACATGTGCAGATCTGTGTCTATGTGTGTTTGTATGTAGATGTTTGCTCCTTTATTTGGCTGAAAGTGATTTCTAACACTTACAAAGAGTTCTCTGTACATCTTCTATTATGACCAGCTCTTCTTTAGCTCTCTCACTCCATGTACTTGGTATGAGCAATAAAATCTACTTAATTGCCCCAATAAAGGCAACTCTATTCTCGAACTTTTATATCAAAGGATTTTCCATTATATCACTATGTATTTTTATATATAGACAATAAGGTAATGGCTTCATAGAAGACTACTTGGAAACAGTGATTAACTTTATTACAATATAGTCTACTGGTGACAAGTGAGTTGCAGATTGCTTTTCAGTCTTAATCATATCCAACACATATTTTCCATATGAGTATTTGTTTCCTTTAAACCAGTAGCTAGAAAAAAAAAAAAAAAAGGGAATAAAAAAGAGAAAAATGCAGTTCATTTAAAGGAAGATAGTGTTAATTAAAACACACTGCAGACAACTATTTGTAGTCCATGACGTTCTAAGCATTCTTGCAAAGCATTAATATTAGTATGTTCTGAGCCAGAATGTTACTTTCATCATTAGTGTACTCCATGTTCTGGCACATTGGTGCAGCAACAAGACTCTGAGGATCGTTGTGTTTTCACAGAATTCCTTTAAGATGTACCTAGTGACAGTATTGGTTATACAAAACTTTAGAAAAAGT
Source organism: Perdix hodgsoniae (assembly GCA_035772895.1). Taxonomy (NCBI): domain Eukaryota; kingdom Metazoa; phylum Chordata; class Aves; order Galliformes; family Phasianidae; genus Perdix; species Perdix hodgsoniae. The sequence goes on along the minus strand of JAPSGF010000006.1, from coordinate 2,060,671 downwards.
TGGAAATATTCCTATTAGGCCAACTTTTATATATATTGCCAATTTGCCATTTATAGACTCACATGATTCATTTTACAGCTGTTTGTTTGTTCATAAAATATTTACAGGAACTAGAATTTATTTCTTATAGGAGTGTTGGAAAGTAAGATGACATAAAACAAAACAGGAGTGTGAATTTTATGACTGGAAAAATTTTCCAGCTCCACCTTTTATGAAAATATTCAGGAGAAGCTGAATAAGATCTGTTAGAATAAGTGAAAGTGAAAAACTTTTGAAGAACCAAGTCACTCAAATCAGTATTGTCTGATTTAGAGCCTTTCATGGAGTGAAGGCAGGACAGTGAAGAAATTTAGCATGTGTGTGGAAGCAGACAGGAAGACACTAGAAAGGAGCCCACAGCAGTATTTTATTTGTTTGTCATTTTGAGGTCTACCAAAGCAACAGAGCAACCTATGCAAAGCACTTCCAAATGGACTGGAACAGTAAAAATACATATAGTTAGCCATATTCAATACATATCACACCAAGTTGGAAAAACTTTAGAGCAACCATACTGTAATGCATTAAAAATGCCAGTTTATATCTTTCTCTATCTAGTAAAAATACAAAAAGGAGAAAAATGCATCTTCATTTCCCTCCTGGAGTTCTTATGTTTTATTTTTTTTCTGGGACAGTACTGCTTGAAGTAAAAAGAGTGGCAATGAGTACAGGGGGTCAAGATGAGACACTTCGCTCCCACTGTTCACCTGTGGCTCGTTGCCTCTAGTCTTTCTCTTTGGAAAAATACATTAAATGGAGCTGTAGGCCTCCATGCAAGGCCTATCAATGAGCAGTTATCCCTACTATATGCTTACACTGAGTTCTCAGTAAGGAGCAGGGATGCCTTTTGCATGGATTTCCTTTGCAAGGCAAGGTCAAAAAGGAGATGGCATACATTCACATTCCTTCCATCCTCTTTTCTCTAGTCTTACTTCAAAGACATGGTTTCTTGTGAGGGCGCAAGAGCAGAAGGGTCTCTGGAAGGATGGAGGATAAAGTCTATTCAAAAGGCTCCTCTCTATATCGATTGTGAAGAAGAATGAGGTAGGGGGGACAGAGCTATCTGAATATAGTCAAAAGGCCGCATGTGCAGATCTGCCTGAGTTGAAAGAATTGGATGGTATTTAATCCATTGCCATGCTGGAGGAGAATAAGCAGTGAATTAAAGTGGATTTTCCGCTATAAGAAATGCTGAGGCTAGTTTTAGGAGGATTTGTTTACCTCCTTGTTAACAATAAAAACAACAAACACCAAAAACAAAAACAACAGAAAACAGTCTTGTGAGGCATCTGTATTCAGTATTAAAAAGCTGCACGACTGTGGAGTCTGGATTCTATTGTAAAAACTGAATTGCATAGACAGGACACTGCTGGCATGCAACACACTTTATAACTGTGTGGGGTGCTGGGTGCTTGGAACGTGTCCATCATACAGTAAAAGTGCTGTTCATGTCTGTGTTTAAAGTAAGAGAACCAATAGGCCTGTGGAGCTGATGTAATGAGATTCAGGCTGCCCTAAACAGCTGAAATATTCAGTTCAGCAAATGGATATTTCAAATGTAAATATTTATATGGGCCAAGGGCTCTTTGTTGCTGTGATGTTTTGACATTTTCAAATCCCTCAGCTTTACTTCTGTTACAAAGATGGTCTATTTGCTGACAAGAAGAACAAAGGTCGGTGGCTGGTTATGTAGAAATGGTGTTATTATTGTAGTAAAATACCAGTTCTCCCAACCCACAAAGCTCTGGTTCCATGTGCTTCAGTACCATAACCTGCATGTTGGAAATAATGCATCTTCCTGGTTGTCATGAGGAAGTAAAAATAAATTAAAAAAAATAGAAAAAAGAAATAAAATAAGTTACTAGAAGCCCTGGTTGGATGGAATTAATAGTTCATAAGGAGTAAATCTTAAATGCATTTACTTTTCATTTAAAAAACATTCCATAGCAGCTCCTAATAGCTACTTATTATATTTTACAGAACTTATATTCATCTTTAATACTATTGCTATTGCAGTTCTTCATTCATCAACGGTGTGCATACCTTTTTGGTTTCATCTTAAGAGTTAGGAAAAGTTTGGAGAGTTTTATGTTGGCTAAAATAATTATTTTCTAATCTCTAAGATTTTAAAATCAATACTGTATTCTTCTTGGTGTTACTCATACAAGTGATTCCCTACCTTTTTATAGTTGAGTGTAGCAACTGCCACTGCTTTTTCTCTTCCTTTGTGCGTTTCCCATCCTTTGACCTTCTCTTTCCTCACTTGTTTCCTTCCTATTTTTGTTTCCCTTCTCTTTTCTGCATTCCTCTTCTTTTATCCCCAGTTCCTACTGCCCTCAAGCAATGTACCTCCTTGCTTCCTACCTTCTTGCTGTCTTCTATCATTCTACTGGGCAGCTGCTGTCTCCTTCTCAGTCCACTCCCACCAACTCAAATCCTCAGGCAGAGCTTCTTGGTTTGTTTTTCTCCCTACTAATCTTTAAGCCTGAATTTTCTTATTGGCATGTCTCATTACTGAGCACTGTTGAATTATATATAATGGCTTCTTGGAAACTTGAAACAAAGATTGAATGTTTACCAACCACTCTTTGGCAGATACCCAGATTTCTATTCATATAGTTGGACTTTTGCCATAAAGTATTTTCTATAAAAATAGAATGTCAATAGTTTTACTGATCAATATATAGACATGGAAAATAATTTCTTCCAAGATGCTCAAAGAAACTGTAGGATGCTATGGCCTTGTTGCTTGCTGCTGACCTTAAATGAGATAGGTTACCTTCTGAGGATACTTGTTTGAGTCTTCTGAATTGTTCGGGCCTTCAGCACTGCTGGCTACCTGACATTGTTGCTGTTGATGAATGTTACATTGAGGCACCATTATTCATATTTTGTTGTGTTTATTGTGCCACTGAGACTTAAGCTTTCAGCAGGATTCTGATCTGGAAGTATATCTGATTTGTCAACCAAAATGTGGTGAAGCTATTTAATGTGCAATTCCTTCTTTGAGCCTCCAGCATCCTGTGTATACAAATCTCTGCTCATTTCCTCCACTCATCACCAAATTTTTAATTCCTGGCAACTGGTTCAGATTCTCAAAGCTTTTTATATTTTTCCCCAAGAAAGCATTGTATCATACCACTTCAGAGCTAACATTGAGCTACCTTAATTGCCACGGAAAGGAAGTTTCTAAGAAATAGCTGTAGAAAAGAGTAACTGTGAAAGTATATGGGAAGTCAGGAACACATGAATGTCCTAAGAACAAATGACAAAGTTTGGTACTGTAGATACATGTCTTGAAAGGTAATGAGTATGATATAGAATCGTGCTGTAATAGCGGGACTCCAGCTACCCTCTTAAGAGAGGCAACCTGATGTAGAAGACCTCATTTTCTTTCCACTTTTGAATAGTTTTCAGGTATGAAAGTTTATATCATATCATCTGGACCATGATTAGCAATTGCTTTTTTGATGGGGGCATTTGAATTTCCACTTGGAGCTGACTGCATATTTTGCTGACATTTTTTATACCCTCAAGTCACAATGCTTTCTGCATCCTCTGAAGGAAATGGATTTGGAGAGATGCACTGATGTGGTTGTGAGAGCAGTTCCCTGATTGTGAAGTGTTCATGTTCAGATGAACAAAAATCTCACTTGCTCACCCTGTCTTGCCAAAGAGGAGCAAACAATGAAATTTGCTTTCATCAGGCAAATCTTTTTCTTGAGAGCATTCTTTCCAGGTCACAGAGAAACTAGTACAGTGAGTTACTTCCTTTACATTTTCCTGAGTTTTTGTTTATTTTGCTTATGTGTGCATATACATTTACATTCTGGATTGCAACTTACCTTGAAGGAGTTGCTCATTGTCAAGTTTTACTTGGTTTTAAGTAGGAAAATATTGACTTTGTAGTAATTCCATGGTCCTTTTCCAGTCTTTTGAGCCATCCTCATTCACAGAGTTTGGAAGTCCTTCAAGTCCTTCACTTTGTTGTTATTGTTGTGATTTCCTGAAGTCTGAGCACAAAGATAGTGAGTTCTTCTCTTGGTCCCAGTAATGTTTGGTTGGAATCCTATAAGCACCACCCAAATTCAGTGTCTTTGGGATTTTTTTTTTTTTTTTCAAGCACTCTACTGTCAGGTTTTCTTTTAGTTTATCACTAATATCATATTTTTTAATTGTTTTGTTAATGATTTTTTTCACACTAATTCTACCACTACCTCTGCTCAGTCCCTGTGAGATTACAGCTGGACTGCTGGGTCCAATGGGTTTCCCAGTACAAGGGAGACATGAGCATCCTAGGCTGAGTCCAGTGAAGGACCATAAAAATGATTAAGAGACTGAAACATCTTCCATATGAGAAGAGAAGGCTTATGGGGACTTTCTCAATGTGTATTAATACAACAAGAAGAGCAATAAAGACAGCGAGTGACTACTTTGTGGTGTACATTGAATGGAAAAGAGGCAATGGGAACAAATTGTTTAAACATTTAACAATTTTTTACTTTGAGGATGGTTGAATACTGGACCAAGTTGCCCCAGGAGGTTATTGGTTTTCCATCCTTAGAGATATTAAAAATGCAGCTGGACACAGCCCTGAGCAACCTGATGCAGTTGGCTCTACTCTGAATGGTGAGTTTGGAGTAGATGGTCTCTAGGCATTCCTGCCAACCTTAATCATTTTGTGTTTCTGAAATATTCCACTGTACTCCCAGATGGTCTTATTTATTTATTTTTTTTTCTCATTTTGCATACCTTCATTGTCTGCTTTTCAAGACATGTCAGATCAAGAGCATTTGTGTGTATATCACATGCTGGTTCTTACATCAGTGTGATTTGAACTAATCTTTTCTTTGATCACAAGTCATATCATAAGAATAGTTAGACTAGAGATTTTCTTTCTTTTATATCTGCTTATGCTCTTAAATTCAGGATTATTTTCCATCAAACTTTCTGGTGCTTTAGAGTGTATGTATCTCATAATTCTAAACAATTTGCTCCATGCAGTTTTCTGACTTCTGCATCTTATTGACGTTTCCTTTTGCTTATATGTGTTGCCTTGCTAGGTATTCTGGCATGTAGTGCCATAATTGTTGTAAGCTGTATACACACAAATGTCAAAGCATTACTTTGTCCCAGATCCTGCAGTTTCACAGAAGTTCTCTTCATGAGGACTTTACACATTTTTGGATAGAGTAAAATAACTTTATATTAGCAACACTATCTAAAACAACACTTATATTTCTGTCAATGTTTTGCCTCTGCAAGGAAGTCAGAGTTTTTGTGCAGGTGACAGAAAATCCCATCTCCTTCTCTGACAGAAGGAAGGGTGCACCAGTTCCATCTGTTTCTTCCATCACAAGCTTCAACTTCAACTGAGTAAGTGACTCATTAGGATTTTGCTGAGCTTTGTAAATGGCCATCTCCATTAAGTTAGTAGAAAGAAAGAAAGAAACATTTAAATAAAGTCAGTGGAAATGCAGATTTCCTAAAGAGCAAGGTAGAACCTTTGTGAGGTGAATGGCAGAATTTCCAAAGCCTTTTGGCATCTATAGTTTTTGCTTACTCTCTTCTCTCCTCATCGGTTTCATTCTCCTCTTGCCTCCTGCATTTCAGCTATTTCCTATCAGCTCCTGCATTTCAGTGCTGGGAAAATCATTCTCAATACACTTGGAGATACTGAGAACTTATAGAGTTATTTCCAAAATGCAGTCCTTTAGAAATGGCACTGATGGCTCAGTCAGTCTTCTTAGCTCATTTATATGAAAAATTCTTCCTTGAAACTGACCAGAAAATTGACCATAATTGCCTCTTCTTATCCCTTCCTTTCTTGATTTTATTTATTTATTTATTTATTTTTTGTGTGTGTTTGTGTGTGTGATAGTGGGGATTCTTGTGTATTAAGCATCTATTTTTCCTTCTGGAAACTCTTAAAAAGAATAAAAATGAGTTGTTTTTTTTTTTTAATTTTCTTCCTGATTATAAGCTGACATCTGAGCAATACATAGAGGAGAACAGGGCCCTCCTGAGCTGTGGCAGCTGATAACTACCTTGATCTGTGCAGGGCTCTCCATAACCCCAGCATTGCGAGAAGTATACTTGATTACAGCGTGTAAGCCCAGCTCGGTGTGAGAGTTCTGCTTCATTAGGGAAGTAGAGCAGCTGTGCTTTCACTGATCTCATTTCCATCTCCATTTTTGCCCTTGCATGTAGAGCTAAACTACCTTTATGCTCAAGTAATTGCCATGCTTTTGTCCTTGGACAAAGGTAAATGCATGGAGGCAAAACAAGTGGTGAAATACTTGTAAAAGTGGATAAGGTGAGGGGAGGATAACCTGTAGAACCACCATGTGCTCACCAGAAAAGAAATAATAAAGTTGTGATAGACTTTCTCTGGGCAAGAGATAGCATATATCATTTAAATGAGTTTATCTGTTGAATCTCTGAAGAAAAAGAAAATGAATTGCTATCCCACAGGGAAAGTGGAGCAATCCATCTCCTCCTCATGGAGCAGGCAGAGATTAAGTACAATGATAACAATGATAATTAGAGATCTTTTAATTGAGAAAAATACATGCATTGACTATTGTGGTTTGACAGCCTGGCTCCAGCTTAGTGCAGGAAGAGCCCATAGAACTTGTAAACATTCTATTAAAGTAAAGTAGGGAGGGATTTGTTGCATGAACTTGAAGGGGTTGTTTATACAACAGACTGATATTTGCCGGAACGGATGCTTTCTTCTGCCAGCGATCAAATATTTAAATTATAATTATGTGGATTTCTGATTTGTCAGAATTTAGGACACTTATAATGGGATTTGAAAGGTACATCCTCTCAGCTCTTGCGCTGTTCCTTAGCATTCATCAGGGAGTGCACAACCCTGAAAGTAAAACAGAAAGTTTATAGAAGAAAGAATAATTGTTTCAGCATCTTTAGACCTGACCAAAGATTTGAAATTATTTATTCTTTCATAGCCATGATATTTGGCCTTTACATTGTGACTGTAGCTCCATGTTCAATAAAGGGATGGTGCAAGCTAAGGGATAAGTAGGAGGTATCTACACTTTGTAATGGGGCAAGGAGACTCCTGACTGAAGGCAGACTGGGGGTAGTGCACACGCTGTATAGTGCAGTCAGCAGCAAATAGGTTGGGGCTAAAGGCAGGCAATATTCTTCTGATACGGCCTAGCTTGCAGCAAATTCAGGCATAGCTGGCAACTGAAAGCGGGAAGGAGTATCTCCAGCATATGTTTCTTGCATCCTATGGTATATGATGAGCTGCCATCACATTTCTTGTAGCTGTGGAGTTCCCTTGGGGTCAGATCTGGGTTACCACCATGGCTATTGTAGATCCAGCTTGGCTTTCACCCCACTGCTAGCACAGACATGCCCTTTGTTTATCAAATCTTTCACCTGTGTTACACAAAATAAACACAAGCTACCCGGTTCACTTTCCTCTGTCATGTGTGTTCAGTAGATGCTCCAAATGCTGTATTTTAGCTTACAGTTACTTTCTGGATGGCTTTGAAATCTATAGCTTTCAAGCCTACTTTTTCCTCATTCACATCGTTACCTTTAAAAGGGCTCCTCTCAAGTTAGCTTTACAAAATGAAAGAAGACTCTGATCTGACTGTCAGAAAAGAGTGGCCTTAGCTTTTGTTTACATGACCATTTATATCCTCTCCTAAGACCTCTTTATGGTCCTGGGTTTGCTGTGAATATGTGTGTGCTGCAGCTTATTAAATGTGATAGAAACATTAAATGGGGCTCATTGCCTTGCCAGCCATCTATGTTCCTTCTGCAGGGAAAGATAGTAGTCATCCCCCACCTGGTACAATTTCCATATCTGTATGCTCAGTAGCTTCTTTTTTAATGTATAGAAAAAGAAGATCTATCATGTCAAAGCTGCTCATAATGCTACTCTGAATGACATAATGCTGATTAGTTGAAATCACCACTGAAGGAAAGAATAGTCCATGCTATTATAAGAAGGAGCAAGGCAGTATTACCGGAAAGAGGTAAAACAAACAAACAAAAAAGTCCTCATTGCACACAAATCTCTAACCTACTTTTTAACATTCCTCTGAAGAATAAGAAGTTGTATTTGCACCAGTGGCTGCGGTTTAAAATAAGATCTTTCCTATTATGCTGCTCATGACCTCCTTAGATCTTGTCTCAGTCATAGTGTGCAGAATGAAATGGAGTATTACAGTGTTTGCTCCCAAGGGACACTTGAGTCTTAGTTACCTTTTGAATTAACTAAACCATTTGGAAAGATTAAGCCATTCCCATGCTATTGTGTTTCATCTGGTCATTTTATTGTTTCAGTTAGTATTTTATTTTTTACTAACATTGATTGATTCTGTTAGGCCTCTCCCTCAATCAGAAGGCAGTTCACCAAATCAAATTCCTCTCTGCTTTCTCACCTCAGTACAGTCAATGGTCATGTCACAAGTTGCACACACATGGATCTCACCATACTCTCTCTACCTTGCTGAAAAATGTGGGGTTTTCCGAGGACTGAGGGTATTTATGATGTAAGGACTGCTGAAGTTTTCTCAAAATATCTTTGTAATATGTTAATCTAATTCCACAGAGCAAATAGAGTAGAACCCTTGATGGCATACTATATTGTCTCTGCATTTGAGTATTGGCCCAATGCTCTTTTTCTCAGGTAAGACTGTGTTTTGACTTAAGAATAGGAATGGAAGAGATATAGGCTAGACTGGGTTTGTAAGGCTATTTCAAAGCTTTTTTGAAGCAGTGCCATAGCCTGCCTGTCTCATTTGTTCCTATAGCATTCTGAGTTCTCTGCAGAAGCACAGTCTGCTTTCACTGCTCACATCACTACAGAGCAGTGAAGTGTTACCAGCAGAGCAAACTCTTCTGTCTCTTTCTTTGCATCCTTTCTGGCTAGATCTTGGATCCTTCACATTCCTCTGCATAGGAAACCAAACTCGTCTACGGCTCTTGTATAGAATCAAGGACAGTTGAAATGGCTTTTGTAGAAATTGGGTGCACTTTTTTTTTTCTCCCTTAAACACCCCCTTTTGAAGACATAGTTCAATATCAGGACACTCGTGTGACTGAAAATCAGCATCAGTATCTGCTTTTTTGTATCCCCTTGGGCTTACAAAGCCTATGGGAGGATATACCAAGCTGTGAGAGAAAACCTTTTAAGACTGGTGCAGTTGCTGTGTTTTCTAGCTGATATAACTGATACTTTGTGCATGTGGGGAACTTGGTGGCTTAAGAACGTTGTCTTTGACTAGTACGGAGTTAAAATCTAGTGAACAATTAAAACACCTGATCATTCAGCAATTACCTTCATTTGATAGGTAAATCATTAATGGTGCTTAGGTTGGTGGAGGTTGTGTGGGACTCCTGGCAACTGGATGGTACATTTATCTGTGGCTGTGCCTCTCACACAGTTATGTCTACACTGAAATATGGAGATCCAGTTCGTCTTTAAACCAGCCACCCTGAGCCTGGGAAATGCTCTGGTTGTGGTTAGAGAGAGTAATTTAGTCTGGCAAGAAACAGGGAGAGAACAAAATAAGGTTTAGGAGGTGCAGGTTTGTGCTATGCAGGTGAAAAACAATGGTGTTTCAGTCATGTAAAATTGTAGCCAGAGAGTGTTGAATCAGGCTTTTTTATTTTTAACTGTGGGAAGCAGACTCTGAAATGTGTATGGGAAGTGCAACAGAATGTGCTAGTGCTCGGGAATCTGCAGAAAACCTGCTTTCACATTTTGGATAGACTGTTAAGGTACAAGAATTAATAGCATTAGCAGCCTCTGAGGAGATACACAGCTTTCAGATTTCTTAAGTGGGTGGGTGTTACAGCAAGGTGGATGATGGCAGGATGATTTTCAGCTTTAAAGAGAGCACCGAGAGCTCCAGTGAACAGCTCAAACAGCTTGCTAGTGAGCTAGCTGAACAGCAGTGCTAAAGCAAGGGGGGGGGGGGGGAGGAATGGGAAGGGAAAGGAGGGAGAAGAAAGGGATGGAAGAAATAGCTTACTGATTACCATCAGTCCTTGACTGAGTGTACTAAAATATAAAAGGATGACTGTTGATTCAGCTTCACCTGCTGCTGGAAACCTTCTTCCCTGCCCTCCCTCACACCTGATCTCAGTTCTATGCTTAAAGTAAGTGTTAAGCACAAGGGAGAAAAGCTGCTGAATATTTTGGGCACAGACTGTTTCTTTGTGAAAAGTACAAGACATTTTGAGACCGAATTGTCTCCTGGAAACACCTTTTCCCTTCTCTTTCCAAAACACATTTACCGTTTTTTTTTTCCTCTCAACATTTATAATCTGAACTCAGGTCAATCTAATTTTAACTGTAAAACCTACCCTGCTTTATCTTCTTTCCTGGCTGCTGTTTGGTAAACTGTTTCCTTTACAAACACAATTCACAATGCAGCAGCAATTATGGTCTTTTCATCCTCTCCATTGAAATTGTGCAGTAAGATATCATCCATTTTGTAGAAGTGCACACTGGTATTATAATGTGAACAGGAAATGTGTCTTGCATTTATTTACAGTTCTCCCTCTACAGAAAAATCAGACACTGGTGAATGAAGGCTTAAGGTATCAGAGTAAAGAAGACAGCCCTTTTCCTTAGTCCCTCTTTCCTGCTGAAGTCCCTTTTCTATGCCCCTAGGTACCCTGGCCTATGCTCCTGGCTTGCCTTGGGCATTGCTGCAGGCTGCAGCCCATGTCTCAGGTTCCTACTGCAGAGAATGGACAGGGATAGGACAACTAGTAAATGCAGACAGATTTAGTTTGGGATGTACTTTAAAAATGTATATATATATATCATTATTATTTTGCTGTGCCTGAAAACCACATACATGATGAATCTTTGCTAGCACACATTCCTCTTATTGCCACCCCCTCCTTGCATGTTAAATGTACTTGCCAAATCCTCCCTTGAACTGAGCTGCAGCATCATATGCAGGGACTCTCTCATTCTTCTTCTTCTTTTTTTTTTTTTGGACTTTTTTTGACTTTTTTTTGATTCAGAGCCCACAGGATTGTGGGACTTCAGTCCTAATTGACTTGATAATGTGTGTTTGTAACCTGGAAGGCCAACTATATCCTGGGTTGCATCAAGAGAAGTGTGCCTAGCAGGTCAAGGGAGGTGATTCTGCTCCTCTGCTCTGCTTTCATGAGACACCATCTGGAGTACTGTGTCCAGTTCTGGAGTCCTCAACACAAGACGAACATGGATCTGTTGGAGCAGGTTTAGAGGAGGGCCACAAAGATGATCAGAAGGCTGGAGCACCTCTCCTATGAGGACAGGCTGAGAGAGCTGGGGCTCCAGTACTTGAAGAGGACTTACAGGAAAGCTGGGGAGGGACTTTTTATAAGGGCAGGTAACGACAGGATGAGGGGAAATGATTTTAAACTGGAAGGGGGTAGATTTAGACTAAATATTAGGAAGAAATTATTTACTGTGAAGGTGATGAGACACTGAAACAGGTTGCCCATCAAGGTTGTGGATGCCCCCTCCCTGGAAACATCCAAGGCCAGGCTGGATGGGGTTTTGAGCAACCTGGTCCAGAGGAAGGTGTCCCTGCCTATAGCAGGGAACTAGATGACATTAAAGGTCTCTCCCAGCCCAAAGCATTCTATGATTCTAATTAAGTCTTGTACACTTTCACTGTAAAAGTAGGCCTTCCCACTCAGCCTGTTCCAGCAGAGCTTTGTAAGGCCATCTTGACAGTTGCAACTTGAAAATAGATGTGTCATTTATCATACATTCTTCCTTGATTTTACTACCTCATCTATATTTTAATCACCTTTAAAATGCTTTTTTCCCCCTATAAGGATTTCTTTGTGGTGTCTGGGAGCCCCAGATGGACTGCACAAAAGCATGCTTGTATGGTGGCGCCCCATCCTTTCTGCCGCTGGGAGCCTGGTGGCAATGGGCTGCCTGACAGATATGTGAGACAAATCTGAAATCTCAGTGACTACATGTGTGTCAGGTCACATTTCAGAAGGAAAAAGAGTTCAGGTCCAGCACCTTTAGTTGGGTGGTTCTACCTTGTTCCTGTCAGGAACAACTGAAAACCAAGAGGTGGTTTCATACGATGGAGCTGGGTGAAAATGACCCGTGACTGTGCTGGGTAGGCTCTTTGCATGGCTTGGTGCCTGGCAGGGACCCACAGTTACCCTAAAGGAGCCATGGGACATGGGGAACACGTGGGGCTGTTCTGTAGCAGGATGTCCTCAGGACAGTACCCCTATGCCATTATGGTGTTGTTCCCATGCCAACATGGTGGTCAACCTGTGACACCATGGTGATGACCCCATGATACATGATAAAGTCTCCCTGCACCACCACGGTGGTCACACAGTGCCATCATGATAGGGTCTCCATGACACATGGGGAGCTCTCCCTGAGCTGTGCCCTATATGGCCCGGGGTTATTGCAGAGCTCCATGCTATTCTCAGGCCAATCATTACCTGGGACAGGCAATGCAGTGAGGCTTGTCCTCTCTTGGGCAGTGCTGGCTATAAATAGATCATGCTGAGGAGATAGGAAAAGGCCACCACGATGCCAAGGGGACAGAACCTGTACGGACAACTCTGGCAAGGCTGGCAGCAGCAGCTTCCCTGCCAGGTTGCACCTCTCAAAGCCTCCTCTGTCTTAGCTAGCTCCCTCTGAGCAGTTGCTAGGTAAAAGCAGGTGTGTCAACTGAAGTAGTGGAAATTTCTATTCATCTTATAAATAGTTGAACAGACCGACTTAGTGAAATGTGAAACGAGCAAACATCCCATCTTATCCTTGGAGGGCAGATCGGGATTCAGTCTATAGTGCTGTCATGTCAACTGTGTCAGCGCTGCTGTTCATGATGCCAACGCTCTATAAGTTATTCATGCGAACACAGCAAACAAAGGTTTAGCTTAACTGAGGGATGAACATTCCTCTACCTGCAGCTTTCTCCACAGCCAGTCGTAAAAAACTCAGAGGTCACTTAATCTGTGACAGAAATAGATCACACTGTTTTTGGGGTCAGTATGCTTTGCAAGCGTAGTAATATGACTGCAGGCAGCCCTAAGGGCTTCTGGCACAGAGCTCTTGGTAGTAAGAGAAAATGTCATTAAAATCCTAATTCAGCTTGTCTGATTTACTTGAAATTTGCTATGGAAAATTATAAATTTCCCCTATCATTATGTTTATACACAAGGCTAATAGAAGGTTTTTTCCTTCTGCTAACCTCCAATGTTTCTTGACTGAGTACATTGACCCTTGTTCTCCAGTGTCTTAAAACAGATTCCCATCAGAGATTAATACTCTCTGTGAGACTGTGGGAGCTTTTCAGGTCCTTTTCAGTTACCAAAGATTTTCTGCACTTAAAAAGAATTCACAGCCTGAATTTGAATCTATACATCAGCTTGGTAATATATTACATGGCGTTTATTGTACTATTTCAATCATAGTCAATTTTAAAGAAAGGAGGTATCTGTGCTATTGCCTAGAAACAGAGGTGTCTAAGCAAGCTTTTATACATGTCAAAGAATCAAATCATCAGAATCATCTAGTGGTTAAAGCAGAGGGCTCTGAGTGAAGGTATGTAGCTCTCAATTCTGATGTGAGCACTTTAGCTGGACTGACAAGCCAATCCTTCCTGCATCTTAGATTATCAGATTGTCATTTGGATGCTGAAAATAGCGAGCATAGCGTGTTGTGCTCATGAGATGAAAGGGAGTCTAAGTGCAAGCTTTTGCTTTTTTTTTTTTTTATTTTTTGTTCCCTTTTTTTCTTGTTAATTAGGCAACAGGATTTTGCCAGCCATGCCTGATGTGAGCTCAGTCTTCCACACAGACATAGGGAACCATAATGGCCGCAGGTAGCAGCTACTGGCCATTATTGAGAGTGATTCCATGAAACTGAACCAACATTACACTGATGTGCAAAGCTGAACACATCCATCCAGCTGAGAGCTTCCTGGTGAGTGGCAAGGTCCTGCTCTCGTTGATCCTTGCTCTGTGTAGCTGCTTCCAGGAAAGAGTGGCTTGTCGCAAGACGAAGATGGGTTCTGTGATGGGGAGCAAAGGAGGTATGCAAATGAAAACCGAGCCACTTAATATTGGATTATGTCTGTAGTGCACTTTTTCTTTTTCTTTTTTTTTTTTTCTTTTTTTTTTTTTTTGTTAGACCTACATTCATAGAGAAAGCAAAATTCAGCTATGTCATGTTGACTGTTATTTTTAACTCACATTTGCCTTTAATCTGATGACATAGAAGCAAAAGGCACAGGAAATCAAAATTAAGACACGCGAAAGTACTCATCACAGAGGTGGTGCTTTGCCCTCCTTAGCATGCAAGGCAGACTGTGAGACTCCTTACCTTTCTGGGAGACAAGTAAATAAGCAGAGCAGTCATATTTAGCAGATGTAGGAACATGAAAACCTATAGCTACAGCATGAAGGGGGAGGATAAACAATTTGTAAGTACTTGTAAGTGACGATGGCACAGCTCTGAGCTACAGTCCTAATTTACTGCTCTTTGCTTGTCTCTTGCCAGCATATTTCAGGGCCATCATTTTTTGAGCTCTCTGCAGTCTCAGACACATGCCAAGGGCTATGTTGTATGAACCACACTTGCAGTCCTGAGAGCATACATGAATAGCCTCACTAAAGCCAGTGGGACGCTTTGCATAAATACTCACTTTGTGAGTGAGCACATAGCGTAGTACTTAGGAGGTGATCCACTTAGCCACAAAATGTACCAAATGCATAAAAATACAACTCCTTTTATATAGAGCTACTATAGTTCATTGGCCTCAAAAGTCCTTGTTTTTGTCATGATAAATGACTAGCTCCCAAGAGCAGGCACTGCTGTTATGGAGTACAGTCTGATACAGAATGGCAAACAAGGGTTTACTTGATGCATAGTATCATAAATGAATTCATTATTTAAATACTGCCTTTTCTACTGGTATAATCAAGCACAGTGTCCTTCATTGTGCAGATAAATGGCTGATTTGAACTTTCCATATGCATGTTAATACAGTAGTTCTCAAAGTGTTATGTGGTCTCATTTATTTAGAAGCAAGAAGCTACTTCTTGACAGGATTCCTTATTACCTGAATGGAAGGATAAAGGTTTTTTGAGCAACTGTGTGCAGATCAAAGGTGCTGTTCGAACTGTACCTAAGTATTTGTGAAACCTGGGAAATGAATTGTTATGGGAAATGTATTTAACTGTGAGAGAGTATATATCTTACAGCAGGAGAAAGGAAATTGTAGTTTCCTTAGAACTTCAAAGAGAGGAAACTTTAAAATGAAAACTAACATACATCTTCACATAACACTTCAGATTTTATGTCTCCTGCCATTGTGTAACCTTGCATCAAAGGAAACTTGGGTTATTACTTGAGGGTAGCCAGTGGCAAGAACAGCTATGGAAGGAGTGAGAAAAAGAAGCTATCAAAAGGATCTACAATTAGATAAAATGAGCAAGGGATAGAATAAATTTTGCTTCCCTGTATTAAACATTTATTGATGAAGAGCAGTCCTAACAAGCTGCTTAGACATGTTGTGTGACATACTTACTTAAAAAAAATGTTCATAAATATTCATCTAGTACCAGAGTGATACTTTGCACTGCTTTATTGTGCTTGCACATTGCATGGAATTTGCTTCCCACTAGAATTCATGAATGTTGTTGGACACAGCTTCTTTCAAGCAAATGTTGAAAGATACTTTAGAAAATACTCGATCTATTAAAATTCCTAAATACTTAAGATTTCCTCAGAAACACATATATCCACTTGGCAGGTTCTGAGAAAGAATAAGTTACTCAAGGATGTGGCTCATTTGTATATTAGAACTATGAGTAAAGTTTTGAATATTCAACACCCTCTAAAAGCCACACTGTGCCACAGATTATTCAAAAAATATAATTAGAGTAATTTTGAGTACTGAATGAAGATTGCAGCATGTGCATAGGTAATTGGAGTAAAGAAAAACGAAGTAATATTCATTTAAGATATCATTTACTAGGAACTGTTTGATAGTTTGGTGAACAAGTTTAATTGTTCAACATCTTTTCTTTTCCATTTTACTCCAGCTTGTTCACTGGTTATACGTTTTGTTGTCAAAAGCCATGAACAGCAACTTAAGATAGATATAGGTACTCAGAAATGACCTAGCTAGGTCATTTCTTAAATGGTAGCTAGGTACATTCCTTAATTGATTTTTCTGGTTGCTTAATGAAAAACAAAGTCATGAGTAGCTACATAGCACCACATAACTTGATTTATGCTTTTGTGTTAACCCTGGACAAGTACATAAAGCTTATGCACACCTGCATAAGAGAATCCTTCCCTTTCCACAGATGTTACTTATTCCATAAAAATATAGACTCCTCTTATACCTTTGGAGTTGAGTCAGTGAGCAGTAGCGGCATTACTTAACGCTCTGGCTCATGAGAGATGTTACTATCTGAAGTCTTTTTACTTCACCCCTTCTCTTTGCACGACACTATAGCATCTTAGCCTGAGGTCATGGAAAAAGAGAAGAAAAGGGACTCCATTTACAGTGTGCAGCAAACTGTGTATCTGTGAGAAGAGGGTGTTTTGACAGCTTAGCTGGCACTCGCTAACATGCAGTCAGTTCTCTACCTGCAAATCTCTACAATAAAAATGCCCCAGCTATAGCACTGCAAAGCTTTAGAGCACATCAGATGCCAAGCAGTTTGATAATACCTTCCATGATTTGACAGGAATCTGCAAGAAGCATCTGTTCAGTACGCTTCTCTCTTGAGATTTTTTTGTTTGCAACCTCCCACCTGCTCACAGGAGAGGCTGTGGTGTTTCCTTAACACCACTTTATGTCTCTTTCTGGACCATGAGAAATTCCCCTTCTGGGTATCTCAGCTAAGACAGAGCTCTGTTGAGATTTGTGGCTTAGCATGGGCATAGAAAGGACAGAAAAAAGGAGATATCATGCTGCTGTACAGTTGTTTCCTGACTAGCCTTGCCACTTCTGGAAACTAGGACAAG
Organism: Perdix hodgsoniae; assembly: GCA_035772895.1. Classification (NCBI taxonomy): domain Eukaryota; kingdom Metazoa; phylum Chordata; class Aves; order Galliformes; family Phasianidae; genus Perdix; species Perdix hodgsoniae. Next base: position 2,043,615 of record JAPSGF010000006.1, on the reverse strand, counting down.
TCAGGCCAGGCACTAATACAGATCAGAATTGTAATACTTCCTCATGGAGCTCCTAGATCTGCTGCTGAGCAGCTGCAAGGGGAGCCAGATCAAAGGCAATGAGTATTTGCATGCTGCTGGGGATGGGAAGCCATGCTCCACTGAGAGGCAGCTGTCCATGATAAAGAGGATTCAAGTTTTGAGGAAACTGCTTCCTTTGAATTGCTTACATCCTGATGATATTGTTCCAAATCTTTAGAGGACATCTTTAAATCTGAAAACCCCTCTCTGGGGTGCTCTGAAGGAGAAGGAAGTCAAGCACTCAATTGTTTTCACTGCAACGTTTTTCAGTGCTCACTGATGACAGAAAAATTTTGTGGAGATAGGTGCTTTTTCTGACATCAAACAGGGATTTTATTAATGTAAAGAGAACTTTCCCCATTTTTCTTTCTCTGATAGCATGAAAGTTACATTGCTGTAGGCTATACATTGGAAGCCCTTAGCGTGTACTCTAAAATAAGAACCCAAGCCTACAGTAGTTACTTGTGTTCGAAGAAGGATATAACACAATGTATGTCATATCAAAGGATGGCCAAAGTTGTCACTAAGTGAACAGAATATATTGTTTTTGGCAAGTGTATGTACAAATAGCTGGCCATATGTAGCAGTCTATTTCTTGAGATGACCTTGGAAAATAGTTCAGATATACCATGAGATGTACTCTTTACTGGTGGTCAAATCTGAGGTGTCACTCTGTTCTCAGCATTCAGACTGAACGCTATCCTTTCACTGTTTATCTCTTACAGCATGGGGCTGTTCCAGTGTGTGGAAACACCAGAGTCTGGGAATAATACTGAGGATAGTAAAGTTTTGGCACTTGGTAAAAATAGAATTATTTAGTTGGTTTTATTTTTTCTTCTATACTAAGTCATAAGGAATGGAAAAAAAATGCCTCAGGGCCACTTCCTTCTGTAATTATTTAATGATCTATCATCTCAGGCATTATATGTTTGTTCCATTGTATCAGGTCTTTCTTTTAAACACCTGCACCCTACGTACTCTGATGCCTCATGAACTCTGTGCCTGGCCTATCTTCCTGGCAAGCATTCAAAGCATTAGAGATTATCAGTACTTCTGGTAACCTGATGAAATTAATGCTGATGTTTGATATCTTTATTGGTTTTGACTTATCACTTCACAAACCGTTCCACAGAGGAGTGCAAACAATGGGAAATAGCACAAAAGTATCCTGATACAAGGAGTAGAAACCGAATTTTATGGATAAAATGAGACAAGCTGCAGCTATATGTTTATCTACCATTTGTTAGGGTAGAGTAAAACTAAGCAGTGAACTGACAGGTAAAGATCTATCAACATGACAAAAGTGGATACTCTTTGTAACAGTAATTCACACTTTTTTGTCCTTGCTGGAATGGACATAATTTGATAAAACATAAGCACTAGGAAAAATCACTAAATAATAAATGGATTATTAGAAATAACTTTTTTTTTTCTTTTTTTTTTTTCATTCTTGCTGCATGTGTTTCTACCTTTGATATTAGGAAGCACTGTCTCTTATGTTCTGTCTGAGAATAAATATATCAAAAATGTAACATATCCCAGACTTAGATTTCCTTCCTGTTATTTTCCTAAATGTTTCTCCCCCCTCCTTTTTAGAAATGCACAATGAGCCTTTAAAAAGTGGAGCTGCTTTCAGAATTGCTATCGTCATCCAGATCAATTTGGAACAACGTCCTGCCTTCCAATCTATTTTAATTTCAATGTACACACACTACTGGCTGGCTGCCAGCACGGAGCTCAGGAAATGATTAGTACCCATTTAGTCACAGGCGCATAGACTTCCCTGGGATGGTAGGTTGGAGTTGCTTTAATATCACCAAACTTACTGCACATTTATATGTTCGCTAACGTCACTCAGAGTGATATTTATATGCCGGGTATAGGAATGACACATGGAGGGAAAGGACATAGCTTACACATTATCTTCAAGAGGACTGAAGCTCTGGGTCTTCTTTGCCTGCCCTGAGTTGATAGCCTTCCACCTCAATTAACTGTATATAACATGAATAGAAAATAAGGTTGGACTAACCTGTTTTGAAAGAAGCTGGCCACAGCCAGATACTGCAAATTCCAAACAAATATCTTAGGATCTAGTTATGATAAATATCTGACATGCTTACTGGATACTGAACGTATCTCTCTGTAGTTGTACAGTACAACACAATACACAAGGAAAATTGTCTGCATGTATTAATTTGCTTGCTTTTTTTTTAAATATATATATTGTATTTGATTTGCTGACTTTCTGGGAAGATTTTTTTTGTGCTCATCTGGGGTATTTACAGACAAAGGATGAATTTGCAAGATTTTTGCATATAATTAAATATTATCTCCTACTTTACAATTACTTGAATATTGGATGTTTTGAAAAAGCTCAATCTGAAGTGAGTGGTTTGAATTTTTCACTGTTTCTCTTGCTGTCATGTTAGATAGTCCAGTGATGTTAAAAACATCAGATTTAGCATAACCTTGTATAAAAGCTGGTAACCTGCAGTACAGACAACCCCAATAGCTAGAAGGTTAGCAGATAACTGTTTTCTTCATTTGTGCTCACAAGCCTTTGAAAGACCAAATACTTGGTTAAAGAGTGATTATGGTTGTTTAACTACTACTGTATGCAAGGAAGGTCTCTGTAATTAACTCAGGGTTGTGTAAAGTATCAGATGCTCAATGACAAAGTTAAAAACACATTCTTGTTTTCACCATTGATAACACAAACACATTTTTTATATAGGAATGACATCTGTGCCAGATCCTTAGGTGCCCTGTGTTTACAAAATAGGAGATTATTTTGAGCCTCTTCTCAGCATCTCAGCCCTCTAGTCCCACATAAGAGCCAGTGATAACAGACTGTTATGGGATCACCCATTGTATGGACACTAATGACTTCTTGCTTCTTTTCCCCATTACAGCAGTCCTTGCTCATACCTATGTTGTGGTAGCCATACAGATCCTCTTTATAATGCCTCCCCTAGACAGGGAAGTTTTCTTGATGGAAAGCTGTGTGGTACTTCTAAACCATTTGTAGTTGAGGATCATCTCACCAAGAGCAGAGTGAGACAGAAAGGTGGAGCTTTGTTCCTCTGATCAGGTGGCTGTCAGCGAGATTCCTTGCTGATGTCTAAACACACAGGTACAGAAGTTAACAAAGCAGTCACCAAGCACACCATCTATGTGAAGCACACGTTTATCTGCCTGCATTTTTGTTGGTCTTTTCAATGGATGCTATCTTCTAAAAGGCACTGTGCAAGGACTGTTCCTCGCAGCAGCCTCCCTCTGCTTTGGTGAAAGGGAGGGAATGTGCAGAATGGATGGTGGTATTTCTGTTAACACAGAGAAAAAGGCCATGATTCAAAGAAAAGGATCAAAGAAGGGATTCACAGCTCAATAGAGCTCAGTGCTGGCTGTGTGCAGAGATTCATGGTGGGATCATTTCCCTTGCAGGTCTGTGGTGCAATGTCTGCAGGTGGAATGGTTCCTCTCATTCCTGTTATTAGGAAGAATAGAGATTTCTAGAGCAAAATTCATAAGATTTACTTGAGACATTATGGCCTGAATCAGTCTAAAAGTGCCTGAATCTGTTGAGGAAAGCCCAAGGAGCCTTGTATGGACATATGCTTCTACATAACAGATGTGTAAAGTCAATGAAATTACTCCTATGCCTGATTAGGGATTCCCTATCCCTGTTCAGGGAATAATATAGGCAACTACTTAATAAATTATTGATTTGTTTGTTAAAATGTTTAACTAATTATTTCTACTAGGTGGTAGAGAAGTTTCAGTTTCAATTGTCCTGATTTGACATTACTAACATGAGGCTGTTTTTTGAAAATTAGTATTTGGTAACATTATAACTGTGATCTTACTGTGTTCATAAAATGGTTAAGACTAGAAATAAGTTCCTAAAGTTTTGACCAATGAATACAGGTTTCATAAGCACTTGTAAATTAAATTAGGAATACAGACAAAATGTCAAGAGAGACCAAAAGCAAGGAAAAACACTAGCAAATATCCTTTTTCATGTTTCTATCAAACCAGGAAAAAAAATTCAAGTACAGAATTGCTCTGGATGTGACATTTTCTTAGGGAATTTACTTGATAATAAATATTAATAGATGTTAAATTTACATCTCACTTTCTTCTGAGTAAAGTTTTTCTTTTTTTAGTACTTCAGAGACTGGTTTAGAAGAAAGAATCTAATTAGAATCAGGTGTTTAACTATTTCTAATTCCACATTATTCTTAACGTCTACCGATGCTAACTAGTTTCAAGTATCCAAATTCAATTGCCAGAAGCAAAAATAATTTCATACATCATTTTTTCCCCTTTTCTGCAAATCAAAGAGTGTGGCTGCACTGACGCCTTCTCTGAAGGAGATTGAATATCTTTGTGACCACGGCCATGTCACAGGACATGAGATGTTCTGTTTGTCAGATCTGATACTGACACCTGGGGGCTACTGTGGCTTGAACCTTAGCTTGTGCCTAAATGTCATCTGTGAATAACTGCTAATTAAGTTGCACTTTAAAAATTATTTTGCAATCATGATAACAGGAATAAATGAACACAGGCTTTGGAGTGTTTTTATCTCATAATACATAATCTCTAAAATACTGCACAAAGCTATACCTTCTGGTTCCCTCACATGGCAGTTTTTTTTTTTTTTTTGTCTTCTTTTAATGAATAATCACAAGGACACAGCATATTGATGAATGTTACCATTAGAGAATAATTAGACAAAAGCAAAGTTCTTGTTTTCTCTGGGAAAGGATATGTATTTTAGGAATGAAGTAGCTGAGATACAATGAGCTTAACACTCGTATCTATACAGGGATGTTTGTGTTTTTCTAGTATTGGTCTGTGAGTCATCACATCCTAAATCTAGTAATATGGTTAAATTCCAGGGTTATCTTGTTTTTTTTTTCCTCTTCAACAGAGACATGAAAATTTCCTTGAATGCTGTATTCTCCAAGGTCAGCAATATGCAGTTTTCTTTCAGTGATCACGGAAGGAAAAACATTCCTGGCCTTTAAAAATATGTATTGTCTAATACTAAATCTGCAAAAGAAGCATAATGAAATCTGTGCACTACAAAAGTTGTTTTGCATTTGCTATTTAAAGACAAGCTAAGTCAATAATAACATTTTTTTTTAAATGCATAGGAATGCCTGTGAAATAGAAAACACTATACAAAACCAGCACTTACAGGAAGATGACTTCAATTTAGACACTGGTCACCAGCGGAGATAACATATGTAAAGCTACTCTGGCCTCATGCCTTTTAGTGTATATCTCTATCCTGAAATGAAGAAAAACTTTGTTTTTCTGTTCCTTGTTTATTCTGCTGAGAAAGAGCCTGGAGAGCTTCTGGAAAAGTTGTACAAACAGACAAAGCTCAGTAGAACTAATTCTAATTTAAAATAGGATTGCCAGTTCATCTGCTTACAAAACCTCCAAGTAAGTTTTCCATGGATGTATTCTTTCTTGAGGGTACTTCTCAAATTTGCTTGCAAGGGGAGAATGGTAAGCTTGTGTACTAATAAAGTTCTTATTGACTGTTCACTTAAAAATTATGCACATCTGGTGTTTTGGTGATGTGAGCAAAACTCTACTAACACTTAGTACCAATAACAAATAACTTTCTTGAGCTGTCTGGTTGTTTCTCAGATATGAGTTAAAGGAACAAGGTCTAACACTTTCCCCCAATTACTTTTGAGCTTGTAATTAATTCCATATGAGAAGAACTGCGTGGTGGACTGGGTAAATAAAGTGCTAATAAAAACAACTAATTTCCTGGCCAGTCACAATTTTCATTCTGTTATGCACCAGCGGTCATTCCAGAGGTCATTACCAGATCTGCAGCCATGTCCCCTGAGGCTTTGGTCCTGACACATCTTTCAAAAGAAGCAGGACAATGGATGTAGACAAGCAAATCAGTTACACAAAACAAAGTACAGCTTCATAAGGATCACAACCTGTGGGTCTTCTTGTAGATTACTGCCATGTTTTTTTCTGTGTACCATGGAAAAAGACATGGGTACGGCATTTCCAGTGAGATAATAAATAATTTCTACAGTTTCTTATTTTGGGAATGTTTCTGACTAAATGCTGAGCTTGATTAAAATGCAAGTCCTGCTGTATCCCACATTAAAGTTATCTTAAACATTCTCATTGCCTTAATGAAGTTGCAATCAAGCCTATAGATTGGCACCTCAAAGGAAAATGTGGGCACTACAATAAAATGACGTGGGTGAACCAGTAGGTGTCAGATTGCTGAGTCCATAATGAATAATCATCTCAGCATAATTATGTGTGCTGTATTTCAGACAAGATGTAAAAACTGAGGTCCTTTTGTCTCCTGGTAATTAAAAACACATCTCTGATGTGATTTCACATTACAAAAGAGTCTCTCTGTTAGAGTACACGGTCTGCCAGTGGTATCTAAGGTTGTGTAAGGAACTATTATGCTGATAATTAGCATTGGCTATCCTGTATAATTTTTACTTCCAGCAACAGAGATACTCATTTTTTTTGCACTTTCAGTTTATGCACTTATTTTGTAGAATTAGATTGCATATCTTGATTTTATTCACAATGACCATACTTAAGTTCCTATGTAAAAAAAGAGTAGGAAATAGATGTGTCATCATCAGGATTTCTTAGTAAACAAGCTAACAAACTTGGTTTTCAAGAAATATTGCAAATTTAAGTGTACTATATCTCTTGAAGAAATATTAAATGGGATATATATATATATATATTTCTTTTCCCCATAGAAATGCTTCTGATCTATTTTATTACAGAAATGGACATCTCATTTCAAGATGGCTTTCAATTTCTTTAAGTTATGGTAGATTTTTGGAAATTGCTCCTTGGCTTAGACTTGGAGATATTATGGGAAATTGGATGTAGGATGCTAATTTCTCCTGCCTTATCCAACTTTTTCATTGTATCCTCTTGGATTTGCTAGGTGCCAACACAATTATTTAGAGTGGAAGAGTCACAAGAGAGCAAGCATCAAAGAGATATAACTGTTACCACTTTTATACACCTGCTCCAGAGAAAACAGTAAAATCTGGACTTCTGACCTGTGGCCCAGAGGCAAAATAGCCATTGTGCACAGAGAAAAAAACACTTCTTGTGCAATTAATAACCACAACAATAGTGGCTGATTTGGTCTACTCATAGTCTACATTTGTGCTACCTAAAACTGTGGATTTGAGATGAATATATATATTTCTTTGGTAAAACTGAAGGAGAAAGGGACAGAAGATATGAAACCCCTAAATTTGATATCAGTTGCAGAGTCTGAAGTTTGAGACAGAATCTATCTGATCTCTATATCTTCATCCTTGAGACAAGAACAAACAGGAGAGGATCCCTTTAATCATTCAACATCTGGGAAGAAGAGTGAAGAAGAATGGCTTGGCCATTAAAATGGTAACCACGAGATGAGAAGGAAGACACTAATGACTGAAATCCTAGAAAAAAAACGGCCTCATACTTAAATTCAGACAACAAAATCACACAAGACTCCTAGCATGGTGCATTTGCTTTGTAACACTAATTAATGAGGTTGTTTTAAGCAAAACAAATGATTTCACTTGGCTGAAGCTTGACTGACAGTGAATGCAATACTTATCAAGACCTTCAAATTCATCACGATAGCTCTGCCTTTAGTTAAATGTTTTGATTAAGAAGGAAACTTGAGGCACTTGAACATCCAGCAAACGTTTTGAACTGCTTGGACAATGCCAAAATATGTATATTCGGGTTCTGATCCTACTACCATGGTGTAAATACTGAATAATGAAACCTGAAATTATGACTTTATTGTATTTCAGTGCATCTTCTGTGCTGGTAGAAGTGTGGAATCAGGTCTGGCAGCAGGTGCAGTCTGCAGTGAGCCACCCCTGGGGCTCAGGTGTACCCTGTACTGATTGATTTGCCAGACCTAGGCTTGCCATCAGACATCATCAAAATAAAGTGATGTGTCATGTGCTCAGAGAGCCATGGAATAAGGCAGTTCTCAAGCAGGAGGCAGAGGTGTTTTTTTCTCTTGAGTTTGCCAAGTGCATTTACACATGGAGTTCTTGGCTGCCACTTGTGCAGACTTCCCTCGGAAACATTTTCCATCTGTCGTACTCACATGAAAAAGAAACCCTGGAGATTCCACCCCCATTTCTGAAATGGAGCCTCTCTGTGTCTCTCAGAGCTTTCAGAGAGCCCTTTATTAAAGAGATAAGGAGGGGAGGAAAAAAGGCAGACAAGTACTTTCAAACTAGGAGCTGCGGCCAGCTGGATCACAAATGCCTAGGATGACAAGGAGAAAGAGATTCAGTTTCACCTTGACTCCTTGTTTCATCCACCAGCAATTCTCCCTTTATCTGCAGCACTCTAAGCTCCAGCAGCTGCTCCATCCGGGCCTACTAAGAATTAAGAGTCTCCTTATCTGTGGAGGACAGTCAGACAAAGTACAGCCAGAAATTCTTGACGCTGCCTTCTACTATACTTAGAACTGCATGTAAAATGCCAGCCACCTTCTTTACAAAAGTAGCAGAAAATTCTCTTTTAATATGTGGCCTAACAACATCTTATCTTTTAATACTATTAGTGGCACACTTTTACAGTAAAATGACTCAAAAAATAATCACTGAAAAAGTACTCTGGGAGTATCGTCCATCCTAAGCCTAATCAGTAATGACTCAGGGGAAATATATAGGCCTATTACATCCTCTTTCTTCTGAATAGCAATTATTTAATAAATAAACCTCTGTCTTACCCAGTGGTTGTGATTTTCAGAAGATAAACTTTGTTACAAGACTTCGCAATCTGTAGAAGACCTCCACAGAAAGCACTGAACGTCGGGGCATTAGGTGCTAAGAAAGCCAAATGGATTAGGGTTTTTTTTTGTGTTTTGTTTTGTTTTTTAACAAAGAGGGTCTTTCTTTAATAGAATTTCCTTGATTGAAATCCCGATTTCACATGCCATGTGAAAAGAAGCTGTACATACAGAAAAATTGAATAGAAAGCCCTATTTAAAATTTTGGCTGTTGTTCCTATCACTGATAGGGAAAGTGTAAAATTTCTATAGTATTTTAGTTATATTTTGGGGACGGTTAAAATTATCATTAAGAATATTAGGAATAAGTCTCTTATTTTTCTGAAGGTTTCTTTTTGCTTCCCCCGTTCCATACAAGCCCCTGCCTTTAAGGCACTGAAAACAATGGGTAAGCACATTTTCCATGTGGGTGTTGGGACTGCCACACATGAGCTGAGCTTCTCCAGCTCTCCTGAGTGACACTGCTCGGTGTGCCAGGCTGTGGCAGGGCTGACAAGGCTTCACGGTGACTCACTACAACGGGAGGCATGGTAAGCTGGTGCACTGACAAAAAATGCAGGTTTATCGAGGGTAAAGAAAACAAGTTATTCAGGGAGAAATGATCCATAACCACTTGCTATTAAAGCCTTTAAGAATTACTCGCACAAGAAGAAAGGAAATGCATAAGAAATTTAACTTTCTGGTTTGTTCTCAGAACAAGAGTGAGTCAGGCCAAAATTATCTTGGGATCCAAAGCACACAAGAGTTGACTATGCTCTTCAGTAAGCCTCTTGAAGGTGTTTGTATGGAATTGAACGCCATTATTGATTCATTCTATACTGGGGAAAAAAAGGAGGGGGGCTGCGGAACAAGGAGGCATCCATGTGAAAATTTCATTTTGTTTGAGAAAACAGAAGATAGGATATGAACTGGAAAAGTTTTTTGAGAGCTTCCCCCTCATGTATCCAAAAAATGAATACATATCTGATTATACCATTGTTAATAAAAAACATAAAAACATGTATATTTGCAAGTACTCTCAGCTTACACAAACCACCCCTATTTCAGAGCTCATCATGGTCTACTTCAGTGCATACCTTTTCTAGTATTTCTGTACAATTGTTGCTGCCCTCTGTTATTCGGCATCCGTGCTTCACCACAGAGGCGGCTGCAGTTCTGTTTTGGTTTGCAGGGACAAGGGAAAGGGCAGCACAAAATGACAAAAAAAACAAGATGAATCTTGCAGTGCCCTCTGATCTCCGCAGGCTGCTGCTTGCCAGCAGTAACCCTGAGCAGAGAGCAGATGTGTATGCACAGCTATATATTGCCAGTCTCTCTCTTCTCCCCTGTAGCCATCTTTGTCTTGCCAGCTGTCCTAGCATCCTAGCACCACAGGAATATATTTCTTGTTCCCGGGCCTGTGGAAAGGACGGGATAAGGGAAGGAAGAAGAGGCTGCTGCCAGCTGGTGGGGGCAGAGTCATTCTGCCAGATGATTGCCCTGCTGAGCCCAGCCCATCTCTGGGGAAGCCCTTGGCCACAGATGAATGTGGGCAATTAGATGGGATGTGTCATCCTGAATGTGCCTGATGGTCAAATTGCTATGGTGCTTGCCTATATACTGTAACACAGCAAATGATAGATTCCTGCTGATCTCTCAGAACTCTGGGCAGAGCAGGTTGAGGCACAGAAATTCATCTATATGTGCACAGGCTTTTAGATATGTGAGAGGTTGGTGCCATCTTGCTCTGGGTGCCAGAAGAACTCATTACGGTCACAGTGCTGTGATTACATCATTTTTATATTCTAATATCCTGCTTTGAATTCCTAATAACATTTAGAAATGATTCCCACCCAAATGTAATTTTATTTGGAAAGTTTGAACAAGAATGGCTCTGATTTCTCTTAGTTATTTTATTTTTATTTACTTTGAATTTGAGGAGGATGGGAAAATCAAATTGCTTTTAAGTAAAAAAATAAATAAATAAAATAAAAATTCAGTTCTCAGTCATGGTCTGACGAGAAAAGGATTAGAGTCAGACTAAATCCACCTGTTTTATGTGGGGGCATGCACAGAGAGAGGCACCAGCATCCTTCCGTCAGAGCAGCTCTGACCTCTGTACATTACAACTTCATTTGTATACATAAACTGAGTCAAGACAAAAAGTATGTCCGCCAGGAAGAATAAAAGGTATGAGGTCAATATGAGAAAACAGAGGGGATGTGGGTGAAGGAAAAAAGCGTGATGTGCTGTAACTTGGGATGTTCTCTGAAAAAGATCGGAAGAGAGGACAGAAAGGTGAGTTAATCATATATCTAATCCAAAAGGCATTACTACATTTTAGTTGTTTCTCATTCTTCACACTATTTTTGGTAGTGAAGTTGCCTCTGGAAAGACCCTTGGTATCATTTCTCATTTTGTTCCTATCAATGTCTTTCTGTCAGCTCATGGCTAGTACTTTTATGTGCCCTGACTAAACTCCTTGCAATGCTTCTCCATAGGCCACAGGGATGTTACTCAGGCAGGTATTTTCTTTAGGTTGCCAGCATCACCTGTACTGACAAATCCATCAGAGAGCAGAGAAAGGCATTTTGTTTAACCACTCATTCTTTTGCACGGTGCTTCTTGGAATGTGAATGCTTATTTTTTATTTGTTCTTGCAGATAACAGTCTATGATGTTTTACAGCCTTTAGTGAGCACGGAAGAGGCTATGTGAGGCATTTCAGTGCTTTTAGCTAGTGCTCTGTTGGTGCCATTTCCTGTTGGTGTGCTGGTTCCAACCCGGCACTGCAGATGCTGCTCAGCAATGTGACTGATCTTCCCCTGCGCTGTGCAGTGCCTCCTGCTGCTGCTGACTCGACTTCAGTAATGGCTCATATTAAACTCTTTTTGTACATTTTCTCACTTGTATACATGGGTTTCCCACTGGCTATGAGTGTTGTGTCATAGTTGGAGTGACATGATTTGTTCCTCAAACGTGTTTCTCTCTTCTCTTTCAGCTCTACACAACCAGAGTCAGCCGTGTGCTTTCTGCACTGACTTCTCTGTCTTAACCTTTACTGACTCACTGCGGTCCATGTGTCACACAAACCCTTCAACTGCCATTCTCAACATCATATTTGGGGTGGAGGACCATGCTAATGACTTTGCCTTATGCTTGTACTCACAACCAGCAGATATTTTCTCTAGTTCCTTAGCAAATCACTTACGCACTGTAATTAACTGGGAACCTATGAAGAGCAGCACCTTTGTGAAATGGGATATTTCTGACAGTAAATGTATCTAATTGTGAAGTCCTACATTGCATCACTGTCTCTGATGCAGAGAGAAGAAAGTTAAGTTGTTTCTGTCTTTAGAACTTGTTATTTCCAGAGGCTTAATGAGACATTTCATTTTTATTTTATTTTATTTTATTTATTTTATTTTATTTTTTAATTTTTTTAATTTTTTTAATTTTGCCAATATTTCACAGTTTCAGGATACAAAATAAATTTTATTTTTTTTCCCCTGAAAACAAACCTAGTGATCAAACAGCAGAAACTGGGACATATGGATACTCCAAATATTTGCAGTTGAGCACATGGGAAGAAAGAAGCAGCATCACCTAACAGACTTTTCAGATAGCTTTTTGTCTGTGGATCTCCACAGTGCCTTTTGTCTCCGCTGCACTTATACAGCCAGTTATATGTCTTACTGCAAAAATGAACTTGACTTCTGAAATCCTGAAATGAAAAGTAGGGCAAGAGGCAGCTGCACTGATCCTGACCTGGAGGCCATTGTAAATCAAGGGCTGAAGGCTTTGCAGTACAGTTACCCTGAGCAGGCACAGACCGGCGCGTGCTGCTCACACAGTGTGGCTCTCAGACCAGCGTTGTGCTGAACTAACCTGGTGGCTGCAGGGCAAACCCAGGTGGCTGCTTGTAATGGAGGATCTGCAGGCAGCTTCCGCACAGTGCCAGCACTTACACCTCCTGCATGGCCTTGTCTTTATCTGACAGAGCTGCAAGAAGCTCTCATGAGAGCATTGTTTCTGTCTGACAGTAAAAATGATGAATATGGCTATTTTCTTCTAAGAAAAGCCTGCAATAGCTCGCATGACTGAAAGGGTGGAATCTCTCCTGTAGACAGAGTTTGCACTGCATTACTGTGGATGGACTGGAGCCTGTTTCATGCTGCACCATCTGGAGTTCCCACCATCTAAGCAGATGTCAGAACATTTATACTATTATCTCCTTACAGTGTTAGCTGTAACACATATTTTATGTGACACCTTAGGCAGTCTGAGTGCCTTTCTTACTGGGATCATAACAGACTGGCACCTCCTGGTGCAAGACATTAGTACAAGGCAGAATCACTGTACAGCCCTCTCTGTGCAGGAAGAGGACTTTTGATATGAGTGTTTATCGATGAGCCTAAAATATATCTCAATTTTAACAGATCCTGTTGTATCAAATCTGGAAACAGCAAATTTAAGAGAGGTCACTACCTTAGGAAGCCAGGAAAGGATTGACAAGCAGTTGAATGGAGAAGATAGAAAACCTCGATGATCCTTATGGTTCCCTTCCAACTCTGGATATTCTACAGATTATAGGGAAAAAGATCAGGCTGGGTTGGAACACCTTTATGTAGGATGAAAAGGAGACGCAGAAATTTGGTGTTCCTTCAAATACATGAACTATTATTGTCCAGTCTCAGGGTGACTCCTTTATTTGTGATTTTATACTTCAAGAAAGAATTATTAATGGTTAATAATAATGGTGGCTAACATACTGGAAGAGACTCAGCTTTTTGCTAATGTTGACCAGAAAAAAATCCTTAGAAATATCAGATTACTAGAAGATTCATTGGCAAGGAAATAGGAAGTTTTTGATGCACTCAAGACATTCTCAGTGTATCTTGGACTCCTGCAAAGAGCTCTTCATCTGAAGATACCAAGAACTAGAAACTTGCAATGCAGTTAGCTTCAGGACATAAAGTGAATTTTACTTACAGGAAATATTAGCATGGAGGGGTGAAGAGTTCAAAAAATTGTCACTCTATATTTTCTGATAATTGTGAATGATGGGGGAAATTTAGCTTGAACAAAATCTGGGATCTGTGCACACTAAAGTGCCAGGGTGACTCGTGGGATGAGTCTACCCCATCTGCTTACAAGAGTTTGTAAAACTGAAGAAATTGACTGGCAAAGATCATCAAAGATTTGAGGATGACAAATCTGTATGAAACCAACTATATGATAAAAGAACTGGAGATCTGGTTACAGAAGCTGTTGTCTATGTTTGATGGCTATATATACAATGTCCTACTGCAGCCGTCTTTAAGTTTCATCTAGGATCTGCACCTGTGGAACACCAAATTGGGCACTCACGGCTTAGCATGAAAAGCAAGGTGTGCAGGTGAGAGATGTGAAAATCATCTGTAATATGGCCTGTCTCAGAATCGAGAACAGGAAACAAATGGCTATGAGGGTAGCTGTGCTGACAGAGGTATGACTCATGCGGTTCAGCACAGCTCAGGAATGATTATCAGTGATCTGACTAACAATTCGTCATAGGAGATGATCAGGACTCTTTGCCAATGAAATTACACACAGCAGTAGTGGAGCATCTTCATTGTTAGACACTGTCTTGTGTTTCTGTCAACGGTTTATGGGCTGGTCCGGCCCAGTTCCGTGACCAGCAGGGCGGAGGGATCTGCGGATCCGCGCCTCTGGGAAAGGGGAAGCAGGGGACCCCAAAATACTTGAAAACAACAGCACTGATCTGAGGTGGAACAAATGATTTTACTAAATATAGTATTAGTAAAATACAATGAGAGAGAGAGAGAGAGAGAGAGAGTCTGTTTGAATTGTATAGACCTCACCACAATGCTGGGGTGAGAAGTGCAGTCCAGTTGAGTGACTGAAGTACAGACGGCGAAGTGCAGATGGCGAAGCGCAGGTGGCGAAGTGCAGATAGCGAAGCGCAGGCGGCGGAGCGCAGATAGCGAAGCGCAGACAGCGAAGAGCAGGCGAAGAAGAAGGATCAGGTGACCTTGCCTGGAGTTATATCCCCTTGCTGACTGCAAAGTCTCCTGGGGAAATGCAGCTCCTCTCTGACGGATGAACACCCGGCAGACACCAAACCCCACCCCCAATGCACCACATGATGTTATGGTGTGGAATACTGATGACCAAAAATCATAAAACCATGACAGTTTCAAGAGATAGAATATCCTGAATTGGAAGGGACCCATAAGGATGACTTTTTCGATTCAGTGTGTCTGGAGGTGTTAAGAATAGGATATCAATATTTGCTTGATTTACCTCTCCAGAAAGGAATCACAGAATCACAGAATGTCCTGGGCTGGAAGAGATCTCAAGGATCATGAATCTCCAACTTCCCCCATACCACAGGCAGAGCCACCAGCTTCACATTTAATACTAGACCAGGCTGCCCAGGGCCCCATCCAACCTGGCCTTGAACACCTCCAGGGATGGGACATCCACAACCTCTCTGGGCAGCCTGTTCCAGCACCTCACCACTCTCTCTGTAAAGAACTTTCCCCTGATATCCAACCTAAATCTTTCCTCCTTCAACTTAAAACCATTTCCCCTTGTCCTGATGTTATCTACCCTTTCAAAGAGTTGACTCCCCTCCTGTTTATAGGTTTCTTTTAGATACTGAAAGGCTGCAGGGAGGTCACCCCACAGCCTTCTTTTCTCCAGGCTGAACAAGCCCAGGTCCCTCAGCCTGTCAAAGGAAGACATGAAGAAGGAGCACACAGCTCCATTAGGGAAAACGTCTGCCTCTGAGATCATTGGAACTGACAGAAAAGGGCTGCTCTTGGAAACACCAACTGGATATCAGCCGGAGCTGACAGCAGGTGACAACTTCTGCATGTATGAGGTGGAGCAGCCAAACATGCTTAAAAAACCTGACAGAATTACATTACGGAGTCATTATTGGCCTTCTGCCATCCTTTTTGTTTTTCTTCACTGGATTATTTTAGGACACCAGGAACCTATGTTTCCCTCTAAGTAGATCTCTGTAGCTTAGTGCCCTGGCAGTCCTAAAATTTCAGGAGGTGAGAGCACTGACAGAAAGTCTGAACTGATGCTGAAAAGACAATAATAGCGAGAATATCCAGCATTCAGAATAGATGTGAAGAAAAAAGCAGAGGAAAAACCTTCCTACAATACTTCTTCTAGTGTTTCTTTACTTATCTAGTTTGTCTGTTATGGATCCAAAAGATTATTGGTACAGAAAATTAGAGCCTGGTCTTTTGCTGTATGTAAATTCCCTAAAAATGAGGAGGATCAGTAAAAAACAAATCTCAGTGGCTGGGGGAATACGGGAGAAAATTTAGAAATAATCTGGTAAATTCCACATATCCTAAATAATTTTGTTGCATTGATCACACAGAGAAATTTGCAGCAAAGAAGGAAATGCCACCTGACCCTCAATTCACTGCAGTACATATCTGCCCCATGGGTAGGCTGGCCTACAGCAGGGACCTGTGACCACTGGTAATACAGACGCACATTTGAAAGGTGACTCTGAGGCTGCATTTAAGGCCTGAGTGTGTACGCTATTTAAGAATATCATATAAAGGGATGGGGATGCGTATTCCTAGGGTAATAGTGGTAAATGCTTATCAAAGCTGTTTGAAGGAAGGAGTTGCAAGGCTCAACATGGATAGTAGAAATAAGTATGAACATTTTAAAGTTCTGTGTGGTTTTCTGTTGACATACTTTTAAATTACAACCTGCCTGAATGTGCTGGTGTTAGTACATGTGTTATCACTTTAAACCAATCAATTCTTGTTCATGAGTATTAGAATATCCTTCAGGAAATAAGCTGCTTAATTTTCCTTTATGATAAAGTGCCGTACTTCATAAGGCTACAAGACTGTGTATGTCTGCAAGTTGCTCTGAAAGTAACGCCTTTTATTTATTTCCATGGAAGAGACAACAAATATAAAGAACACAGTAACGCTATTTGGTAGAACAAATTCTCAGCCACAAAAAAAATTATTTTTCAACATTGTCATCACCACTAGCTGTGCATTTTCACCATCAATGTACAGAAGCCTGCTGGAACACACCATCCATCACTTTACTGTGCTCACATCCCCTGTTTTGTCTCCATAAATGTCCAGCAAGAATTGATGAATGTCAATGGATGCAATTTTTTTCTGCCTGGAGGAGTTTAATGACACATCTTTGCTTCATATGCACTTTCATGTCAGACGCCAGTTTGTCAGAGTGCTTCTCTGCTGCCATCTGTCACATGGCAAAAAAATGTATCAGAATATCAGTGGAAGGTTCAGCCTCTACTGCCATACCACCAACATCCACCTTTGACATTGTGGACCAACAGGTATTATTTCTTCTTCATTCCTTTTCTTGAATCTTTCACTGATAGACAAGAGAAACTCCTAGTAAACAGAAGAGCGCAGCTTCCGGCTACAGCAGAGACTTCAGAATGGTCAAAAATTCAGCTTTCTTTTTCAAAGGAGTTATAGTGGCTATCAGAACAAATACAAACCCTGAAGAATCATGAAAGTGTGGTTACCTTGTGCACAGTAACAGCAAGCCAGACAAAACTTGCCTCATGGTACCAGAGCCAGCAACAGCTTGCAGGTCTGTGAGAGGAGTTCCAGAGATGGATGCCAGCAACAAGTAAATGCCTTCTGGAAATAAAAAAGGGCCATCAAAAGGGGCATAATATATTAGAAAACCACCTGAAGTCTTAAGCATGATTAGGTTCATTTTGAGAATATAACTAGGGTATTTCACTGAATTTTTTCTATCACTTTGAGAAAAACAAGAATGACTCAATGCTCCAGCATCTTACATGTGTCTTAGTCATTGTCAATCACAAAAAAGTTACAGTCTGGTTCTCATGTTGAATTGAAACACTTCCTGAGAGAATGGGCACACTTGATGCAATGCTGAGTCACTCTCAGCTGCTTACCATTATTAGGTATTCAGCATTGCTAAATTGATACAATTAATTCTCCTGAAGTCCCATAAAAGCGTCTTTATCCTCCTGAGAGTACTATTTCTTTTCATTTTATTAGGGTAGTCAGAGTGCCGCTAAAACAAAGACAAGCCAGCTTTTTCTCTTGCTTTTATATCTGAGACTCAGAGGTTATTTTTTTTTTTTCGTTTTTTTTTTTTTTTTCCCACTCGGTTTGTTTATTTGTAAATCACTGCATCTTTCAGATTATGAAACTGTAGAACATCGTGCTCATAGATACAAAGTAAAGGGAAAAATCTCACATCAGCCATCACCTCCCGAGAAATTCACAGAAAAATAATCACTGGAGAAGCTGACCTACATAAACCAGAGGGTCCCTTAAACAAAAACAGAGCTGGAATACTTGCATTGTAGAACCAAGGCAGATATTACTGTTGAAGACAGGGCACGCTGAAATAGCCCAGAAGGTTTTCTATTTAGCATTTTGTTTTTCCATTCACTAGACCAAAAACAAGCATTCAGAATTTTCTATCTCCTATCCCCAGGTTGTACACAACTAATGTTTCATTTTCTTTTCTTCTTCTTCTTCTTTTTTTTTTTTTTTTAATACATGCTCCTTGTAATTTTTGGATGGTTTAGAGATATAAAAGGACAGCTTGACAAAAGCTGTATCTGAAGATAACTCCTAACCCATCCCTCAGAAGAAAAGCACAGTCACTGTGGGTGTTCTCCTCAGCCAGGGAAACTGCATGAGCCTTGATGCTGGAGTTCAAGACACTGTGACTCTGTCTGATAACAGCAGAAAGCAAATTTCAGAAAGGAACACTGTGGCTGCCCTCTTAGATCTGCTCTAGCTTATCTCAGCTGCCAGTCTAATTTACTGGGAGAAACTGATTTCAGGGGAGGCAGATCCCAAAATGGGGCTGGCCTTATTGGTTAAGCCATTAGATAGTGGGCATATGTGAGTAGCACAATGCGGGAATTGCAGCTGATAAAGGTCCACCTGAGGAGGTTTATTGAGGGAACAATATTATATTTTGCACTTCCTGAACAACCTTTCCAGAAAGTACAACACTTTTTTTCAAGCTGAAGGGGAACAACTTCCCTCCTCCCCTGAAAAAAAACACTCCTATTTAACCATGGAAAACTATTGCACAATCTTTACTTGCCAGGGCAGAAAATATGCACTCTCTCCTGGTGCATTTCACAGGAACAAACAAAAAAGCAGTCCTGTATTTCAGAATCTTCTAACAACAATAAATGCAGAGGTTTCCCAGATCTTATGTTCCCTAACAGAAAGCTTTCATAATATTCCCAAAAGAGAAAGGAACATTACCTCTGTTAACTTCAAAAGCTTCTCTTCTCTCAAAATGTCACCTTCCCTTCCTCTCTCAGTTCATTCACTTTCTTCAGTTCACTTCCTTGACCTTCATTTCTGTATCTTGAGATCTGCAAATTTCCAATTCCACGCTAACAGAAAGATTCAAGTTATGACACTATGACTGATAACAGGGAATCAAGTGTTTCTTATGGATGATGTAGAGTCTGTTTTTAAGAGTCACTGCCTGTGTAGAAGCTTGAGTCAGTGCAGACAGAAAGCATCAGTGGTTTCAAGAAATGGGGTAATGTGTTTTGGAAATGGGATCCCAGAGGAGTGGTGGATTTCTCGTTTGTAGATTGCCACTGTCTGTTTAGAGCAACAAAGAAGGAAACAGCATCACAGCACCAATCATTTTGACTGGGGCTTCTCCCCTACACCCTTTTTTCTGTCTAATGCTATGCCAAGATCACAGCCTAAATATTATCACAACCCTTGTTTATGTGGGACTTTCCCCATGTGAGGTCACAGATTGCAAGGCCCTGATAACTTCTTGTGATTGTATTTGGAAGATAAACAGGGCTGAGATCTGAATATAATCTGAAATGAAAAGAGCCCCAGAATCATTACTTTCCCAGTGTAAAATTCAGGTCATTTATTAGTGTGTTTTCTACTTATTTTATTAGAAAAAATGTAGGTAGTTTAGAAAGTTTTTTATAGCAAACTTTAGAGAGCAGAAACATTTTAAAACTTTAATAAGAGATCTGTTTTTAGCTATAAAATTAACTGCATTGCTCTTAAGTTAATTAAGCTATTGGCACATTCTAATCTTTTTCTACTTTAGAAATGGATTTAAAACTCAGTAAATATGAAACTGCAGTTCTCTTACATGAGATCTGTAAACTTTTAGAGATATCTGTGCCTTAAATCTGATCTCTCCATTTTCTTGTTCTCAGCTCTCTGTGGGACTTTTGGTTATGTTCGCTCCTTAGGAAGGCTGCTGCTTTTGTAGCATATTGCAATAAATTTGTGAAATGGATATGCATGCAGTAGTGACTGAAGAGAGAATTTCAGCAGTTACGTATGTGGCCCATGTTTGCTTCAGGCAGAAGGGTTGAAAAACTCTCGCAGAGCCATGGTTGTAGTAGATGTCCATATAAAATCTGTATAAAAACCCAGCAAACCCCATTAATTCTAAGTTTCATTCAAGTTGGATCCTCAGCTAGTGGATCTTCATTTATGGCAAAAAAAGAAAAAAAAAAACACACACACAAAAAACCACACAAAAAAAAAACACCTTTAATACTCCTTGATGTTTTTTTTTTAAATTAATTAAAACAATTGCCATTCAAACTTCTACTTTCCAGAACCTTGCTTTACATATTAAATAACAATCAGAAGTTCAACTGTAACAATGTTCTTACATCCAAAACCAGCACTTTATTATAATTGTATAGGAGGTAATACTTCCCTTGTTCCTTTACTGGAAGTTCTGCATACAAGATGTATTAACTTGCATAATTAGAGACACCCTGAGAAAAGGTCAGTAGATATTTTTGCCAGAACCACTTTAGGGGAAGACACCATTGGTATTTTACAGCCAAAACTTCACATTAACAATAGAAAAACAACAACAACAGTTACAGTTTCCACAACAAATTCATAACTGATGAAGGACTTTGTTCTATATCTGTGTTGACACCCTGAGGGTAACCGAAGCAACTAACTTTATATCTGAAATCCTAAAGAGTTCTTATGAGACTTACATTCATTTTCTGTCTATTTGTTGAAAGAGAGATAGAGAAAAAAAAAAAAAAAGCAAAGGCAGGACATTTTTATTGAGTACTACTTTGCACTCTGTGCCTAAGTATGGATTTTTAGGGTGGACTTGGAAAGTTAGTTGCATTTCTCTAGAATCAGACAATGGAGAGAGGAGCATTACCAACTGTAGTCCTCAACTATTACAGAAAATCTGGATTGGTGTCATGCTCTGCCATGATCCCAAATCAGTGATCCTAGAATGATTTTTTCAGAGAATTAAGAACCATCCAGACCGTTTGCTTTTACAAATGCAAATATCTTGATCTCATTTGTTCAAATGTAAATACACAGTAAGGTACACCTGATATATTCTGCTAGCTTTTTATGTAAGTACTGTAGATAGGCAAAATGAAATTACTTTGTGGACTGAGACTTTCTAGTAACTAGTAAAGAACATGGGTTCCTATATGCTTTTATCATTTTGCCAAGTCTGCGTGAAGGACAGGCAGATTTGCAGGCTCTGAGCTAAATGTGGAACAGGAATTGTTCTCCGTCTATTACCTTAGAAGGAGTAGAGGAGAATAGAGAGCAGCAGGATGAGGCCTCAGCCTGTTTTTTTGGCTTCCTACAGAATGGTAAATGTACTGCACTATTTCCGTACAGAGCTTGTGCTCCCCCTCTATTAAACAGAAAGTGGAGATTTCTCCTGGGATGGCAAGGTGTCTGCTGCCCCACTGAGGGTCCATGACTACAAGATACAACTTAACCCTCAGATTACTACTGGAAAGGAGCCTTTTGTCAATATCTGGGTAGTGTAAGTTTTTTCTGCATGTGTATGAATTGCATTTATATGCAGTAAATATGGATACACATATCATTATAAATTTATACCACTGTGGGTTGGATTTGTGAAAGTCCAGGATTTTTGTTTTACTATACCTAGACATGCCAGTTTGCAATGCGATACTTCTGAAGTTTCATTCTGACAGTTATCTATAGATGTCTATGCTTTTCCTTGCTGATTTCTTAGACACCGTGGGCCCTCAAGGACACTGCATGTACCAAGGCAATCTGACCTAGCTGCAGCATGCAAGATGTAGTCATTTTATGACCAACGAATTTGCCATTGGTGACTGAAGTAATTGTGAAGATTGTCCTTTTTCTCCCCTCCAATTTACCACCCTGAGGGCTGTAACTTCTTATAATAACATTGCCACACTGCCGTGGATAGCCAGATCTGCACTAGAGTGACCTGTGTGGAGGGTGTTAACAGGAGCAATGTGACTTGAGACCCATGTCAGGCTCTCCAATTGTTTGCATGTGCACCTATACCCCTGGTTTACAATATTGCTGCACTTTCAGCTTTTCTTCAGGCTCATGCATTCACCGGATCTGCAATGTGTTGCATCTTTTAGTTTTGCTTTTACTAAACAGAACATAATAATCAGAATGAAATCAGTACCTCAAAATTCACCCAAAATTAAGAATGGTTCTTTTTTATCATGTTGAAATGTTTCAGTAAAACAATGCCTTTCTGGCATTTTTGGAAATCATCATCTAGAGGCATCACTAGCATGACATATCCTTTACTGTTGTGTCAGACCTACAAGCTGTTGTATAAGTTAAAAACCTTTTTGGCCCTCAGTGCTTGGATATGTGACAGGGAGCTTTAACATGTCTGCATGAGAAAGGAAGACACTGTGGCACAATTTCATTTTGTTTGCCCTCTTACACATTTCCAGAGTCTAACAAGTGAAAGACCATGCAGTCTTCAGGCTGTTTCTTCTGCTCTGTATGCTCGTACATGGTCTCTTTGCAAGCTCAGTAAACTGACTTCAAGTATAGCATTTCTCAGCAATCAACACTCATTCCTAACACATCTGCTTGGATTTGACTTTAAAGCTTCTTTTCTTAATTTGTATTTAACAGTATTTCAGAGATTTAAGTGCCAGCTAGACTCATAGTCTAGCATGCCTGCATTATTGACTCAATAATCTGAAACTCCAGAAAAAGTCAACAGTGAAATAAAATTAATCTAGATGTATTTAGATCTGATAAATACATTATAATTAACCGTATCTGTCAGTACTGGTATGTCAGTTTTTTGCATTAAGCTTTCTGGTAGCCCTTTAAATAAAAATATCACGTTTTAATGAAAGAAAATGTCTTGAGAAGAGTAGTTTAAGTGTTAATTTTACCACAGCTAATAGATTCAAATCCATGCTTGAACACTGAAACAATAGCCTAGAGGAGATACTGTCACTGGAAGGTTAAGAAGAACATGCATTCTATAACATTATAAACATATGTGTATTGCCTGAATATTAGAATGATGTGTTCATCTTATTAATTGTAATAATGAAGAAACATGTTAACATGAAAAAACGATATACACCCACTGCCACAATAGTTCTTGTCCAAAGTGAGATACCCTTGTCTTTTTGAAGGTTTTAGCAAGTTCACAAAGCAAATGAACCACAGGAAGAACATGTCTTCTGAGACGACCTGTGTAACTTCAGTTTAAAACCTGGGGATAAAGTAGTTGTAATGCCAAAAGCACACCACACTTTGCATTTTATAACAGTTCTGAGATAACATTTTCTGCAAATACGTATAATCTGAGAGGCCAATCTTGCAATTTTAGCTGTCTCAGAAGAGTTCATGGTCACTGAAATCAACAATTTATAATCACTGGTGAGTTAATGTGGATCTCTGGGATACTGATGGCACTTTGAACCATTCCACCTCTAGAGATAAATTTTATCAGAGCTGTAGCCCACTTCTCAAAAGGATATAAGCATGTTGAATTGTTATTAGCTGTTGGGACAGATGGACTTGCTGCAATTCAACATACTGCAAGCCTTGATAACCATGTTCTGGGTTCATGGGTTCTGTTTTTATGCAAGCTAAGGAGCTTTTCCCTCTCTAGTGCATTAAGACTGAAGACTTCCTTCTTTATTTTTTCTTCCTTCCTTCCTTCCTTCCTTCCTTCCTTCCTTCCTTCCTTCCTT